>WPIO01000024.1:5385000-5495000 GCA_009760855.2 Cristatella mucedo
GCAATGGAAGAGGTGATGCCGTTGCCAAACCGCCATACCATAAGCCGTATTCATTTCTCCATCAACACAGCAAAATTTAACATGCAATGGCAATTACAGCTTATCCGAGCCAACGTGTGGTCGCTTTGCCTCGGCTTGTGGGAGCCTTCCGGGCGATTCTGGTTGATTCGATTTATGTTCGCGATTGCTTAAAAGGATTTATTACATTTGTAATTGGAAGGGTCTATAGCCGCCGATGGCTATGCCGCAAAGGAGTGTTAGCATCGGCATTTCTATGGTGCATAACAAATGGAGTAAGAGAAACTGAAAATAGAAATAAAAGCTTTGCAAGGCAGATTTCTTTTTGTAAATTTGTGCAGAAATATAGGGGACAGCAGAATGTGCTTTGCCGATGTCATCGATGGCCATGCGTTGCCTGCGACTTTATGTATACAGTTATTGGATGAAATTACGCGGTTCCCCTGTAACAAGGTGGGCTGTCATAGGCTTCGATTGCTATGCATTGCCCGAAATTGAACGTGCACAATCGGTTGTAATTGTATGTGCACACAGTGAAATGTTACGTGCATTGAGAATATGAGTTAGTGACAGCCGCCACATGTTTGATTAGCGACAAAACGAGTCTTTAGTAACGTACATTTCTGCCGATTTGAAGGTATTGCCGGAAATTACTATTACAAATAGCATGAACAATAAATTCTTACACTCTGAAAATAGTGAACTTGCATATGCCATAAGATTGGGGAGCAGCCCAGCAGCCACTTCCTGGCGATCGTTGGAGGATCGTTAAGGATATTCGCCATACTCGCTCGGGACATTGCTAGCAATTCTCGTGCACTCGTGCTCGAGATTAAACATGGATAGCGGGTTGAAATATATCAGTACACAAGTAGAAAACTTGCTCCGCGGCTGAGTGTTGCCGGAGGGCTGTCGCTGCTGACGCCATTGCGTTCAGGTGCCAACGGCCGAAGCAAGTACGCCGGTTCGTTAAAGCAAGTGACGAAGCTTCAAGTAGGAGGAAAGTTCAGCAATTAGTCGAGATTAAAAAGAACGTTAACGAAATCTTGACTCAGAGCCTAATATTTAAAGGTGCAAATAAAAGATTATTATGAAAAGACTATTATGTGCAAATATGAAATTCATTTGTACATTGCCTTAAGACAACTTAATCTCTATTCTACAGCTTCGCATATGCCACGGCGATCAAACCCACGACCTCAGTAAAAAAATAAATGTATCTAGACCAGAGGTCGGGAAACTTTTTAGACTACTTAGCCATTTCAGGAGTTTAAGTAGGTAAAGTAGGCCACAAGGGCAATGTGTCCAAGAAAAGGTTTTTTATTCAAAAGTTTAGTTTTGCTTAATGAGAAACATAATGGTGCATGTTCTTAGAGAGGGCAACATTATCAGGCTCAACGATGAGGAGTTCAGCAGGAGAATGTCATTAAGGTGATTGTCAATAAGCCGAGAGCACAGCGTGTCCTTACAAAACTTCATTTCGAAGAACAGCTGCTCGCAGGAATAAGAGCTGTCAAACATTGCGATTACACGCTTGGCACAGTCTAACAACATTGGTAATTGAGTCTGTGGTAGCTGAGGGTAGAAGTAAATGAGCACAGTGCAAAAAGTAAACTCGGACGAGAGAACATCCGAAGCCTGTAGCTCAATCAACTCCAATTGCACTAAGAGGGGGCGTTGTCATTGGGAAAGTCGAGAGGACGATTTTGCACTCCTCCGAATGAGAGCCTATATCAGTGAAGCGCAAAGAGGATTCATTCGGCAGGGTTGACAACACACTGATGCATTCTTCGGTATCAACGAGAGCTGCATCGCACTAAGCACTGGTTCGGACAGTAGATGTACTCACCCTTATGCAGCTTTTTCTCTCGTAGAACCAGCTTTGTTTCGAATGCCGGCACGTAGGCATTCATGTTCATGATGAGCGCGTCACGTCCTTTCAGCTTCAGGTCAAGTGCGCTAAGGTGAGAGCTGATATTTACCAGTGAGAAGATTGAACCGAAAAGGCCAAGCCTCGTGGGAGAACATTTCGAAGCCCTTGAAACACCTCTCACAGATGAAAGAAACGATCTCGTGACGGAGAGCGAAAACACGCTTCATGACGCTGCCACGACTGAGCCAGCGAACCTCAGTTTGGTAACCCAGGTCAACGTAGTCAGCTTGTGAGCTTCGCAGATCACTAATGTAATGTATGTCCGTCAATAACTCCACAAAGTCATAAAGACCATGTGGGTGTTACGCAGGAGAGTTTTGTATAGCCCACTCACAGCCTAAGCGGCTTTCGGCACGCATTCGGTAGCCAACAGACTTCGTCTCACGCAACAAAGAGAAAGTAGGAAGCATAGCAGAGTCGGGAGAGCAGTTGAGGCAGTGAGTAGCATGAAAGTAGCAACTCAGGTCCGCTGAAAAGGATGATCCATAGTCGGCAGTAGGTGAGTAGTTGGCGTTGCGTAAGAATTGTGGTGAAGAGTTCCATAGTCTAGGACCTGCAGAGCTAAAGCTTCTGTCGCCAACTGTCTTTAAGCGGAGGAATGGGACAGCTAATTTATTGTCCACACAGGACCTGAGGGCGCGAACAGGCTGAAACTGATGCAGCAGTTCAGCTAGGTACGGAGAAGCCAAGCCGTGGCGGGCCTTGTGGGTCAGCTTAAGAACTTGGCTCTGTATCCGTTGCTCAACCGGCATCCACCCTAGCTCTTTTAGCAAAGGAGACACGTGATCAAACCGCTGGGACTTGAAGACTAGCCTTGCAGCCATATTCATAGCCTGCTGCAGTGGCCTAATAGCTTTCTCTGACAGTCCAGCCAAAAGGGAATTACAATAATCAAGCTGAGACAGAACTAAGGAGCTAGTTAAATTTTTTACAGGCTACTCTGGGAGAACACTCCTAATCTTGGATAGGGATCGGACGTGATGGCTAGCTTTACAAGCAGTGTTCTGAATGAAACTTTTAAAATTGAGGCAGCTGTCGAAAATGACGTGAGCTTCGAGCACTTGGTGATGGTCGCACAATAGCATCACCTATTTGAAGAGCAAAGCCTTTTAATCCAGCCACACACTTATGGTGTCCTGTGAGCAGCAGTTCGGTTGTATCATCATTTAATTTTAGGAAGTATTCCGACATCCAGGATCGAATATCGGCAAGGCAAGCATTCAGTTTCTCAGTTGCCGCAGCAGAATCTGGCGGTTTAAATGAAAAATGCAACCGAATATTGTCAGCAGAAAAGTGATATCCTATTCCATGGGCCTTAATCACTGTTCCGCGAGGTTGTGTATAGATCGAGAACAGCAAGGGACCGAGTACAGACCATTGAGGGACTCCACAGGTGACCCTTCTCGTGTGTGAGACCTGACTCCCACTCGACACGGATTGAATACGATCAGACAAGTTCGATTAAAACCACGCCAGTGCATCGTCTGCCAGACCGATCGTTGTTCTATAATAATAAGAATAATGCACTTGATAAAGCTCTCTCGGAGAACTCAATCTCTTGCTAGGCGCTTTACATTTGCTGCAAAGGGAAATGCAATTGAATGGTGAGTAAAATCATGCTTGAAAAACAAATAAAATGAGTAACATGGTTGGGGGTGTTTCTCAATCATTCAAGCAGAACCTCGTGATCAATGGTGTCGAAGGCAGCAGACAGATCTAGCAGAGCTAGGGCAGTGACATTTCCGTCGTCGCTGCCACGTAGAATGTCATTGCTCACACGGAGGAGAGCAGTTTCAGTGGAGTGCTGCCTCTTCAACCCTGATTGAAAAGTTTCTGACATTCCATTATTTGCAATATGTTCAACCAGCTTTCCTTAGCAACGATTTCTTCAAGAATCTTTGATAAGAAAGGAAGAAGGGAAACTGGGCGATAGTTTGCAAGGACCTCTGCGTCTAATCCTTGCTTTTTAAGAATGGGTCTAACGATGGATGAACGCTTGAAGATGCGGTGGTTGCGTGGTTGCGGTGGTACTGCTGCGTTCACTAGCTTCACAACAGCAGACATTACGCCTTTCGTGCCTGCAGCTTCGGCTTCTTTACTTCTTTACTTCGGCACACACTTCTTTACTGGCGGGGCCTTTTTGCGGACGCGCCAATTGTCTTTTGTTACACTAGGATCTCTAAGACGACGATACTGTCCAAGTAAAGTACTAACTACAGCGGTTCTTGTCGTATTCGGGTTCAACAAATTAACGCAGTCCGCCCCAATCCACCACAATCCACTAGAATTAGGCTAACTTCGTTCATACATAGGCGTTGCTGAGCTCAAATTTGTTGCTGATATTGTAATAAACGATCGAATTTATCTGTTCACCAAATTTCATGTCGCTGCGGGCATCCGCTCTTATAAATGGTAAAAAAATTCATTTTTTTAAATTCACATATTAAAGATAAACTAGTGATAAATGCAAGGCCAAATTTTGGAGGTTGTCAGATGGCTGAAACATGGTCAATAAAATTGTAATGTAAGACCTATTTAAACCGGAAGTAGTACATCGAGCTCAACAAAATAAATTTCTTTGAAAAATAAAAGAGGCCGAACAACGGTTTTCTGGTAAACTCTGGGAATATAAGTTACTCAGCCGTGAATAGACCCGCAGAAAATCACTTTTGAAAACTTGTAAAATTTAAATTTTCCAAAAAATGACACGCCCCCTCGAGATCAAACGTCCGACTTGCAGTATACCAAGATCATTAAAGAGTAAACTCTATCGGCCGGAGAATATTCCCGCCTCTGCCTCTCCCGCCCAGCCCATAGCAACCGGCTGCAAATGGCGTTAAAAAAAAAGAAATAAAATACCAGCTGATTTAACAGCCTCCTTTTGTATAGCGACAGAAGAGCCTTTACGGCTATTACCACCGCTTGCAGTGGCGATAAAGGATCGCCCACCACAGATCGAACCCACGACCTCGGGGCTGAGGTAGTGAAAAGCAACCGCCCTACCTAATGAGTCCCACCCCTTATTTACTTAGTAGAAACATGTTTACATTGGTATGTTTACATCAGCTCACAAGCCGGAAGTTCCTATTGTTCAGCAAGTAGACTATCATTAGAGATAATGCATTGAGAATTTACTACTGCCGGGGTCACCGTAACGAACGAGTCCATAACCACGACACCTCATGAATACTGGGACAGCTGATCCGGTTCCTGTTGCGGCCATTACGCACTAGGTGAAGGCCGGGAGTGGTTTTGTATCCGGCGGCCGTTCAGCCTGGTGACTTGGACGGAACTAGGACGTCGTTTTACTGAAAGTCAGTCTGAAAATGTTGATATTATTATATTCAAGGAAATTGAGGTGATTTTAGGTACTCTTTTTTATCGTTTATTGTTAGATAATTGTATTGGCGAATGCGCGTGAGCTGCCTGCTGTAGCGTGGTTTGACGGCCGGCGGAATGAGTTCTTCGTGGATATGTTCTGCTTATGCTATTTATGGGTCTTCTTTGGTTGACCTAAAAATAAAAAAACCTACACCTAAGATCCCTATTTATCTATTTATTGAATTGTTTGCTAGTGCTGTCTCTTGGTTATAGCTTGGGGTTCTCATGTTCCTGTGAACGACAGTCTAATGCCTGCTGTCGCTTATGTCCTATCTCCTAAAATAACGATCACCTTAAAACTTTGGAATATATGATTGATTGTAGCTACATATTATTCCAGCCTTCTCGCGTGCTTGGTGGAACTCAATTCATTGACTTATTTTGATCAAAAACTGGCTGTGTTTGTCCTGCTAAGCCATTGTCATCCTGTCACTCACATGTTGTAAAAATGTCACAGGTAGGCTAATAGTGACCCGATCGGCGTGAAATTAGAAAAACACGCTCATAAGTATATGCTTCAAAGTTTTATGATGAAAAATGTGGTAATACGAGCTCTTTTGTCATCACCTACATGCGTTTACAGCATAAGTTGGCTTCTCTGACTACTTCTGAGTGCTTTCGCATCAGTGGTACTCTGTACCTCATCAATTCTACAGCATCGACAATACTTGGCCGATCATCGTGAAATTAGGAATATAGGTGGGGCTCACCAGCCTCCAATTTTCCCCTGCCCATCCAGGCATGGTGGTTCTGTATGCGTACGATGTGCCTGTCACAAAATGTTCTGTGATTGTGATGACAGTTTTGTGATTGTGATCACAGTTTGAATTCACAGTTCTGTGATTGTGATGACAGACAAAAATGTTCTTAAACTGTGATCGTGATGACAGTCAACAGTTTGACGTTTCATTTTTTATATATTTGGCTTGTGGTGTCGGGAGCGTGGAGCCGGGTGTCCTGCACCTTTTGAGGGGTTGGTTTCTAGAATGACTGGTATTGAATCTGTTGATTTGATGATAAAGCCGTATTTGGCTGAGCTGTAGCTCAATACGTGGCATTGACTTTGAGGTCATCAGAAGGTCAACACGGCAGCTATGTTACACATCAAACGATAGCTTATGTTACCGTTGTTTTTGTGCCAATTTTCACGACATTCCGTCTTCTGGTCTTTTTACAATATCAATATATTTTCTTTTGGAGGGCAAGTCCCATTTGGTGAGGCACATAACTCTCACTACTATTTGGACTTTATTGACCATGTTCCAGTCATCTGACAACCACCAAAGTTTGTGATCGCATTTATAACTAGTTCATCATTTTTTGCAAATTTTGAAAAAATTAAATTTGTTGACCATGTTTGAGGACATGTCCCCTTATGCAAAGAAGCTTCGACGCCGGACGCCTGTACCCCAATCCAACACAATCCATTCTCGTTCCCTGCCAATCCACCAAAGATCAGCGGCATACAGCTCAAAAAGTTTGGAATTTCAAACTACCCTAGGCATACAACGTACCCAGAAAATGTTTCGTGATTCGGCTCACTCATTCGTTCTCACGAAGTCCACTAAAATAAGATTTCGGTGGCCTAGGCCAATACTGCAATCCACTGCATTCCACCGCTCAACGGAAGAAACCCTGTTCGAAAAGCTCATTTTGGTTGTGTATGACAGCACACTCTGCGAAAATTGCACTTAAAAATTCCACTTGCATTTGCACTGCTGTTCTCATGCAATGCCCTGCAGTAGCCCGGGCCAATACGGCAATCTACTTCAATCCACCTCATAAAAAATCGAAATAGATTGGGCCGAGCTCCAGTTTTTATTGCATATTAAAATGCACTTTGCTGTCTGCAAAACTATGTAACATAAAAAAATGTGCATCCTCGCACTGTAGCAGTGGGTGGCAATCGTCTGAAATGACCAGGAAAACTACGGCAATCCACTCTATTCCACTGCAAATCATCCTCAAATCACCATCGCGAAGCTCTAGTTGACATTGCACATAGGACTAGACTCAGTTCAAAGTGCACTCACAAAATTTCACTCCACTATGCACGCGAGTTCTCATGCAATGAGTTGCAATCGACTGCAATGGTTCTGTCCGATACCACAATATATCTCAATCCACCAAAATTCACTGCAATCTGCCTCACAGCGACCAGAACACGTATACTAGAAGCTCTAATTATGATTGTGCGCTGCTCTACTCTTTGGTTATTGTGTACTCGAATAACTTCACTGCAATTGCCTCGGCCATTCTGCAGCAATGCAATGCAATCGACTGCAGCTGCCTTGGGCCAGTAGTTAATTTACCCCCAACCTGCTGCAAAACGACCAGCATACGTGCACTTTAAGCTCTAATTTTCGGTTATTGTGTAATCGTACAATGCGCATATCCATAACGGTTTGTTACAAATGGACTGACTGTTGTTGAGAGAAGATGCAACGTGTCTTGGGTATTGCACTACCCAGCACTAAAAGTGCAGCCACATTTAAAAAAAAATCGACAGAGACACGATCGAAGGGAATTAAAGGCGATCGACGGCTATGGCCCGGCCTCTAATGGCCCGGCTGTTTGAATTTGTAATCATCCCACCACATAACGCTCACTGTGAGCGCACAGAGCTGCCATTTTTCGTATTTAGCCTTGGCAGTGTACGGCAATCGACAGCAATTGCCCGAGACACTACAGCAATCCACGATTGTCTGTTGCAATTACAAACAAAGATGGCTGAAGCGGATCCGAATTCTCTTTTGTATTACAGTGGACTGTATAACCGAAGAGTAAAGCAGCGTGAAATCATAACTAGAGCTTCTAGTGAACAGCTGAAGAGCTTTCGGTCGCTGTGGGGCGGATTGCAGTGAATCCCGGCTGATTGAGATGGATTGCGGTATCGGACCGAGCCGTTGCAGTCGATTGCACTTATTTGCATGAGAACTCGTGTTCACAGTGGAGCGAAATTTTGTGAGTGCGCTTTGAACTGAGTCTAGTCTTTTAGGCAGTGTCAACTAGAGCTTCGAGATAGCGATTTGAGGAAGATGTAGTTCTCCTGGTCATTTCAGACGATTGCCGCCCATTGTCACAGTGAGAGGATGTACAATTTTTTTTATTTTACCCGGTTTTGCCCAAAGCATGGTGCACTTTAGTAAGCAATAAAAATTGGAGCTCGGCCCAGTCTATTTCGAATTTTTATAAGGTGGATTGAACTGGATTGTCGTATTCGCACGGGCTACTGCAGCGCATGGCGAGAGAACGGCCTTGCAAATGCAAGCGAAATTCTTTAAGCGTCATTTTCGTAGAGAGTGCTGTCATATGCAATCAAAAAATGAGCTTTTCGAACAATGTTTCTTTCGTCGAGTGGTGGAATGCAGTGGATTTCAGTATTGGCCTGGGTCACTGCAATCTTATTTCAGCGGACTTCGTAAGAACGCACGCGTGAGTGAGAGGAATCTCATAAAATTTTCTGGGTACATTTTATGTGTAGAGTAGTTTGACTTTCCAAACTTTTCGGAGCTGATTTGTAGTAGATTTGACGGGAACTTGAATGGATTGTGTCGAAGCTCATTGCATAAGTGTGCATGTGGGTGTGGACTGATAAATTCGAGCGTGTACTACAATATCAGTGCAAAATTTCAGATCGGCAATTCTGATGTCTGGTCGATGTCAGCCTAATTCGAGTTGATTGCAGTGGATTGTGGTAATTTGTTGAGCCCTGCCGAAGTTGGACTCGACCTTGAAGGCTCGCTCGAGTCGGTCACGTAGGGAACCACAAGGCCTGCACTTATCGTCACGCCCTGGCAGTCGGAACGTCATTCGCTGCCCTTACCTTACGAGCACTTGTAACTGCATGCTGCTCCTCTCACCACCCTCTCACTTGCCTCGCTGGCACGCCCATTCTCACTCGTTAACAATTACTGGCGAAAATCCGCCAAGGGCTGCCGCCGCTAACCGTGGGAAATGCAAAGTCGCAGTTCTAAATCACACTGCGAAACGTGTAAAGCAAAATCAAGCACAATAACAGTTAGCTCTCAACTCAAAGGAAAAGGTTGCCGAGAGACGGCTCGTGCCTTGAAAACTCCTTACTTGGGATAGTGGTAATTCAAAGTAACTTTATACTGGAGAGAAGAAAACCAAGAGTACTCAATTAGGCCGTATTCATCAATAAATAACTAGGGGCCGATCGACCTGATTGGAGCAGCAGCTAGACAGGATCAGGCCTAAAGGCCAATGTTTGCCGATCTTTGATCTAGTAGCTTGAAAATAAGCTAATAATATGAATTATCGGACCTACAGAAAGCAAATTGGCCGGCCAGGGTGAACTTCACAGACTCTGCAACCTCTAAATATTTATTAGATGGTGTAAAAATTCACTAGACTTATTATTTTACTCATTGGATTCATTTAGCATCTTTTACTTCCAATAATATAAACTTCACTTTACATACACCTGTGGACCAGCTAATGTCCACCCAATATTTCCTGATCGTCACTTGAAGTGGCTGATGGGTTTAGCTGGTAGTGGAAACCTGAAAACCTTACCATTAAAACATTATCCGCAAAGTTGTTACGACACGGAAATTCTCAAAGGAATTGGAATAGACAACTGCTGATGAGGCCCAAAACTAATCGGAAAGCAAAGATAGCTAGAAATACTATAGAGAGTTATCGGCTGCATAGAGTTCTTGGTTTTTCTAAGCCTGTCATTATATGGTCATCAAGATAGTGCTGCACTGGCGGGCGAAAAAAACTGTGGAAACGCCTGTGGACTGGAGTTTCACTGTAACTGTTTAACAGTAACAGTGACATAACTGTTTTTGGACTAAAATGAATATACACTTCACAGCTGATTTTTCAAAATGTTTTACTGTTGCTTTTAATAAAAAATTTCGAAAACATGCTAAAACTAAAGCCCATCGTTATGAATGTGAAATATGTAAAAGGAAATGCTTTCATAAATTTCTGTTGAATGTTTTATTGATTTTTTATGATTATTTTTATCAAATAGGCCAAAAGAAACAATAATACAATTTTTCAAATATTTTGTAAAATATTAGTTAAACTGATCTTGTGGCGTCGGCAAATAAATATTTTCTTTTCACCCATGTCGTCAGTTTGAAAATGAGTCACAAAAGAAAAAACTCGAATTATAAAAGAGCCAGGAGGTGGATGTGGACAATGCAATACGATCATAACATGACTGGTAAAAACTCATGAAAAAGTTTAGGAGTTATCTGTAAATGCAAAGAATTTTTTTTGATAATCCGATTGGATTGAGCAAATTCAAGTATGAGCCAGAAGACCGTATGAGAAATAAAATCATTGCAGATATCCTGGGGCGCATGAGCGATTAATTTCCCGGAAATAATTCAAACTTCCATTGAGAAAATGCGATGTGATGTAGTTGGTTGATAATGATGACGAAGAGAAAAAAGGCAAAACAATGGCTGACATCAAGGGGCAACTCTAAAGCGAAGTACAGACTATCATGACTGTAGATTAATACGAAACCTTGAAAAGAAGTCGATAGTCAATGGAGTTTAAATTCATGATATGTGGGATGCCAAGCAATTAAGAAGGGTCTTTAGTTTGGTTCATGCACTGCTCTCAAAATGTTCAAATCAATGAAATAGCATTTGAGTGTTTGTTAAATTAATAAGAAGAGGGATTTGTTCGGATCTTCGGGACGGTGCTACAGTAAATTAGAAATGCAATGCCTTAGCCAAATATATGTCACTAGAGAGTTCTGCTTCACAAATAGTCTGAACCTAGGTCTGTGTGACACATTGTACAAGAAAAGTACTGACGTGGACAATTAAAAAATGGATCGATCAAAAAGTCGCTCTTCAGTGTCTTTCATCTCGCCCGGGCATCACTGGCACTGCTCTGCAATGGTTCAGGTCCTATCTCAGTGGGGGACTCCAGAGTTTTGATGTAAATGAACAAAGATCATCCGAGGTACCTCTGAAGTATGGTATACCTCAGGGCTCCGTGCTTGGTCCAGCTCTTTTCGCTTTTTATACTCTTCTAGTTGCCGGTGTGATTGCAAGCAAAATATAGGCTCTCACATTCCTGTGGATGACACTCAGTTGTACCTTTGCTTTGATCCCTCCCAGCCTTCGAGCACCTCGATTTCTCACAACTCACTTGCTGCATGTAATGATGACATCCCCACATGAATGGCAGCAATTTTCGTAAATTGAATGATGATACGACTAACTTACTAGTTATAGGCAAACCAAGTGTGCTTTAGAAATTGGAAAGGGTAACGCTCAAAACCGGCTCTGCCAGCATATCACTTGTTTAATCTGCAGGAAATCTAGGTGTCAAGTTCCAAAGTGACATTTCGTTGGACGACCACATCAGCTCCACAGTCGAATTCGCCTACTTTCAGCTATATAGTATTGCTAAAATTAGGGCTTGTTTAGATAAGAATACCAAGTCTAAGTTGGTCCATGCAATTGCTACATCCCGTCTTGACTTCTGTAATTCACTGCTTGCTGGCCTACCTGCAGTTGCAATCAGGCGCTTACAGCTGGTGCAAAATTCTGCAGCTAGGCTTGCCTGTCGTGAGCTTCGCAGTTTCCACATCGCACCATTTCTCGCCGACCTGCAGTGGCTACCAGTCAAGCAACGGATTGACTTCAAGATTTTTTTTCTCACTTTTAGGTCCCTTCATTCTTCGCCTCCAGTCTACGTGTCAGATTTTATCCATTACCAGGCCAAGAGTCGTACCAGTCACTTTTTAGAAACTAACTGCCTATCTATACCTCATATAAACCTCAAATCCTTTGGAGACTGTGCGTTTAGTTCGTAAGCTCCCAAAGCCTGGAACTCACTCCCGACTTCCGTCATCCCTGACTTGACCAGCATTTAAAAATGCATTAAAACCAAACTTATTTATGGAAGCATTTATCGGGTCCCTGTGATTCGTCCTTCATGTGCTGATGCGTGCTGACGCTGTGCATGCTGCCACTAACCACACTTACATGGTGACCCTGCGCATGTCAACCTTAGCCATGTTATTCATGTAGCTTATCAAACATGAACATGACTCACCATTCTATCTTGGTTCCTTTGCAGCAAATGTAAAGAGCCAAGAAAGGGATCGAGTTCTCTGAAAGAGCGCTTTATCTGGTGCATTATTATTATTATTATTATTATCAGTAACGATATTAATGAGAAAAGTGCTTGAATCTGCTATGGACTTGGAAGTGATTAGCGATGATTAGAAGCAGAAGCCGACTACCGCGATCGGCCCGAGATATCATGCAAACGCATCAAATTCACACAAATCTATCAAGCGTCAGAAATAATTTGTTGTTCAATCTAAACTAAAAGCTGAGTTCGGACAGGTGATTGAACTGCATATTGGCCTGAAGAAGCGCTTAAAATACTTTCCCAGCCATGTTAGAGCAGCTATGTATCACAGAAGTTGATCTTAATGACCAAGACATCAAATTTTGACACTTTCAAAGCTCTGCTGATGGCAATAAAAAATCTGCGAAAAGTGCTGTGCAGAATCTAATTCAAGATCATGCAAATGTAATGAGTGCTAAACCAGTTTTAAACTTTTAGGATCTTCAAAAAGCTCTTTAATCTGAATGACGACATTAGTATCAAACTCATAGAAAACGTGATGTTTCGCATAGAAGAGCGATTGAACAAAAATGTCATGAATATATCGCTCAGTCTCAAAGATTCATCTGTCGCACCGTCAAAAACTGCGCAAATTGTGGAACTAAATTCATCTTTTTGTGTACTTGGAGTCGATGATATAGAATTTGTTTCGAATGATGCTAAAGGCTAGAAATTGTCTATTTAAGATGAATTTATTGCATCAAAAAGATGGATCGTCAATTGCACTCGAAGGACAAGACTGTTTCAAATGGCTCAAGTCCAAATTCACATTCTTTCCGAACTCTGGCCAGCGTATTAAAAATCACTAGATATTGTATCTTGCAATGCTATCCATCAAACCGACATCAGCGGACGCTGCAAAATTTCTGTAATAAACTATGATCGTGTCTCAGAAAACTCGCTGATGCACTCTTATTCTTGAGATGCTATTATAGGAGGTGGACACCTTTCGATTTGTAACTTACCGCTGAATATCTATCTTGGAATGGTCTTAATCATAAAATTAACAATTGACTGTAAAATCAGTAAAAAAGAAAATTGACAAAACCCCAGCTGGGGGCTGATAATGGCTTCTTTGAAAATAGAAAGCGATGAGCAGCTTTTTTTTTTTAAAGGACAACTTTTAAGGAACTTTTTAACGTTTTCATCTTTAAGGGACTTTTTCATCTTGTAGCGCATTGCGGTTTCCTTCTGCAATCACACTCCGACTACCAGAAATACCAGTCCGTTAGCTGTCTCCTCAAACCTAAATGAGTTCCTTAGTATTCAGGCATCAAAACCAGAGACGAGCCGCTCTGTGAAATCACGCACAGCTAAACAAGTACCGTGGAATTCTATTTGACTCGCTGTCACATGATTTTACACACTGTCGGTGGACGCCTCAGGTTAGTAAGTATGTCGACGTTAACTTTGACCAAATAAGTTTCCATTTTCAGTTTTTTCTCGGGTTTAACTCATGCCTTCCAATATCAAATATGGAGAAAGCTTCTTTCCTTATTTGAGAGTTGCCTTGCAAGTTCATCTCATCATAGCTGTATGAGTTGCCAGTTGTGATCATTCCTTCTGCAGGCTGAAAATAATCCTAACTTATTTGAGAGCATCAATAGGGCAAGATGGACTTTAATTCAGAATTTTTAAGCATAGAGAAAGACACGCTGGCTGATATAGACTTTGAAACTGTGATTCAAGGTCAGACAATTCACCTTGGTTAAAGCTATGATAGCTACCTCGTATCTTTACTACAATAAACAAAGCTGCATCGACTCAGTATGCCTGATAACGTGTGTTTGTTGCATTTTCTTGGGTCTCCGTGAAGCTATTTTGCAGCAATATCTGACGAGGGAAGGAGCTATTCATAGCTTTGTCCATGGGTGCCAAAAGGTTTCATTGCGAAGCTGCAGCTCTTCATTGGAAGCGCAGAGCAGTGAGTTTAAGCCTCGCCTATCCTAAGTAACTTGGTAAAATAAAATGTGCAATGCTGTAAAGACAGGTATTGCAAAGATCTAGCTCCTAACTTTTGCTGAACAATGGCGAAGTTGAAAGATTTCACGTTTAGGGCTGAATGTTTAATAGTTACCGATTGTTCGATCCGTATCCGCCTGGGTGGTCATAGTGGAGCTAATAGTTACACGGTATTCGGCCGAGAAGTAATGTTCGGACCTCCTGTAAATTGTGGGTGCATGAGCGTGGAGCGTTATGAAGTTAAGCAATATTGACTTTCTCGTGAGAAAACCTTGCGAGGAAAAATAAATTTCACGCCTTCATACTTTCTGCTGGCGATTTTTGGATAAGTTACAAGCTGCTAAAGTCCTGATATCAGATGAGCAAAAATAAATTTATAAAACACAGTCGCGATGCCCAAACGTATTGGTCAATGAGAGAGGATGCTGTAGGTGAGCAGCCACGAGTAAGATCTTTCCCGTCCGAAGCTTGGCAAACGATTAGTCAGGTAGCTAGAGGTGGCGGCAAATCTGTAACCTAGGAGTAACTCAGTCAACCTGTGCGGTAGTCTGACTCATTTATTGTGCTTAAGTTCCAGTCGCTGCCATCTCACTCACCTTGCCGGCTCAGCCTTTAAAGTTGTGCCACTTGCGAACTTATCACATTGGACCGGGTAAGAAAGCCTAGGTTTTCTAAATGGCTCAAGTGCTACTTCTTTTTTATATGGTGTTCCGATTTTAACCCTACAGTAACTGACGACCAGTTGCCTCATAATGATAATAATAACACATTGATACAGCACCATCGGAGAGCAAAATCTCTTTCTACGCACTTTACATTTACTGCAAAAAAGAAGCACGGTCGAATGGTTAGTGGTAGCGTGCTCAATGACGACGAGCACAACATGGTTAGAGATGAAATGCACAGAGCCAGCATGCAAGAAAGGTTAGTGACAGCATGCAAAGATTCAGAGCGCGTAAGCACATCAAAAATGAACTTCATAGACCGACTAGATGCCGTGATAAGTCGATCCATTTTAGGTTTCACTTTATGTTGGATAGTTGTGTCCAGCCAATAAAATCTCCGGTAGTAACCTCTCAATGCTTGAGGTGGCCGAGCGCTGACCTCATCCTAGGACGGCCCTGCACTCGGGCTGCCCGAAGGAGGCTGTCGGTAGGTTGCGTCGGTGCAGCAGATTCCTGATAGAAACATAACCTTCAGGAGGTCGGGCTTTAACTGGAGAGAACAGACAAATAGGGGTGGGTGGGGCAAACCATAGCAGGTCAACAGGAGGTATGCTGTCTGAATACTTAATTGCCCAGCAGTAGCAGGGCTGATCGGCGCAAAGCTCCGACTTCAATGCAGGAGCCGCGGAGTAAGCCTAATCTCGTGACTGCCAGATATAAATAAATAAATCCTAGCTGTTTAAACAGCCTCTTTTTTTATAGCGACAGAAGAGCCTTGACGGCTATTGCCACCGCTTGCAGTGGCGATAAAGGATCGCCCAACAGGAATCGAACCCACGTCCTCGGGACCGGGGTCATGAAAGCAACCGCCTTACCTAGATGCAGGACTCCGACTAGAGTGAATAATATTAATAATAGTAATAATAATATTGCTCTTGATAAAGCGCCCTCAGAGAACTCAATCTCTTTCTAGGCGCTTAACGTTTGCTGCAAAGGGAAATACACTTGAATGGTGAGTAAGATCATGCTTGATAAACAAACAAAATGAATAACAGGGTTAGGGGTGACATGCACAGGGTCAGCATGCAAATGTGGTTAGTGGCAGCATGCACAGTGTCAGCACGCATAAGCACATAAAGAAAGAATCACAGGGACCCACTAAATGCTGTCCTAAATAGGTGTTTTTAATTTCTTTTTAAATGTGGTCAGGTCAGGGGATTTTCTGACGCAGGGAGAGAGGGAGTTCCAGGCTTTGGGAGCATACGAACTAAATGCATGGTCTCCAAAGGACTTGAGGTTTTTACGCGGTATTTGTAGGCTGTTGGATTCCGAAAAGCGGGAGGTACGATGCTTGGCTTGATGGGGGAGTATATCTGAGAGATAGGCTGGAGTGAAATTTACTGAAGCTCTTTTTTGAACGAGTGTATGAGGTTGTTGGATTAGCTACCTCTCACTTTTCTCATTACCCGTTCCCATGGTCCACAAAGCCGATGATGCAGTGACGACGATCGGTATGTCAGACGTGGAACTGGCGTGGTTTAAGTCGTACTTGTCTGACGGCGTTCAATCTGTGTCGTGTGGGGGTCAGGTCTCACACACGAGACTGGTCACCTGTGGAGTCTCTCAAGGTTCCATCCTCAGTCCCTTGCTATTCTCCATGTATACTCAACCACTAGGAAAAATGATCAACGTCCATGGAATAGGATATCGCTTTTATGCTGAAGATACTCAACTGTATTTGTCATTCAAATCGTCGGAATCTGCTGCAGCAACTGATAAATTGCATGCTTGCCTTGCCGACATTAGATCCTGGATGTCAAAAAATTTCGTGAAACTAAATGATGATAAAACAGAACTACTGCTCATAGCACACCTGAGCCGTGTGGCTGGATAATAAGGCTTTGCTCTTTTAAAAGGTGATGCTGTTGTGCGACCATCATAACGTTCACGAAATTTAGGTGTCGTGTTCGACAACTGCCTCAATTTTCAAAGCTTCATTCAGAACACTGCTTCTACAGCTAGCCATCGCGTCCGATCCCTATGTAAGATTAGGAGCTGTCTTCCACAATGGCTTGCAAAAAACTTAACTAGCTCCTTTGTTCTGTCTCAGCTTGATTTTTGTAATTACCATTTGGCTGGGCTACCAAAGAAAGCAACTAGGCGACTGCAGCTAACTGTGAATATGGCTGCAAGGCTAGTCTTCAAGTCCCAGAGATTTGAGCACGACTCTCTTTTGCTAAAAGACCTAAGATGGATGCCGGTTGATAAATTGATACAGAGCAAAGTTCTTAAACGGACCAACAAGGCCACGACGCCACGGCTTGGCTAATTTGTACCTCACTGAACTGCTGCACCAGTTTCAGCCTTTTTTCGCCCTCAGGTGGACAATAATTTTTAAATAATAATTAAAAGGCTGTTCTATTCTCCGGCTTACAGACCGTTGGCGACAGAAGGCTTAGCTCTGCAGGTCCTAGACTGTGGAACTCGCTTCCAAAATTCTTATGCAACGACAACTACTCACTTGCTGTCGACTATGGCTCATTATTTTCAGCGATCTGAGCTGCTACTTCCATGCTACTCACTACCTCAATTGCTCTCCTGACTCTGCAATGCTTCAAACTTTCTCTCTGTTGCATGAAAAGAAGTCAGTCGGTTGGCTACCGCCCTCCGATCTGTCAGCATTAGTAGATAGCTACAAAACGACACTAGCTGACAGGTTCGACGAGTTTGCACCTCTGACAAAGCTTACTGTTCGCCCGCGCCAGGACGGCCTATGGTTTACCACAGACATTTAACTAGCCAGGTCTAGTAAGCGAAAGCTTGAAAAAGCATACAAAAGATCTGGACTGACTGTCCATCGACAGGCAAATAAAGACTACTGTAGGTCGTACCAATCGATCCTAGCAAAGGCCAAGTCGAGCTTCTATGGAAACATTGTTGAATCACAGATGCTCAATCCGAAAATGCTGATGTCCACGATAAATCATCTCCTCAACCGCTCCCAGACTAGCTCCTTACCTGATGATCCTTGCGATTATCTAACCGATTGCTTCTCTCAATTCTTTGTGCACAAGATAGACAAGATCAGGGAATCCATCCCTGCGATAACAACATTCCCACTAGAATGATGTTCCCGATTTCGGGCTGCACCTCAATATCTACATTTAAGCAGGCCACTAGTGATCTAGTCCTGAAGTTCGTATCGCAATCAAAGAAGACAACTAGTCCTCTGGACCCTATTCCCACTGTCCTGCTCCTACGTTGCATTGATCTGCTGCTTCCATGCATAAATAACATCATTATTATGTCATTAGCCTCAGGTCTTGTCCCAGCATCTTTCAAAAAAGCTGTAGTCAGGCCACTTCTCAAGAAAGTGACACTAGACCAAGAGAACTTAAGCAACTACCGCCCAGTCTCCCTTCTACCATTCCTATCAAAGACACTGGAATGGGTCATGGCGGGCCAGCTGAACTCATACATCGAAACCTCACACCCTGCTAGTAAGTTCCATTTGGGCTTTAGAGCTAATCAATCCAACATAATCAGCATTGCTTAGGGTATACAACGACCTACTTAGGAAGGCAGACCCGGGTAGAGTGTGTCGGCTTGTTTTGCTCGATCTTTCGGCAGCTTTTGATACCGTCGATCACACAAGTTCTTCTAGAGCACCTCTCATCTTGCCTGAGCATCACTGGCACTGCTCTGCACTGTTTCTGGTCCTATCTCAGTGGGAGACTACAGAATATTGACGTAAATGAACAAAGACCATCTGAGGTACCTCTGAGATATGGGGTACCTCAGGGCTCAGTGCTAGGTCCGTTTCTTTTCACGGTTTATACTCTGCCTCTTGCTGATGTGATTTCCAAGCACAATCTTGGCTTTCACTTCTATGCGGATGACACTCAGTTGTACCTTTGCTTTCATCCGTCCCATCCTTCGAGCACCTCAAATTCACCCAACTCATTTGCTGCATGCATTGATTACATCCCCACATGGATGACAGCAAATGTTCTAAAATTAAACTATTATAAAACTAACTTACTAGTTGTGGGCAAACCCAGCTTAATTGATATATTGGAAAGGCTGACGCTCAAAATTAGCTCTGCCAGCATATCTTCTGTTGAATCAGCTTGAAATTTAGGTGGCATATTCCAAAGCGACCTCTCGATAGACGACCATGTCATCTCCAAAGTCAAATCTGCCTATTTTCAGCTCATAAAATTGCTAAAATTCGGGCTTGTTCAGATAAGGATACCACGTCAAAGTTGATCCATGCATTCGTGACATCCTGTCTCGACTTCTGCAACTCGCTGCTTCCTGGCCACCAGCATGTGCGATCAGGCGATTGCAGCTGGTGCAAAACTCAGCAGCTAGGCTCTTCTGTCGGGAGCGTCGCAGTTGCCACATTACTCCACTTCTCACCGACCGGCGCTGGCTACCAGTCAAGCAATGGATTGACTTCAAGGTTTTGTCGCTCACTTTTAGGTCACTTCATTCTTTGGCTCCAGCCTATCTCTCAGATATACTCTCCCATCCGGCCAAGCATCGTTCCACCCGCTTTTCGGAATCCAACAGTCTACAATACCTCGTACAAACCTCAAATCCTTTGGAGACCATTCATATAGTTCGTATGCTCCCAAAACCTGGAACTCCCTCCCGACTTGTGTCAGTACATCCCCTCGCTTGATCACATTTAAAAAGAACTTGAAAACACTCCTATTTAGGACAGCATTTAGTGGGTCCCTGTGATTCTTCCTTTATGTGCTTACTCGTGCTGACGCTGTGCATGCTGCCACTAACCACATTTGCATGCTGACCCTGTGCATGTCACCCCTAACCCTGTTATTCATTTTGTTTGTTTATCAAGCATGATTTTGCTTACCATTCAATTGTATTTCCCTTTGCAGCAAATGCAAAGCACCTAGAGAGAGATTGAGTTCTCTGAGGGCGCTTTATCAAGTGCATTATTATTATTATTATTATTATTGTTATTATAACCGAATGTGTACCGAAAGTGGCTTAGGCTCAGATTATGCTACAGAAAACTCTCTTGCGTAACATCCACATAGTGTTTATGGCTCTGTGGACTTACATATGGAGACACATTACATTACATTGCTGGGTGACTTGAGATAATGACCTTTTAGAGCAACCGTTTCAATTTAGCATGCCTTCTCAGACAGCCAGAAGTAGACAGAGATAGAGTGAAGTGGGAATGGCAGCAATAGGAAGAGAGAATGAGAAGGAAAAAGAGAAGAAACAGTGGGTAAGAGAGGGCGATGTATAGTGAGAGTGAGCAGAAGAGGGTAACGCACGGACGGAGTGAGGAGAGGAGAGGAGAGATAGAGTGACTGGGGGGACGAGATTTAACAAGAGACCTTTATCGCACGCATTAAGGTAGGTTACGTGCTGGCTTACAATGTCGATTGTACGCAGGCAAGTCTATGCAGGCTCTTCTGCTAAACCGCTGGTGAACAGCTGTTAGGGAGCGTCACCGAGAGGGGCCGGTGTACAGCTGTGGTCCGCCTGCGATGTGGCGTGGACACAGGCCAGTAACCCAGTGGTGAACAGATCGTGGATTTACCATTAGGGTCGGCCTGTGCGAAGCTGTAGTCCACCTCGGATGAATCGTCGGGGTCGAACAGACAACAGCAACAGTCGGAGTCGAGTGGGAGCGAAGGGAGCCGAGCGTCCCTCCGTGCGTCGCATAATAAACTGATGGCGTCGGTCATCGGCTAGCTCTCCGCTGTGCGAACCGAACGACACAATGGGCAAGATCGATAGAAGAGAAGGAGATGAGTGAAACTGAGACGCTGACCGACATGAACAACGAATCAGTACCCGGTATGTTCTCTAAAGGCAAAGTACAAATGCATTATTATTACTATTTTTAAACAGTCAGCTCTCAATTTGGAACAGTACTTATTACGCTGGTCGTCAGCAGCTTAAAATAGTATTACTAGCTGATTCCGCAGCTCTTTTGCATAGCGACATACGAGTCTTCCAGGCTATCAACACAGCTTGCAGCGCGATAAAGGATTACCCACCACAGGATTCGAACCCACAACCTCGGGACTGAGATCGTGAAAAGAAACTGCCTTACCTAGTGCGCCAGCTTAAGTTCGGCGAACTTATGAACATACTGAAAATGTTTTCTTTAGATTTAATATTAAATGAATATAATGCAGTGGGAGCTAATGCAGTTAAGTAATAAAAAATAAACACCCAGACTCGCTGATGAGCACAGCACTGAATAGTTGGAGGAGCCACAATGAAGAATAGGTGAGCAATGGATGGTAGCCGGCTCCGAATGCTGTCAATATTATTTCAGCACCCGGATGCGTACAAATTGACAGAATTTACGTTGCACATAAGCGGTTGCCAGAAGAGCAGTTAATTTATCTTTGTGATTTATCGATTTATATTGAAAGACGTTCAAGCTTCGCATGCGTCGCGAAGTGGCATACATTTCCTGTACAGTAACAGGCTGCCAGACAACTGAATATGACGGCAGCACGTCGTTGCCATCGGCCCGTTTCCATAGCATTAGAAACTGCGTTTTTTTGAGTGCCTTGCAAGTGAGCCGAGACGCAATTTGTTGTGCCTCAAGATCCACGGTAGCGAACTGCTATCATCGCTAGCATTGAATTGCAAAAAGGTTTTCACTGCTAAGGACTGTCAGTGTCGCAGCGGTATAACCCTTTCGAAGAAGTGCGAGGGGGGAGGGGACTTTGTCAGCGATACGAGATGGAACAGCTGCTCGGAAAAGAAGCCCCGACACGTCTGGTAAGTTTGAGGAATGCAAAATTCGCCTTAAGCTGCTCGAAACTGCATCTATTATCTATTATCTATTATTATTGTTATTATTATTGGACATCTATTAAACATAGTGAGCGCTGAGCGCTTGCATTAAATGAGCGGATGAATGGTGAAAAGCTGGTGGCACGATGCTTGGCCTAGTCGGGCAGTAGATCTGATAGGTAGGCTGGAGCCGAAGAATGAAGGGAACTAAATGTGAGCGTAACAACCTTGAATTCGATCGTTTGCTTGACTGGGAGCCAGTGCAGGTCACCGGGAATCTTTGTGGTGTGGCAACTAGGAGGCTGACGACAGACAAGCCTAGCTGCAGAGTTTTACATCAGCTGTGAGCGCTTGAGTGCACAGGCCGGTAGACCAGCAAACAGCGAGTTACGAGAAGAAATGTCACAAATGCATGGAACTATAAATACTTAGTTTTAAAAAGCCAATCACACCAATATTATGCAGCTGAAAGTAGGCAGAGTCTCTATTCAGGCGCTTCACATAAGCCTCGGCGCTTAAGCCCACGACCTCAGCCAGACCTTGAACGGGGCGAGCACCTTAACCACTGGACCAAACTAGCTCGGCAGATCTTGTTCCGCCTACAGTCTGTGTCTCCCTCTTCATCTAAAGTTAAAAGTTAATTAAGGAAACTGTTCTATCTGTTGCTTGGCACTCTGACATACTAATTATAAGAATACTTATACCTATACTAATATTAATAATATAGTTCTATAGTGCCCTCAGAGAAAATAGTCTCTTTCTAGGCAGTTTAGATTTGCTTTAAAAAAGCCTGATCCAAAGGTTATTGGTAGACTCTCAATGTCAACAATATAATTTTAATATAATTCATTTGTATAGCGCTCCAAAAGGAACTGAATCTATATCCGGGCGCTTCGCATACGAAGCTTCGGGGCTCGAGAGCTCCGAGTTCTTGACCTTGGTCGAAGCGAGCACCTTAACCGCAGGGTGAAACCAGCTTGGCAGTAGGTTAGAGGTGATATGTATTGAGTCTTCATGCAAATGCGGTTAGTGGCAGCACACAAATTGTCATCACTTATTAGCAAACTAATGTAGGATCACGTAGACACACTAAATACTGTGATAATTAGATGCGTTTTAGCTTCTTTTTAAACGTCCTTATGCCAGGTCAAGTCACGACTCCACTCAAAAGTGAGTTCCGCTAAAGTGAGTTCAGGCTATGGTAAGAAACGATCTGAAGGCACGGTCCATACATGATTTGAGGTCCAAAATATTCAAATTATTAGACTCAGGAAAACACAATGTTTACTGCTTAGCCTGGTGCCGGATAAGATCTGACAGGGAGGCTGGAGCCAAATAACGGAAGGACCTAAAGGTGAGTGACAGAATCATCTTTGAGTCGATGAGTTGCTTGACTTGAAGCCAGTGCTGGTCAGCTAGAAGCGGATTGATGAAGAAACTTGCAACTTTGCGACTCGCGCATATGTGGATGTGAGGATGGCATAGAATTTCGATTACACGAGATCGGACTGACGGAATTTGGTAATAACAGGTGATACTAGCTTGTCGCCCCAAAAGAAAAAGTTTGGTTAGTGTGTGGCACTTGACTTGAGTAAGAAAAATACGAAAAAATGTAATTTGAAAGGAGCAAACAGAGATAATGAGTCTGTCAGCCTAAAAGAATTGGTGCTGAAGGCATACAGTATTCTATTTGAACAAATTTTAATCTCCCAAATAACGACGAAAGATTTATTTCTTGTACACAAAATTGGAATGAGATAAAAAATCGTGAGAGTTGTAAAATCGTAAGAGTTGGTGCAATAAGGGGACGCTCTACCACTTTCACTATGAACAGCTTGTTTTTAAATGAAATAAAAATAATAGATTAGAGAGACTGCTTTGAAGTTACTACAAACTCTGTAACTCACTGCATGCTGTTCTACCAGTGTGTGCAATCAGGCGATTACAGCTGGTGCAAAACTCTGCAGCTAGGCTTGCTTGTCGTGAGCGTCGCAATTGCCACATCACACCATTTCTCGCCGACCTGCACTAGCTACCAGTCAAGCAACAGATCAAATTCAAGATTTGGTCGCTAACGTTTAGGTCACTTCATTTTTTGGCTCCAGCCTATCTCACATATCTACTTCCTTACAAGGCCAAGCATCGTACTACCCGCTTTTCGGAATCCAACAGTTTACCAATATCTTGTACAAACCTCAAATCCTTTGGAGACCGTGCCTTTAGTTCGTATGCTCCCAAAGCCTGGAAATCACTTCCGACTTGCGTCACGACATCCCCTGAATTGACCACATTTAAAAAGAACTTAAGACGCACCTATTTGAGACAGCATTTAGTGGGTCCCCGTGATTCTTTCTTCACGTGCTTACGCGTGCTGACACTGTGCATGCTGCCAATAATCCCACTTGCATGCTGATGTCACCCCTAACCATGTTGTTTATCCAGCATTATATTACTCACCATTCAATCACGTTTCCCTTTGCAGCAAATGTAAAGTGCCTAGAAAGAAATTGAGTTCTCCAAGGGCGCTTTATGAAGTGCATTATTATTATTATTGTTAATGGCTGGAAATAGAAAAGTGAGCTTTTAATAGTGGTGACTTCACCACCAGTTTTGACCTCTCTAAGGATATGCAAGAAGGAGAAGCATGCTGGGGCTACATCTTATTGATGAGGTGTCTAACTGATGTCAGCAAGGCTTTGGTCAAGGCGAACCGGTTTAATTAATTGTCAGTATTTGTTGCACTAACCATGGGGCTTTATTGCAGACTAATCTAGGATTTTAAATAGAAGCTGTAGGAAGTATCATCGGGGTTAGATGCAAACTGAGAACAATAAGACAGTAAGATTCACAGCATTGCATGATGAAGATTGATCAGGGTGATTTCACACACTACGCCTGGATATCCAAATTAGCCTGCCCTATGGTCTCAGCCCCCCTCATGGTAGGTATAGCTTTTATTTCTAAAATACACTATTCTCAGACCTGACCAGCATCAACCTCATCGAGGAATTCATATATGGAATAAATTCATTTAAATAACCATAATAGGTAAGCACGATTAAAGCTAATATTCCGGTTATAGTTCCAGGAGATTCAAATGCCAATGTCATTGGCCCAGAGGTTACCCAGCGATAAATAGTTAGCTTTACGATATCCACTGGCACTTTGTTCTACCAATTTACGTAAATGATGTTCACAAAAACTTTTTTTTTTTTTTTAAATAATTCTGCCCAGAATAACATGTGCTAATATTTCTTGTTGTCGGGAAGTGAGAAGGTAAGTATTCTCAGGATTAACTAACAGCTAACAGCTGGTTGTAACAACAAAACCAACACTCTCCCAATAGACCGGAGGCAAAATCATATGAAAATGCAGCAACAAAAAACTAGCTTAGGCTCTAATCTCTTTACATTTTCAAGGAATTATATTGGAAAATTTTTTAATTTTCAGGCAGGCTCGTGACCGAACGTCTGAGGAAACCACGGCTATAAAGGTAGTTTCTTCTATCAACCTGGGTTTTGATTCGGGGCATCAGGCTGTGAGAGAGATAAAATTGTTGTCACTTTTTTGGCGTGAAAATGTAAGTACGTGGATTACAGTTATAATTTGGAATAACTAACTGTACACTATTAATATTTTATTATGCATATTTTTATATTAAACAACATAGTCAATTATGTCTAAAGTATACACCGAGTTTTATTCTAGCAAGCTGAAGTCTTCTTCTAGCCTTTGAGAAATAAATCTACGAAAAAAGAACTTCATCTTAACGGATCAATATTCATAAATCGATTGTGTTATGTCAGAAGAAGACCGACACAAGCAGCCTCTGCAATTTACTTTCTAAACGAGTTGAACTCATGCCATCATAAAAGACGATTCTTATGCAGCTACTGGCTTAAGAATGAGGGGTTATAATCTAGGGATCCAGACATGTAGTATGTGAACAAGTGCTGATTTGCATCATAAAGGTATTTTAATGAAATAGACCGGATATAAAGCCTAAAATTAGGACTACACGAACACAGCAGAAAGATTGTCTGATGTTTTCAGCCTGACGACAGTAGCCACAAGAGTAATAATTTTTGGCTGGATAATTGAGTTTAGCTATCTGAATCTCTAGGCGTTAAAGGAAAACCAGTAGCGAGGCTAATCCTTGCTTGCAACGTGTAAAAAACCACTTATTACTGTGACTTCCTCGTAATTTAGTCTTATTTTAAAACATTTCAAAAATGAACAAGTATCCCGTGTTGAAGTAAGACATAAAAGTTGTCCACCAGGCATATAGATTGCAAGCAGCCACCCTGATATAAAGATAACCTGTAAATATTTAATTAGAGCTTCACGTCTCAATCACAATGTTCACGGCTCAAAAATTCGAATGAAAATGATAAATCTTTTGTATTATTATCTCACTGCCAGGTATGCACATGCGAACAGTACTTTTTACGTTGGATTGCTTGAGCGGCTTTTGCTGCTCAGTCAGAAACCACGGTTCCTTATACAATGGCACGTTGCTGAGGTGTTGCGTTACGTTTTCTGAGGTTAGTTCTGGCCTAACTCCCATTCGGCTACTGAATACGTTTTCCTAAAAATACTACAGCACGTTAAAGTCAGAACTGAATAATTATAATAGTAATAACAAATTTGACGAAGCGCCCTCAGAAAAACTCGATCTCTCTCTACACGCTTTACAATTGCTGCAAAGGAAGTATGAAAGCTATATTCCGAAAGCTGCATCCTTAGCACTGAATGCAACATCGTGGCTTGCGACAAGCATTGAATAATAGTTTTTGCTCCAAATAGCACTAGAGATCCCAAGTTGCTGTTATCGTGAACGTACTTATACACCGGAAAAACACTTTACGACGAGCTTCTGACGAGTTTGACTCTTTAAGATAGGCAAGAGCCTCTACAGCGTCCAGTTTTTTTCTTATTGAACTCTACGAGCTCAGGGCTCAGCAGGACAAACATTCTAACCTGGCGATATGAACGCAGTGCTATTGCTTGGCTAATACCGGACTCGCTTTGGCTCACTTGATCCGATCTGCGACGCCTAATAAGTAGCGCCAGTGTTTGAACACAGACGGTCACCTCTAGACTAATTTCATGAATAAACTGGTCGTCCACTATCTCTTACCCCAAGAAGTAAAGTAAAATAAGTAAAATGCTAGCTCTTCACGACCGGTCGTCGGTTTGTTTTCACTTTTTAATTGTACAGTAGCCATAAGGGTAATAGCGAAAAGGTTCGCCGATAGATTGCTCCGATAGATACTGGCATCACTAACATAAATATTCAAAGGGAACTAGAACTAAAGGTTGCCACTAGTCAAGGTCACCATCTCAACTGGTAGCCAGTGGACTGAATGCATGCACACATGGTGTCACTTGACTTGGGACATTAACACACATCTCTGGATTTTCTGTGGCTCCAAGCTGGGGCTTTAAGCGGCATTGCATCAAATGCCTCAAAAAACCAAGCGAGGTAGCTTTTCATGGGAAAGCATCGCTCTAATAATTAATGATCTGTCCTACAAGTACACTATACATTGGAAAAATCTTTGTAAACTATTGATACCGTCTCTGTAGCTTGCGGGTCTTTTTATCGGTATTTTGTGCTTTGCAGTCAGTCTACGGACTTCGGATGATCCGGCAACTGCCGCACATTTAAGCAGCTCAGTTGAGTCTAGTAAAGAGAGATTCGTCGAGTCACCAGCACATCACACGAAGATGCGAAATCACCAGAAATCATCATAGCTCGAGTCCACAAGAGCTGTTTCAGTGCCGAATCCATTTACTTCCAACCGGTCGTCAAAGCTGCTACTCAAAACGGGTCAAAACTCGCGTCAGCTGCCGATGTCTATGAGGGAGCAGTCACACGAGACAGCAGGCTATTGCCATATCGGGCATCCGGAGGCATCCGGTACCACCACTCCGCTGCCACAGCGGGTGACAGCAGTGCGACCGCTCTGCCTCTACAGGCTATGCTGTTGACCCCCCACCCCCGTACATAATATTTCACAACGGCCCATAAACAGGACAAAGCGTCATAAAAATCCGCTCGGCCCTAGACGCAGCTGCATAGCAGCGTTGTGAGCCGTGATAGCCCACTTGGTAAGGCTGATGCTTTTTACGACCTCTGAGGTCGCCGGTTCAAGTCGTGGTGCGGGCGGTTCTATAGTGCCGCTGCAAGCAGTGGCGATACTTCTTTAAAGGCTCTTCCGCTGCTATGGAAAAAGATGCCACCAAGTCTGTAGCTGAGCCTACAAAAGGCCGTAGGGGGGAACTAGGCCATAGATGCAATTGACCAGCGAACCGCGAATAGCAGAAATGAGCCAGAAATGAGCCAATGAGTCAGTCAATTTAGGTTTAAGCTTCAACTAGCCTTTAGATGCCTGCACGAATTCTTGCAGGCGCACGCGGATGCCAGTGTAAAAAGGCCACTTTGATGGCCAAAGATAAGCTAAACTGTTGAATGCATACTAAGCAGAGGAATTCCTCCGCGAGCCGAGAAATGCGAGGCATTTTGCGAAAGGCGATAGCCAGTTTCGTGCAGCGAAATTCGCCATCGTGCATCGTGTATAGCGGTACCCTGCAGCGAGTTTTTACTCTGACCACGCTAGCTAGTATGCAGGAGTGGCAGACGTTGTGCGAGTCGAGTTCCCGCAAGCGCGTGATAAGTAATAACATTAGTCTTAATACATTCGTTATAGCACTCTCGGAGAACTAAATATTTTCCTATGCAATTTACGTTTGATTTATTTAATGCAAAAATTACCGGAAAACGAGCAGTAGCTACAGCTGGTGGACCGAAAGCCACGGGACTGGCTCACGTTGGCAATAGCATAACGTCGGTCTTGGGCGGAGCCCAAGACCGACGCAGACAAAGCCAGCGGCAGGCTCAGGCCGAGCGCTCTGCTGAGTGCCGAGTTGCCTCGGGTTACCCGACGCCTCTTTATTGGGAGCCGCCGCAAGGTGCTGCTGAACGGCTTGCGACCGACAGTTCGAACTTGGCGGAACGTTCGCCGATGGCTGAGCAACGCCCGAGATCGGCACGGCCGTGCAGTCCAGCAAACGGGCGATACAGCAGCTTGCGTGCCAGTTTATCTCGTTCCTCACGTTGAGCTTCCGCTACAAATGGCGGTACCGGTAGCCGATTCTAAGCGCTGAAAGCGTTGACTCGTTCGCCGCATGCGACAAAGGCGACACTGCGACAAAGGCGACACTGCGACAAAGGCGAAACTGCGACAAAGGCGCACTGCAGGACCACTGCACTCGTTCTCGCTGCTCAGCACGCCCGCTAGCTCCTCGTACTTCGAGACATTCATGGATACCACTTTGTTCAGGGCTTCGGCGTCATTCACTTGTTTCCTTCTAAACGAGTAAACCTAACCATAATTAGCATTCGATTTCATAGAATTCGTACGAGTCTACACCAGAAAGCTTAGCAAAACCGCAACTTTTATTTTTCACTCGGAACTTGTATGCTTTCACCAGTCGGACTGAAAATGGATTTATGAGACGACTAAAGATTTGCTGAAAAAGACAAAGAGTTCTTACTCACCAGATGCTTAACTCTAATCTAAAATTTAAAAATATGCTGGCTGATTTAGCAGCCAATTTTATATATTGACAGAAGAACCTTGATGTGTATCGCCATCGCCGGCAGAGGCAATGAAGGATCACCTACAGCAGGATTCGAATCCGCGATCTGGGACCGAGGTCGTGAAATGCAACGGCCTTATCCCGTTTGCCATCACGGCTCACCAACGCAGGCTATAAAGGGCATTATTGAGAACTTGAAATCACCTTGAAATGTACCCTGCATATCATTGAATAAACATTTCTGACTGATTCCCAGTGAATGACGCGCTGGTTTCTCAAAGTCATCGCCAGCCGGTCGCGTCCGGCAGTGGAGGATTCACGTGCGTTCGATTGCTCCTACCGCTGCCTTTGCGGCAGTGAATTATCAGTAAGTTATAAATAACAATAGTCTAGAAACCAAACAATTAGACGCTCCTGGTTTGTGAGCTAAAGTAAAAAACCAGCGTGAATGCAACGTATTTATAGCAAAGAAATAAGGACTTACTGCTTTTTGCCGAAGGTGGACCAATACTCACAGGCGAGGCTCCACGTGGCTACGGTTGTGGTTAGCTCATCAGGTTTACGCTTTTAGATAGATAAAACTACCATTCATGCACGAGAACTCAAGAGAACATGTCGCCATTAAAAATATGTTTATTTCGTAGTTTCCAGTTATGTGCTGAATGTCTGTTAGGAGTTAATAAGCATACATTTACAAAGTTTGCCGCAAAGTGACGTTTATGACTCTTTAAATTTTAGTATGTCATAATTTTGAGCTCAATGTAACACTTGCGGGTAAATAGGTCTTACAAAATACAGTGATATCTTGACTTACGAGGTTAGTTCTGCCCATGACAAAGCTCGTAACTCAAATTAATCGTAATGAAAATCAATTCTTCTCATAAAAATAAATTTAATTGCTTTTATTCCTTTCCTGACCCATAAACAGCAAACACCTGATGTGCTGCCACAAGTTTTTAAATTAAGAAATGTACATATAAATAACGAATAATACAAAAATATACTGTAATAAATGGTTTTCATTCATTACAATATCCAGTATTATTATGGAGATCGAACGACTTGAAGATGCTAACGGACTGGAGAGAGAAAGGCTAAAATATATACTTGAAAATGCTTCACCATTTTTACTCGTTTCATTACGCTTTCCTCAATTTTAGCTACAGGATTTTCTGAAATAAATCTATCCACTGAGGTCTGCTCCATCACCACTTTCAGAATGTTTCTGAAATGAGTTAGGGAATTGTTAATTAACAACTCTGTCGCACGCTCAATTGAAACTTTTTCTGTGTTTCTTTTTACATAAAGCCTAAAGGTTTCTGTCATATCTTCAACATTTAGTTTATCTCACTTGTAGAGACACCTTCTCTGTCTCACCTATTCCGAATTCGTGTAATTCCCATTTGCTGCTACGTCTGTAGCTCTTTTAGCTCCTCCATTTCCAGTTCCTCAGACGTGATGAGCCAATCGATGTCGTCCATATCTATTATGCGATGCATAACTAACATCATAGATATGTCGTTAGCCTCAGGTCATGTCTCAGCACTTTTCAAAAAGGCTGTACTCAGGCCGCTACTCCAGAAACCTACACTACTCAAAGAGAACTTGAGAACCTTCCGCCCAGTCTCCCTTCTACCGTTCGTATCAAAGACACCAGACCATAATAATAAGAATAATAGTAATAATAATACACTTGATAAATCGCCCTCAGAGAACTTAATCTTTTTCTATGCGGTTTATATTTGCTGCAAAGGGAACCATTTGGATTCATAGATTGAAACTTCAAATCTTGCTAATAAGTTTCATTGTGGTTTTAGAGCTAATCACTTCACAAAGTAAGCACTGCTTCGGGTGCATAATAATAATAATGAGAGCACTTGATAAAGTCCCCTCAGAGAACTTAATCTCTTTCTAGGCGCTTTACATTTGCTGCAAAGTGAAATGCAATTGAATGGTAAGTAAAATCATGCTTGAAAAACAAACAAAATGAATAAAATGGTTAAGGGTGACATGCACAGGGTCAGCATGCAAATGTGGTTAGTGGCAGCATGCACAGTGTCAGCACGCATAGGCACATACAAGACGAATCACAGGGACCCACTAAATGCTGTCCTAAATAGGTGTTTTTAAGTTCATTTTAAATGTGGTCAGGTCAGTGGATGTTCTCACGAAGGTCGGGAGGAAGTTCCAGGCTTTGAGAGCATACGAGCTAAATGCACTGTCTCCAAAGGATTTAAGGTTTGTACGAGGTATTTGTAGACTGTTGGATTCAGAAAAGCGGATGGTACGATGCTTGGTCTGATGGGGTAGTATATCTGAGAGATCTCTCAATCTTTTGGCTGGTCTGATGATACTATCGACCATATCCATATCGAGGCTCTTTTCGAGCGCCTCTCATATCGCCAGTGCTGCTATGACACTGCTTAGCAGCGGCTCAGGTCCCAGCTAAGGGAAGACTCCAGAGAGTTGATGCGAATGGACAAAGATCATACAACGACCCCTGAAATATGGAGTACCTCACGGCTTTGTTTTTGGTCCGGTTCTTTTCACGATTGGTACTCTCCCTCTTGCCGATGTAATAATTGCCAAGCACCATTCTAAGCTCAAACTTTGCAAGCAGATGACATTCAGTTGTGTCTTCGCTTTGATCTCTCCCAGCCCTTCAACTCATCGCATTCTCTCAACTCCCTTGCTGTATGTATTGTTGACATACGCACATGGATAGCAGCGAACTTTCTTATATTTAACGGTAATAAAATCAGCTTACTAGTTCTGGGCAAACCAAGTATCGTTCAGAAATTGAAAGGCTCACGCTCGAACTCGGCTCTGCCAGTATAACTTCTGTTGAATCTGCACGAAATCTAGGTGTCATGTTCTAAAGTGACCTTTCATTGGACAACCGAATCAGCTCCACAGTCAAATGTGAGAACTTTCAGCAACGGAAATTTATGAAATTCGAACTTGTTTAGACAGGGATACTGCATTTAAATTGGTTGAGGCATTTGTGACATTCCGCCTTGACTTGTGTAAATCACTGCTTGCTGGCCTACTGTCCTGTGCAATCAGGTGTGTACAGTGGGTGCGAAACTCGGCAGCTGGGCTTCTCTGTCGCGAGCTTTCCAGTTGGCATATCACATTACATCTTTCCATCCTGCACTGACTTTCAGTCAAGCAAAGCATCAAATTCATTGTGTTGTCACCACTTTCAGGTTGATTGATTTTTTTACTCCAGCCTACCTATAAGATCTCCCTCACGAGGCTAAGCATAGTTTCACCCACTTCTCGGAATCTGACTGTTTAACTATGCCTTATACAAACCTCAAATCCGTTGGAGACCGTGCCTTTAGTTCGTATACTCATTAAGCCTGGAACTCATTCCCGACCTGCGGCACGACGTCTGCTGACTTTTCCACATTTAAAAAGAAAGTGAAAACGCACTATTAGTGACAGCTTTTAGATGGTCCCTGTGATTCATCCTTTAAGTGCTTAAACGTGCTGACACTGCTGCATGCTGCCACTAAACACACTTGCATGCTGACCCTGTGCATGCTATCCTTAGTCATGTTAGTGTTGTAGTTTATTTGGAATGTTACCACTAACCATTCGATCGTACTTAATTTTGAGCGACTGTAAAGTGAAAAGAAGGAGTTTGAAAAGAGGGGGCTTTATCAAGCGTATTATTATTATTTATTATTATTCACTAAGTCCAGGCTCATGGAATTTTCAAGGGATACAATCTCCTCCGTGAATGCTGCTTCAGATTCGAGTCTTTCAAAATCCTTTTCAGACCCAACCTCAGGCCACAGCTTCTTCCACACACATGTCAAGGGCCACATTTTTAACACCCTGCCGGGCCATATTGATAATTATGGGGAATGTCACAATAATAATAATAATAATATTGCACTTGATAGGGCGCCCTCAGAGAACTTAATCTCTTTCTAGGTGCTTTACATTTGCTGCAAAGTGATACACAATAGAATAGTAAGTAAAATCATGCTTGAAAAACAAACAAAATGAATAACATGGTTAGGGGTTACATGCACTGGGTCAGCATGCAAATGTGGTTAGTGGCAGCATGAACAGTGTCAGCACGCATAAGCACATCGAGGACGAATCACAAGGACCCACTAAATGCTGTCCTAAATAGGTATGTTTTTAAGTTTCTTTTAAATGTGGTCAGGTCAGGGGATGTTCTGATGCAGGTCGGGAGGGAGTTCCAGGCTGTAAGAGCATACGAGCTAAATGCACGGAATCCAAAGGATTTAAGGTTTGTACGAGGTATTTCCAGACTGTTGGATTCCGAAAAGCGAGTGGTACGATGCTTTGCCTGATGGGGTAGTATATCTGAAAGATAGGCTGGAGCCATAGAATGAAGAGACCTAAAAGTGAGCGACAAAACCTTGAAGTCAATCCGTTGCTTGACTGGTAGCCAGTGCAGGTCGGCGAGAAGTGGAGTAATGTGGCAACTGCGACGCTCACGACAGACAAGCCTAGCTGCAGAGTTTTGCACCAGCTGCAATCGCCTGATCGCACATGCTGGTAGGCCAGTAAGCAGTGAGTTGCAGAAGTCGAGACGAGATGTCACGAATGCATGGACCAACTTGGACGTGGTATCCTTATCTAAACAAGCCCTAATTTTAGCAATGTTATGAAGCTGAAAATAGGCTGATTTGACTGTGGAGCTGATGTGGTCGTCTAACGAGAGGTCGCTTTGGAATATGACACCTAGATTTCGAGCTGATGCAACTGGAGATATGCTGGCAGAGCCAATTTTGAAAGTCAGCCTTTCCAATTTCTGAATAACACTAGGTTTGCCCATAACTAGTAAGTTAGTTTTATCATCGTTTAGTTTTAGAAAATTTGCTGCCATCCATGATCGGATGTCATCAATGCATGCAGCAAGTGAGTTGAGAGAATTTGAGGTGCTCGAAGGCTGGGAGGGATCAAAGCAAAGGTACAACTGAGTGTCATCCGCATAGAAGTGAAAGCCTAGATTGTGCTTGGCAATCACATCAGCGAGAGGGAGAGTATAAATGGTGAAATGGACCGGACCTAGCACAGAGCCCTGAGGTACTCCATATTTTAGAGGTACTTCAGATGATCTTTGTCCATTCACGTCAACACTCTGGAGTCTCCCACTGAGATAGGACCTGAACCACTGCAGAGCAGTGCCGGTGATGCCCAGGCGAGATGAGAGGCGCTCTAGAAGTACTTTGTGATCGATGGTATCAAAAGCTGCCGAAAGATCGAGCAAAACAAGAAGAGACACTCTACCCATGTCTGCATTCCTAAGTAGGTCGTTGTATACCCGAAGCAATGCTGACTCTGTGGAGTGATTAGCTCTAAAGCCAGACTGGAACTTACTAGCAAGGTGTGAGGTTTCGATATACGAGTTCAGCTGGTCTGCCACGACCCGTTCCAGTGTCTTTGATAGGAATGGTAGAAGGGAGACTGGGCGGTAGTTGCTTAAGTTCTCTTGGTCTAGTGTAGCTTTCTTGAGAAGTGGCCTGACTACAGCTTTTTTGAAAGGTGCTGGGACCTGACCTGAGGCTAATGACATATTAATGATGTTGGTTATGCATGGCAGCAGCAGATCAATGCAACGTAGGAGCAGGTAACCTGGGAACGGTTGAGGAGATGGTTTATTGTCGACATCAGCATTTTTGGATTGTGCATCTGTGATTCAACAATGTTTCTATAGAAGCTAGACTTAGCCTTTGCTAGGATCGATTGGTACGACCTACAGTCGTCTTCATATGCCTGTCGATGGACAGTTAGTCCGGATCTTTTGAATGCCTTTTCAAGCTTTCGTTTAGTAGACTTGGCTAGTTTAATGCCTGTGGTAAACCATAGGCCGTCTGGGCGGGGGCGCACAGTGCGCTTTGTCAAAGGTGCAAACTCGTCGAGCGTGTCAGCTAGTGTCGCGTTGTAGCAATCTACCAGTGATGACAGATCGGAGGGAGGACTGAGCAGCAAAATTGAAGCAGATATGCTCGCACGGACAGCATCGATGTCAAGGGTCTTGAGGTTTCGCGATTCACAGGTTATTTTAGAGGAGAATGTGGGCACACACTGTAGATTGAATGAGATCTGCATGTGGTCAGATAAGCAGGATTTGGTGATAACTGGTGATGACAAAGTGCAGTTATATGAGAAAATTTGGTCGAGTGTGTGACCCTTGATGTGGGTAGGGCCATGCACATGAGTCACAAGAGATAATGAGTCTGTCAATGTACGAAATTCGGTGCTGAAAGCGTCAGATAAGTTATCAAAGTGAACGTTGAAATCACCCATAATGAGGAAGGATCGATTTCTTGCACACAGAATCGAAATGAGATCGGAGAAATCTGAGATAAAGGAGGATTTGGTACCTGGTGGGCGATAGACTACTGCCACTATCGGTAGCTTGTTTTCGGGTGAGACCAGGACAATTGATTCAGAATCACGATGCTATATCAGTCCTTCCATAATCTGGAAGGGTTAGGTTAGTGCTTCGTCACCTGAAAGAGTGGCAAACTAGGTGCTTGGTGAAGAGCTTTAGGAAATTATAAATCACCTGATGGTCCATGAGCTGCAGGATAATAATAATAAAAATAATAATAGCAGTTATTATAGCCCCCTCAGATAACTCAAATTATTTCTAGGCACTTACATTTGCTGCACATACACCCACACCCACACCCACACCCACACCCATATATATATATATATATGTGTGTGTGTGTGTGTGTGTGTGTGTGTGTGTGTGTGTGTGTGTGTGTGTGTGTATGTGTGTGTGTATACATATATACATAAATTTCAGGGTTGTGCTGGGCGGAAGGTAGAGAACCTTTATAAACCTGAACTCTTCGAATGTGTCATCTTTAAGGTTAGATGGCTGTGTATGGGCTTTGTCCAGGATGTGAAACGCTTGGTGGAGTAAGTTATTTTCCTGAACATATTTCTTAAAGTCAAGACCAAAGACCAGATTAATCTAGTTCAAAAAGAATTGCCAAGTGAAGCACGCCACCGGGTTTGCCCTCCCCATAACGAACTGTCCTTCTTTCAGAATCTTGTGTAACTTGAAGGTTCCAGGGTTTTCCGAGTTATGAACGAGCAGTGGCTTAATCTTGCAGTCACCGCTCGCACACGTGAAAAGTGCAATGGTTAGCTTATCATTTGCTGGTTTGTTGCGTGGCATCCTCTTCTAACCTGCCTTAATATAGGTCCACCTTGGCATCGGCTTCCTGGAGAGTCTTGTCTTGTCACACCTGAAGACTTGCTTGGGAAGTATCCTTCTGCTGGTATAGTTCCAGCAACAGTTTGGAGGTGGTAGCCTTAACTGCCTTCACATGTGAGCTCGCTGCTTCACCATACCTGACAATGGAGTGAATAACGGTCCTCTTTTTTTAATTCACGAACCAGTAGTGAATGCCTTTAAATGGCTCACCCGATGCCTCCTCTGTTTAAATGTCCAGGTTTTGCTGCAGAAATTCAGCATAAATAGCCAGTGCTTCCTCTAAGATTATAGCCTACGTCTCAAGTCTACTGCAAGCTGATTTTCCGTCAACCACGTCATCAGCCACTTCTCCATATTTTCATCGATAGAAGTCTACTGTTTAGAAACTAATGTAACTCACTTGGGTAGAATTATCGAATTTGTCTTTATCGCCTCCTTTGGCTTCAGTTTGGTGCAGATCTTAAAAGTGCTACTCTCATAAAGCTTGACCAAGTCGACTACAAGCATAATCTTGGTTATGTTTTTCACTTATTTCTTTTTTTATTCAACGCACATCATTCGCTTCGCCTTCTCAACACTGTCCTGCGTTCTCAGTCTATTCGGATGCACGGCTGAAAAACGAAGGTTTTCATGGGAAAAGATGCAAGCTCAGGAGTGAGCAGAACACTGATTCTTCCACTGCCCGCGTAACCTCGGATGACCCGCTGAGGGAAACCCAGGGACGTAACGTTGCCGTAGCTTCTTAGGCACTTCGTGGCAAGCAAGCACTTGCAGTGCGGAAATAGTGTGATACAGCCGTCCGCCAAGCAGATGGGCGTACATACGGCCAACACCTAACCGAAAACCAGTTTATGCGCTGGGGTTGTATGCGGATTGTAATCAGTGAAGCAACAAATTTCCAGTCTAGCCTGTCTTGGCGCCAATCGACAGTCTTGCGCTTGACGTCGTCGCATCCGGATGCTCAGGCAGCGCCTGAGTGGGCTCAACGTGTTACCGCAATCCACGCAAACCCACTTCGATCCACGTGACAGCGAACTCTGCAGCGATTGCACTTAAGCCTTTCACTTGCATTGGTACGCCGACCGAGGTGCGAGGAGCTGCAATCGACTGCAGTAGCCAACCGGGCAAATACTAAAATCCACTTCAATCCACTGAATCCATACATGCAAAAATTGAAATAGATTGTAATGAGATCCAAATGTTGCAAACCGCGTAAAATAAATTGTGGGTCCTCCCACTTCGACAGTGCTCGGCCATCACATTTAAATGACCTGGGCAACTACTGCAATTTGTCATATTACACTGCAAATCGTCCTCAAATCACCATCGCAAAGCTTTCATTGACATTGTATACAAGACTAGACTCAGTTTAAAGTGCTCCCCAAACATTCGCTCCATCCAGTGCTTCATTCAGTGCTCGATTGTGCTCTAGTGTGCTCCATTCAGTGCATTCACTCATTCTCTTGCGATGCACAGCAATCGACTACAACGCCCGGTTCCATATCTCAATCCTCCGAAATCCGCTGCAATCCGCCACACAGCTACCAGAACGCTTACACTAGAAGCTCTAATTACGATTGCACGCTGCTCTACTCTTTTTTTATTGTGTACTCGCATAACTTCACTGTAATTGTCTCAACCATGCAGTAATGCACTGCAATCGATTGCAATGGCCCGGGCCAGTACGTCAATCCACAGAAACCCACCAAAAAAGACCAAAATGTGTACACTGTAAGCTCTTTAACGATCGCACATTATTCTAGTCTTTGGTTATTATTTGTTCACGAAATTATGTACAATTTCCTCTATAATTCAGCAACAATGCCCTGCGATTTACTGCACTGACACGGGCCAATACAGCAATGTGATGCGAAATGCCCTGAAATTGATTTCGCAATGCTTCAATTTTGAATGCATCTTACAAAGCACACTGCTTAAAGTCAACCAAATTGTCTTAACCAGTTGAGCTCGTACAATATCGGGCAATTGATGGCAATCTGTGGCAACGGCTCGGCTCGAAGCAGCAATCCACTACAATCCGTGACAAGTCGACCACAGATTGGCGACACGAAGTGCCAATTGTTATCATATTTCACTTTTTTAAGCTAAAATTGAAATCGCATGCCTTTCAAGCTATTTTGCATGTTAACTGTCAACTGTTCAGGTAAATCGAAAGCAATTAAAGGGACTACCAGCATGTGCGATCTGGCGATTGCAGCTGGTGCAAAACTCTGCAGCTAGGCTTGTCTGTCGTGAGCGTCGAAGTTGCCACATTACTCCACTTCTCGCCGACCTGCACTGGCTACCAGTCAAGCAACGGATTGACTTCAGGGTTTTGTCGCTCACTTTTAGGTCCCTTCATTCTATGGCGCCAGCCCATCTCTCCGACATACTCCCCCATCAGGCCAAGCATCGTACCACCCGCTTTTCGGAATCCAACAGTCTAGAAATACCTCGTACAAACCTTAAATCCTTTGGAGACCGTGCATTTAGTTTGTATGCTTCCACAGCCTGGAACTCCCTCCCAACCTGCGTCAGAACATCCCCTGACCTGACCGCATTTAAAAGGAACCTAAAAACACACCTATTTAGGACAGCATTTAGTGGGTCCCTGTGATTCGTCCTTGATGTGCTTATGCGTGCTGACACTGTGCATGCTACCACCAACCACATTTGCATGCTGACCCTGTGCATGTCACCCCTAACCATACTATTCATTTTGTTTGTTTTTCAAGCATGATTTTACTTACCATTCAATTGCATATCACTTTGCAGCAAATGCAATGCGCCTAGAGAGAGATTAAGTTCTCTGAGGGCGCTTTATCAAGTGAATTATTATTATTATTAAATTATTATTAGAAATACCTCGTACAAACCTCAAATCCTTTGAAGATCGTGCATTTAGTTCGTATGCTCCCAAAGCCTGGAACTCCCTCCCGACCTTCGTCAGAACATCCCCTGACCTGACCACATTTAAAAGGAACTTACAAACAAACCTATTTAGGACAGCATTTAGTGGGTCCCTGTGATTCGTCCTTCACGTGCTTATGTGTGCTGACACTGCATGCTGCCACTAACCACATTTGCATGCTGACCCTGTGCATGTCACCCCTAACCATATTATTCATTTTGTTTGTTTTTCAAGCATGATTTTACTTACCATTTAATTGCATTTTCCTTTGCAGTAAATGTATAGCGCCTAGAAAGAGATTAAGTTCTCTGAAGGCGCTTTATCAATTACATTATTATTATTATTACCGATACCCGAATCTGCTGTTAATCGACGAGAAATTAGCAGTAGAAAATTGGGGTATTGTCCCAGGACACTGCTGTCAATTGTCGTTCATTGCTCGTGATTGTACGTGCTCGATTAGTTAAAAGGATTTAATTGCACTTTCAGCAGAGTGGGCTGTGACAGGTCAGGTATACTTGATCTTGGACCAGTCTCTTTCCAGTGATTGACGATGGACCGTAATGGATTGCCGTATTCGCTTGGTTTATTGCCGTCTGTTGCCATGCATCGCCCAAGATTCAACGGTAAGAGCTGGTTGAAAGGCTTAAAATTATGTGTGCACTCAATTAGATGTTACCTGGAATGAGAATCGGAGCTTGGTGCAGCCGATTTCTCGTCGATTTACCACGGATTTCGGTATTGGTCCCTGCCGTTGCTGTCGATTGCCATGCATTGTTGACAATTAGCGAGTAAAATAGCTTGCAAATCCTAAGATTTAACTTTTAGCACAAAGAAATGTGAAATGCGATGACAATCAGCACTTCGTGCAGCCAATTTACTGTCAACTTGCCACGGATTGTAGTCAATTGCTGCTTCGAGCTGAGCCGTTGCCGTCGATTGCCATGCATCTGCCTGAGATTGTACGAGCTAAATTTCTTAAAATAATGTGGTTTACTTTAAACAGTTTGCTCTGTAGCATGCATTACAAATTGAAGCATCGTGAAACCGATTTCAGGGCATTTTACATCAGAATGCTGTAAATTGAGGTAGTGGCCGGGCCACTGCAGTCAATTGCAGTGCATTGCTGCCGAATGATTGAGGCGATTGAAGTAAAATTGTGGGATTACACAATAGCCACAAGTTAGAGCAACGTGAAATCACTATTAGCGCTTAAAGTTTACGTATTCTGTTCGTTTTTCTGCAGGTTGCTGTACATTGATTACCTGTGCGGGCAGTTGCAGTCGATGACAGTGCATTGCTGTAGAATGGCCAAGGCAATTACAGAGAATTTATGCGACTATACACTAACCGAAGACTGGAGCAGTGTGCAATCATAATTAGAGCTTCTAGTGTACGCGTTCTGTTCGCTGCGTGGCGGATTGCAGCGGATTTCGGCGGGTTGATGTAGATTGGGGTAAAGGGCCGGGTCGTTGCAGTCGATTGCAATTCCTTACATGAGGACGCGTTTGCGAAATGGAGCGAAATTTTGTGGATGCACTTTGAACTGAGTATAGTCCTATATGCAATGTCAATTAGAGCTTTGCGATGGAGATTTGAGGATGATTTGCAGTGGAATAGAGTGGATTGTGGTAGTTTTCCAGGGCATTTTAGGCGACTGCCGCGAATTGCCACAGTGCGAGGTTGCATGATTTTTTAATTTTACATGGTGGTGCACACAGCACGGCACACCCAAACATGCACTAAAAATTGGAGCTTGGCGCAATGTATTTCGATTTTGTATGTGGTGGATTCGGTGGATTAAAGTGGATTGCGGTATTGACCCGGACTACTGCAGTCGATAGCAGGGCATTGCATGAGAAGGGCCGTGCCAATACAAGTGAAAATTTTCCATCGCAATTGTCGCAGAGTGAGCTGTCATATGCAATCAAAAAATGTGCTTTTAAAACAGGATTTCTTTCGTTGCACGGTGGAGTGCAGTGGATTGTGGTATTGGCCTGGGCCACTGCAATCTAATTTCAGTGGACGTCGTGAGAACGCGTGAGCGGAATCGCGCGAAATTGTATTCGTACATTGTGCGTGTAACGTAGTTTGATATTCCAAACTTTTTAGAGCTGTTCGCAGCTGATTTGTGGCGGATTTGACGAGAGTTAGAATAGATCGTGGTGGATTGTGGTGGATTGCAGTGGATGTCGGTAACGGTACAGGCATCCGGCGTCAAAGCTCATTTGCATAAATGTGCGTGCGGGCGGCGAAATGAAACTAGGTTTACAAATAAATTCAAACATGTACTTCAATATAAGCGAAAAATGTGCAAAATTTAAAGGGTCACTTCGGATGTGTCAATGCGCTCGAGTTTTCTGAAGACGGCTGCCAGATAACATCAGGTATGGCATTCGAAAATAGGGCATGTGGAAATAGCTCTCAAATTTGAGTAATTTAAGTTGGACTCATTTATTTCCGTGGCCGCCTGTATCAACCTCAGCCGTGCTGTGGAGTTCTGTAGCCGACGCATCTTTTTATATTGATATATTTATATTATATTTGAGCTGGGCAACGCTTTGATCTGGTCGTTGCTAGCCTAATTAAAGTGGATTGCGGTTGATTGCGGATATTCGTCGTCGAACCCCTGACCTTGCAGAGGGCTGGGAGTCCCGCAGGGGTGAACAGCATCGCGAGCGTGGCCACGCCTACAAGGTCGCTGCCCTCCTCCCCCGGTTGGGAAAGGGCAAATGCCCATTGCCCACCCTGTGGCTACCCAAATGACCTGTTATGCTTTTTTAATAATGTCACGTTAAAGGATGTCCAGATGTCCGTGTATTTTAATAGTAGCTCCGGCGGCGGCAGCTCCAGTGGAAGTCCCGCGGAGGCACAAGGGGCTAACGGGAGTGGTAAACGCGACTCTCAATTTTGCTCTCAGCGGGTAAATATCTATGACAGCTCAATCAATCGCAGCCGCCTTCAGGAAATAAAACCTGCATTAGTGGCCTCGCGCTGCACTGGGTCAACGGCTTAACTATTGGCCACAGGTGAGGCGTGAACATCATAGTCCGGGTGCTTGGGTAATTAAACAGGAGAAGCCACAGGAGCGCGTTACGTCAGTTAGTAGTGAACAGGCTTCAGGTGCGTACGAGTTAAGGGTGTGGTGGTCAAACGATTTAAGGACTGATAGGCTAGGCCGCCTCCTAGTCTTTGCGACGCATGCACCGCGCGCGGAAGCATGGGCGCGCCGAAGCGGCACCAAAAAGGAACGGACGCGGTAAACCCGGCCTTAGTCTACGCAACGAGTAATAGATGTGATGCAGCTCATTACTAACCTATTTGGCGGTTATATACTTTACAATTATATTTATTTATAAATATTCTATTATGTATTATCATATTATATTAATAATATAAATATATATATATTATTGTATGTGATATTATATTATATCAATTTCGATTTTATTATCTGTATGCTAATTTATAATTATACTTTACAAAAGCGCGAATGATGCTCTCCTTTCACCGTCAAAGGAGGCTGTTTAGCAGATGCAGATTGTGCTCAGCCGGCCTCGCTCAGCAACATCAGCCAGCTACGACGGTATCTGTAGCTCCGTCCCACCCGACCTACACTTAGCAACCGAGCCCGGAGGTCAGCGGCCTGGTGGTAAACGCGCGGAGGCAAGGCAGCCGGTGCGATCGGCGCACGGAAAGGAAGCAGCTTGCGCCACACACAAAATTCTATCGTGCACGCATGGCAGTGCTAAGCTTCCGCACAGAACGCCTTCTTCTAAGTGATCGGTGCGCTAAGTATTCAGGCGCGACGGCTGGACAACTCTCTGAGCGATGCTCGTTCCAGAGGCTGGGCTTCCTGTGGACGATTGCAGAAAAGTATGCTCCAGGAAAAGCCAAAAGACATAAATTATTGAGTATAAAAGCCTCTATTATTTAATATAAAAATAAATTTACAAAATAAATAATTATTAAGGAGTTTTAAGCTTAAAGCTCTTTAGCTTACACTTTACCGGAAACCAAACGTCCTTGACATTGGTCGGACTGCTGTGCTACCGCAGCAGCGGCGGTCGTGCTGCTGTGCTCATAGGATGCCGAGATGTTCGAGTTGGAGTGGGGGTACATCAGCGTACATTAAGCAACGTGAAAATTATGGCGACAGCAAGCTCAGCACGCGATATCTCCGCGAGAAATTGGCCAACGCGAAGGGCTGGCAGTGTACCGATTTAAAGGGTCACTTCGGATGTGTCAATGCGCTCGAGTTTTCTGACGACGGCTGCCAGATAACATCAGGTATGGCATTCGAAAATAGGGCATGTGGAAATAGCTGTCAAATTTGAGTAATTTAAGTTGGACTCGTTTATTTCCGTGGCCGCATGTAGCAACCTCAGCCGTGCTGTGGAGTTCTGTAGCCGACGCATCTTTTTATATATAATATATATATATAATATATATATATATATATATAATTCATTTATATAGCGCCCCAAGCGAACTTAATCTCTATTCAGGCGCTTCACATATGCCTCGGGGCTCGAGCCCACGACCTCAGTCAGACCTTGGTCGGGGCGAGCACCTTAACCGCTAGACCATACCTCTTCGTGGTTCTTCAGGCTGGTCGTTCGATTCATTAGAAATTTGACAGCGGTATTAATGAAAAATATTATCGTGCATAGTTGAACGTTCTGCACCACTTGTCGAAGCTCTAGTGATGGCACTGTCTGTTTCGTGGCAGGCGTGCTAGTGGGCCAGATGTCTTCTTGTCATTTTTATTCGTGATCGGCCCGATAATAAACTAATTCTTTCCACTGCGTATGAATATAATTGGGCGCGTACGAAGCTTGCTTGATCTTATCCTAATGTGCATTTGTAGCCCTTGTACGGACATTTTTCGCTATGCAAGAGAAACGATAGACACGAGAGAATGACAAACAATACTAGCTGATTCAACAACTCTTTTATATGGCGACAGAAGAGCCTTTACGGCTATCACCATCACTTGCAGCGGCAATAAAGGATCGCCCCACCGTAAGATTCGAATCCTCGTTCTCGGGACCGAGGTCGTGAAAAGCAATCACCTTAGAAGAGCCTTCACGGCAAACAAGGTATCATGCCTAAACAAGCATTGAAACAACGCAAGAGTTCATTCTTAGCCTCTGGTTGGTAGGGCCCATGATTTCTAACATTCACTGAATCATGCACGGGTATTACCAACATTGGATGCTAGCCCAGACTTGGTAAGATAGTTGGAGAAAGTTATGGTCAATATGCGAAAAACTACTCCTAAACTCCAAACTCTTGTAAAAGTGGTGCTTTGGCCAGAACGTATCACAAAGAAATGTTCCTTTAAGCAGATGTCAAGCACTGCAACTGCCTCATTAGTCCACTGTTCACCAGTCTGCACTGGCTGCTTATTAAACAATGCATCGTCTTCAAGATTCTGTCACTCACCTGAAGGCTGATTCATTCTCTTGCTCTGCCGATCTATCCGAACCAGTTTCGCATCAGGCATCTTGCTGCACTAACCGCTCTAGCGACCTTGGTTGATTATCTGTGCCCCTAACTTGTTTCAAATGCCAACCTTCGGTTACTATGCTCCCACAGCTTGGAACTCATAAACGACTGGCGTATCTCGTAATTTAGTGACGTTTAAAAAAAGAAGCAGTAATCCTACTTGCTCCATGCTGACCTTGTGTCCTTGTGCATTCTTTATATAAAAAAATAGAATTCAATTGTATAGCATCCTAAGAGAATTCACATATATATATATATATATATATATATGAATTATGGGCCACATCGAAAGCGGTTTGGCATGCCACCAGCTGATGTAACTCTGAAACTCCTCGAGTCTGTGCCCGCTTGAATAAGCAGGCATTGCTTATCCGGGAGGTGCCACATTTTATTGTCATTTGTGCTTTTACCTCCCGTACTTCGGTGGTCATGCTATACAAATCGTATGTTGGGCTGTTGCGTTTATTTTAGCTTCAATTTCAATCGTTTTGACTCTAAGTAGATTTCAAAACTGCTTACATCAGTAGCAGATCAGGCGGCCATAGTTGGATGGGTGCCCAAAACTTATGGCAGCTAGGGTATAGCTCTACGCTTTGTTACTAGGCTGGAAAAAACTGACTAGTGACAATTAACTGTAACAACTGAGGCACGCATTAGCACATGTAGGATTTTTTACATGGACGAAACAGAGGCTGTGTGTAATTGGCATGTACTCAACTTTGCTCCAAATATCGTCAAGTGGGGCACGTCTCGATTTCAGTGGTTTGAGATTTTCAGGTCCCATTTCACTGGCAACTAAGGCATCGACATCGAAAGCGTTGCGGTTGGTTAGAGGTACAGCCAAACCGCTCGAGTCAGTGAAGCTGATGGTACAAATGGAACACAGTATTTGAGGCCGAAGGAAGAGAAAGAAGAGGCTAAAAAAAAGGAATGTGACTGAAACTTGAAGTCGATGCACGACACGATTGTTAGCCTGAGTTCTGAGAGTAGTCGTGTAATTCGGTAGCACGTGACGAAAGCCGCCCAGTCTTGCACCATCTGTAGCATCTTGGCCTTTCTCTACATCGCAATTTTCTTAGCTCAGTCCTCTCGCAGCTCAGGCCATTTTCATTTTCTACGAGTGTGTGCCTATAGTAATAATGCATTTTTATAGCCCACTCAGAGAACTGAATTTCTTTCTAGGCACTGTACAGATGCTGTTTAGAAAGCATTATTAATTGATGTTAACATCCGCAAGAAGCAGGCATAGTGTAAGCAGGTACATGCACACGAAGGACAAATCGCAAAGGCCCACTAAATGCTGTTATAAACAGGTGCGTTTTTAAACTTCTTTTTAAATATCGTCATACCAGGGGACGTTTTGACGTGCATCGGCAGTGAGTTCCAGGCTTTGGGAGCATAGGAACTAAAGGCACGGTCTCCAACGGTTTTGAGGTTCGTACGAGATATGGCTAAGCGATTCTAGTCAGATAAATTGGTTGTGCAATCTTTGTCTGGTGGAGGAATAGCTCCGATATGTTGGCTGGAGCCAGAGGATGAAGGGGCCTAAAAGTAAGTGACAGTACCTTGACGTTGATGCGCTGCTTGATTGGGAGCAGTGCAGGTCGGCGAGAAGTGCCGTGATGTCGCTACTGTGAATCTCACGACAGATAAGCCTAGCTGCAGGGTTGTGTACCAACTGTAGGTGCCTGATTGCACAGGCCGGTAGACCAACAAGCAGTGACTTGCAAAAGTCGAGATGGGATGTCTAAAATGCATGGACTAGTTTGGATTTACTATTCCTGTCTAAGCAAATCTGAATTTTGGCAATGTAATGTAGCTGAAAGTAGGCAGACTTGACTGTGAAGCTGATGTGGTCGTCTAATGAAAGGTCATCACTCCGAGTGCTCACGAAGTGGGAGTGGATAGAAGATCTTCTTTTTGAATATGTTGCTGGCAAATCGAGACCCGAATGCTGGCAAATCGAGATGTTTTGAAGTTGTCGAAGACATACCTCATTATCTCCCAAGAACACGATACCTCATAGCAGCAAGATCATTTGGGTTTACCAGTATTTGACGAAGCTCTAAAAGTGCGGTGCATGCCATATACCGAATTAGCACTTTTAGATAGTTTAACTATAGCAGCATCAGAGCAACTTCGGATTCTTTTAGGCAATGACTCGGGCCGGCTTTGCTTTGGGTGCTGTCATCGTGACCCTTGACTCCGCAGCTTCACATATATGCTAGTAGCTTCAGGCATGCCCTGCTGGTGGCCATATCAATTCCATGAGCAGGTTTTTGTACTGTTGAAGTACATATTCGACAGATTTTTCCCGAGAATCACTCTGCTAATGACACCTGATTGGCCCTCTCCTACTATGGGCCCTTTTTGGAGTATGACTTAGGTAGCTGGCTAAAGTTGCATGGCTCTAGAGCAGAATGCTGCCTTGGCAGCTGTTTGGCACGTCAGTAGCTCTTAGTGGGAGTTCCTAAAAAGTAGGACTTGCTACGGTTAAGCTGACTCGTTAAGATGTTTGTTTCATGTTTGCGAATGCTTCGTTGTATCATCATGCCATTGCTGTAGGTGGAGACGACCGGCGGATTCTGCTGTGGAATGTTGAGAAAGCCTTGGCTGATAAAGGTGCCCCCGTTTCTATGCGGGGGCAGCACAATAGCAACATATTCTGCCTTGCTTTTACATTGGGTAACAGGAGAATCTTGTCCGGCGGTAAGCCTGTGCCACGCATTTGTTGCTATGGAGAACTCAGTGTGTCGACCACAGATGCATGCATCCGAGCTTTTTATCTGCCAGTACTGAAAACCAGATGCTATTATATTGCTTCTGCCTTGGATGAACTTTGCTTGTTTGGGATCCGGGATCCAAGGACGTCTGTTAGCATGAGCTTGCTTGCGCCAGTGCTGCAATGGCATTTTGTCTTGGCTGCCTCGGTGGAGACTTACCTTATTTTGGTGGATCTCAGATTCCGACAACGTGTATCTAAAAATTGGCGTTTTGTTATCATGATGGTGCAAGCTAAGGTCACATGTTTATCATAATTCGGCAGCTTGGTTCGTGTGTTGTGAATGCAGCAATTACCGTATTACACCACTATTCTCCGACCTATACTAGCTCTCCATTCAAACAGCGTTTCGACTTCAAGGTTCCATAAAATTTTAGGTCCCTTTATTCTCTTGCTTCTTGTTGCTATCGGAAACACTTCCTAATCTTCATTCCCATCATACCACCTGCTGTTCTGAATGAAGTCCTTCAGCTGTGCTTCTAACCAACTTCAGATCCTTTGGTAACCATGCGTAGATTTTGTATACTCCGAAAGCCTGGAACTGACAACCTATTGACGTGATTACTTCCTTACTTGGCGACATTTTGAAAGAAGCTATCAACTCACATTTTCCTCATGACGTTTGCTTGATTAATGAGAAGTGTACGTTTTGTTTGTACTAATTTGTTCGGAAATTATTGATGTTATCACCTAACTGACATTCTTCCTTTCCAGCTCATGTGCAGTCTCCAGAAAGAGATTTGGTTTTCTCGTGGTGCTTTGCGCATGTTTATTATTATTATTAATTAGCTAGTGTACCAGCTGTCTGTCTCAGCTTTCGCGGCTGTGAGCTTGGTGTCACCAGGACTTCAGCTTTAAAGAAGGAGGCTCTCGGTTGACTTCCATAAATTGGTACACATTTTTGTACTTCTTACAATGCTATTAAGGTGCTTGCTCTGACCAAGCTCTGGCTGAGGTCGTGGTGTCGAGCCTCGAGGCATATGTGAAGTGCCTGAATAGAGATTGAGTTTTCTTGGGGCACTACACAAATGAATTTTATTTTTATTTTTGGTAAAAGGTAAAACTTGGTGGCATTGGGAGTGAGTGCAAGCTAGATCTCACTATGACAAGTCAGTGTAATATTGTGGAATCTGCAGTCGCCGATGAGCTGTAATTGCACATAAGCCCGGCTTACTTGGAATATTGCTGTACTGTGTGATCAGTTTCATTCCATCTGAGCAGCACGAGCTTGTTACTTGTTGTGATTTTATAGCTGAAAATGTTATAGAACATGCATCTTCTCCTGCTGGTTTAACACCTATTTATTTAGTGCCTAGTTTAGTGAGATGCAAAAGATGTTAACTTGTTCATTCCTAGTGCCAATAGCTATGGATAGGTGCCGAATACTGTATGCAGCGCAGTTGTCCAAGCAAGGGAGTGGAGTCCCATCGTCGAGTGCATTCGGCTGGCACATCTCTAATCACTTTTCTGCCCACATGGCAGACTTAATTTGACCTGCTTGTTTTTTTTCTAATATAGGCAATGATGCCCAAGTTCTTCTTCACGATGCTCAAAGGTAAGCAGCCATCCTGGTCTTAGCCAAGAGTAAGGCCCTTGCCTTTTGCGACCCAGGTCGTGGGTTTGAGTCCTACAGCAGGCGATCATTTATTGGCAGCTACAAAACAAACAAATACCAGCTGATTTAACAGCCTGTTTTGTATAGCGACAGAAGAGCCTTGGCGACTATCACCACCGCTTGCAGTGGCGATAAAGGATCGCCCACCACAGGATTCGAGCCCACGACTTCAGGCCGAGGTCGTGAAAAGCAACTGCCTTACCTAGTGAGCCACTTCGGCTCACCAACTACTAGCAATCAGTAGCATCTGACCTTGAGCAATTAGACCGAAGGGCAACTGCATACCAGGGCAGTACCACCCAATCCAAACTTATGGAGATGTGGAGTTTGGATTGAGTGGTACTGACTTGGTATGTAGTTGCCTTCAAAGCCAGTCACAATTATTAAAGTACTGCAATTTATTCAGTTGTACTTTGGTACCATATGAAAATTGTGCCTGTTTATACACTGCCGAGAGACTGAAGACCTAACAGATATTTCGTATCTGGCAAGTAATGATTCATCAGCCACTTACTGCTCACGACTGGCCATGGAAGCCACCCTCTTGGTATGCCCATCAAATTACCAAGATGGTGCTAGATTGGTTCCACAAGCCGATAGCTCGTCACATTACAAAACTCTGCTCTGCTCTTAGGCTTGTTTATCATGAACAGCGCAACTGCAGTACTTGACTTTTTTCCATCAAGCAGCGCTCGGCCTTCTAAGCTCTGTCATTCACTTGAAAGCCCCTTCCTACATTTGCCTGGGCATAACTGCCAAAATGAAATCGATGTTCTGCTTGACTGAATCTATGTACACAATCTAGGTTTTCATCTTGCTATCAGCGCCGTATAATGGCATACACTTGTGGTATACATGTCTAAGATTCTGCTCTCTCTATATATAAATATATATATATTTATTTATATATATATATATATATTTATATATATATATATATATATATATATATATATATATATATATATATAGAGAGAGAGAGAGAGAGAGAGAGAGAGAGAGAGAGAGAGAGATTTGATTGAGTGGTGCTACCTTGGTATGCAGTAGCCTTCAAATTCAGTGGCTGTTATTAAAGTACTGCAATTTATTAAATTATACTTCGGTATTATTTGAAAATCTTACCTTCTGTATTCATAGCATTTCTTATTCATTGCATTCATTTTTGTACAGAATGCACATCTGTATTATATTCATAGCATTCCCGAACTCCCGCTGCCTCTTGAGGGTGTGACATCTCGTGTGCCTCACAGCTGGCTGTTTGAAGTCGTTTTTGAAGTCATTTTGGTCTGTAAACGTAACATTTCGGAAAGTTGTGCTACGATTCGACCAGTGAGGGGTGTAAATGCTAAGAGTATATTTGAATTATGATGCATACTTTTTATCCTGCCCACATGAAAATGTTTCGATCAGAGACTCTGTAATAGTCGGATGCAGCATATGTGCTTTAAAATGTATGAGCAGGGATGTTTTAATATTAAGAGTTGGGATTTTACTTACTGCCGAGCTGCAGTCAATGAAGTTGCATAAGCAGGCACTGGGAACTTGGTCGTATGATGCTCAACGATTTGCGGCTGCAATTGTTTTGCTATATGTCTCTGGTGAGAGACTCGTGTGAATTAAAGGTATTAGCAACAAGAAGGCGAGCACTTGCAAGTACACACTTGTCTCTGACGTCCTGTAACTTCTCTTTCCGTTCGTATGTGCACTTTTTCTAAGCTCATGCTGGTTGATATCAGCCAAATGTCAGATTTGCCTCTCTGTGGTTGTGTAAAAAGCAAGTCTAAACCATGCTATATCTTTATCAGTTTTCATTCTTGTCTTTAGAACGTCAAATAATCTGAAGAAAGTAAGAAAAAATGCAGATCTTCCTGCTTAGTTTTTCTAGAGACCAAGTATTTTTATTGGTCATCATCATTTATTGAAATTCTGTGCGAAGTATGAGTACATTACGTAATACGTCAGAATTTGTGTGCATGTTTGGTTTGTATGCCCGGTATAAAGACAGGACGAGGCATGTATTCGTAAGGGTATTTGCCCACAATTCTTCTTTCTTATTCAAACATGTATGTAAATGGCCAAATAAATGTAGCCCAGAAGTTTGGATCTTCCACTGGCATGCAAACTAGCGTTAGCATGCTTAATTAGGCCTGAGATCAGAAACAAATCATTAAAACTTGAAATAATATTTGTAGCACGTGTGGACGCGTGAGAGAAAACATTAGTCGAATCTGATGGTTGTGGGCATCTTTGCCAAAAATAGTCATAGGCAACCCCTCCCCCAGTGGGCATACTCTAGCCGTCCCTGGCCACTAGCCGAGCCGGTCTGTTTAAATTTAGAGCTTACTTTGTCACTATTGCAGATATTGTGTATTTCAATACCCCTTGGGGCTCATGGCAATAGCTCTTGTGGTCTTGTGAAATGGAACCAATCTCTAATTAAGTGCTAAACCATAAAAACGCAAGGTGCCTACCCGTACCCTTAAATTTTCATAGAAAACCTGAAGCTTTGCTCACGGTATTGTGTCATGTATTTTTCATGTCATGTATTTAGGAGATATGCATATTTATTGTGACAATTATTCTCACTTGTCATTGTTTCAGGTATATTGTGGTAGGTGGGCTTGTGCCATGATAAAACTCTTCAAATGAGAGCAGTTGGTGAGAAGCCCCAGTGCCAAAAGATTTCCGACTTGTCGCTGTAGCTCTAAAGCTTTAAGCATTTTTAGATTATAACCGGTTTTGGCTTTGGAAAGGATTATATCAGATAAGGGTTTCACCGTACCACTATGGGGTATAATAATTTGCCTGATTGGATAATGGGTTGCGTGGTTGTGTATTACAATGCTAACATACATGCGGGCATGGTATTATTACAGAAACTTATTTGCAATTCGTAGAGGATTAACCAGTCCGGCTGCTCTTGTAAAGTCCGACTGTTCACTGACTGCTGTTCTGAATAGATTGAATGCCTGAAGTGAATAGATGAATAGTGAGCACACAGTCGATGTTTTGATTAGTATATCACTTATTCTGCACCCGAACCCTAAGCATACCTTCTGGCATCACATTTGCATCTCCGTCTGTAACTCCACAAAGTCATAAAGACCATGTGGGTGTTACGCAGGAGAGTTTTGTATAGCACACTTACAGCCTAAGCGGCTTTCGGTACTCATTCGGTAGCCAACAGACTTCGTCTCACGCAACAAAGAGAAAGTGGGAAGCATAGCAGAGTCAGGAGAGCAGTTGAGGTGGTGAGTAGCATAGAAGTAGCAGCTCAGGACCGCTGAAAAGGATGTGCCATAGTCGGCAGTAGGAGAGTAGTTGTCGTTGCGTAAGAATTGTGGAAGCGAGTTCCACAGTCTAGGACCTGCAGAGCTAAAGCTTCTGTCTTCAATTGTCTTTAAGCGGAGGAATGGGACAGCTCCATTGTTTGGTGGTGGCTTGCGACCTGAGGCACGAATCGCTTCATTGAAAGGGGTTCCCTTTTTTTGTGCAAGTATTGTGCCCCTGGCTTCCTACTATGTGTGAATTGTGCACTTAGTAGTTGTGCTTCCTTAGTAGTGCTGCTTCTTGTCTTACGTAGTGGTCGAGTACTTGATGCCTTTCAACACGAGGAGGCTGTCTACTGCCTGTCTGCTCACCCTGACAAAGATAATGTATTTGCAAGTGCTGGAGACGACGGCCGTGCTTTGGTATACGATCTGCGCCAGCCGTCCTCAGGTTAGTCTCAACCAACTGCTTTCCAATTCCAATCACGTCTTTCCTTCTCGGTGGTCGCAGTTCATGCAATTGCCTTTCTAGTGGCTGATCAAGCTCGTGTTATACGTTTATCGTGATGAACGTCTTGTTATTCCAGATCCTTATGAGTTAACTCGGCCCGGCGATCCCATGCATGGCATCATGTTCAACCCGGTGGACCCTCAGTACATAGCTACTATCAATGCTAGCGAAGGCCCAAGCCTTTGGGACATACGTCAGAACCGACAGTAAGTTGTAAGGTGCTGTTATGCAGCTACTGTGGCCAACTGTAGGTGACTCTGCTTGGTTCCCTAATTGCGGATCAGCTCATCTTGCACTCGATTCCTGTAGATGCTCTGATGATCATGTCGCTGAATCTTTAGGCCAATTTATGTAGCCTTAAACACCTTAAAGGCATCATAGTATTCAAAAGCCAGAATATTAGTTTTGGCGTTCCTTAGTAGTTGAGCTAGTGACCTGTGAAACCAGAGGCAAGAATCATATCAAGCATACTTACACGAGCAAGACGTGGCTTAGTTTGGTTAGTAGAGCCCTGGCTAGTAACATGCACGGGATCATGCACAGATAAGCATACAACACGCTCAGGAAAAACCAGCAAGGCCATTGAGGCTCAGGGAAATATGAATAAAAAATGTCTTGTTTAAAAAAAGACCCTTGCAAAGATTGTTTAACCCCCTCAAGCCTCTGGATCGTGTGTTTATAGAACCATGTTGTGGTCTGGTTGGCTAGAGCACTTGCACGTGCTCACGTGTCGTACCGTAGATACTCCACGATAGCAGAATGACCTTACAGGGCAGGTGTTAAGCCCAGTATACAAAAGGGTCTACGACTGACTGCCTCTCGAACTCGGTTCAAAAACAGCCGTGTTAGCTAGCATAACTTATAAGATCTTTCGGCTTTTAGAAATTAATTGTTGAGGCACTTGTCTCGTGTATTTAACAACAGTTAATGCCCAGAATGTGGAACCCATAGCTAGGGCTGGCTGTGTGTGATATCTTGCGACGGGTTTGGAGTTGCTGTGAGTCCCTGCTATTCTCACCTTGCAACCATTATGTCTGCTGTGGTCTGTGACCTTAAAGCATATCGGCTGGTGGACATCTGCAGGTCCATGCAGGTGTGACAAATCCTACTCAAGAAGTCATGAGAGCATTGTTTGGCACCCCTGAATGGCAGAATGCTTTACGGTCTGTGGTGGCCGTCGTAAAGCAGTAATCCAAATACCAAAAGATTGGAGGCCGGCTGCCGTGGTACTGAACACTCCACAAGAAGGAATTTCATATAGAGTAAGACAGCTCTTGTAACTTCTTGTTACCGACCTAGTGCTCTACCGATTGAGCTGTTGCGACTATGGTTCCTTTGGTATTTAACACTGCTTTAAAGCCTTGTTATTTATTCTCCACTTAGTGCTAGAACCAAATCCTATTAACTGAATGGATGTGCACACTTTTTATATGTATTGGCTACCAAGCTTCAACCATTAACCATGCTATGTAGTAAGTTAGTAGTGGCAGTATTTGCTGCTCATACGGTCGAGTGGCATGCCGGCAATTTAGCAAGCAGGAAGTTAAAAACCGAGGTTTTAACTATGTGTTGAGTGCCCTAGAATGGTAATCCCTATTGCTCAATCAGAAGAATGGTGATCCGTAAAACCAAAAATTGTGGAATTGTCTCTGAAGAAAGCAAAGTTTTTTCAATTATTGTTTCCATAGCAAACTTCTTATGTTTGTCTGACATTTTGAAATCTGTATTTAAGCAGGTCCAGGCAAATAGGCAAAAAGTCCAACCCCCTCCCTGCTGTTCATTTCAGTATTGACTCGCCACCTCTGAATGGGTAAATGGCTGCATGGCCTTTGCCGTGGTGGCAACTGAAGCAACCATTTTAAAGGCAAAATTACCAACCCTTGTGCCGTGTGACTGATCGCAAATAACGCAGCCTCAGGGGGCTAATGCACACTTCACTGTGCTTCAAGACTCGCATTCAATCTCCTCTGTCTTCCTTTGCTTCTTTGCTGGACTTCTCATGTCTCATCATGCTAACTGTGATGCATGTTATACCAATTGAGGATTGTGGTGTCGAGGTTCGTGGGTGTAGTACCTAAGGCATGTTCAAAAAGTAAACGTCAGCTGATTCAGCAGCCTCGTTATATGGTAGCAATTAAGTGGCTGTAGCTTCTGTTTGCCGTGTGCAATACACTGTTGGCTGCCGATGGACTCAATCCTCGATGGACTCAATCCTTTTATCGTGAGCTGCAACCACCTCTCCCCCAGGCTAGGACGCCCCTCCCCTTAGTAGAGACTAGTGAATCTGTGCCGATCTTCGTGCTCGCAGTCTTGCTGTCTAAATACTGTTTGCTGAGATTGATTTATCTTGGGAATGACATGAGCTTATATCTAATTGGCTGCCATTCAGTTCTTCAGTCTGTGAGTTGGGTTGTGTGTATTAGCAACTGACGCTTGCTCATGCTTTTTCAGGCCTGTGGAAAAGTACATGTATTCCCTAAGGCAAGGCAACAATTATAGTGGAATGAGTGTTCGTTTTAATTCCTCCGGTGACCGGTTGGTTGCAATTGGACGCAAGATGCCACCAGTAGTATATGACGTCAGCAAACGAAGACCCTTGCATTGCTTTGATGCCGATGGTTATTATAATGCTTGCACGATTAAAAGCTGCTGCTTTGCTGGGGACAAAGATCAGGTATGGTTGTGTGCAATCGACTAACACCATTGACTGGCGTTTTTTTGTAGGTTTAGCATTTGTGCTGGGATGTTCAAACGAAATGTGTGCATTTGCTCTTACGCCTGCATGCACACTGATGGCAACTCTCGTGGTTGCTCAGTAGAGATGTGTTTGCTCAGTGAGTTGTGTAGATTCATTGATAACAAAGTGGGTTTTATCGTCCCATTATTTTGATGTTTTGGCCTTTACCCCAGCGCTTTGCGGTTTTCACTTTATTTGATATGCTTTAAGACAGTGACATGTACTGCAGTATCGTATCTTTTTTAAATTTCTGAGTGGATGCCCTGTTCATTGCTCTCAACCCACCCACACGGTCGTATGCAGCTAAGCAGCTATTGGTTAGTCATTTCAAAGAAGGCGAAAATCAATTTGAACTAGATAAGTTACCGTGTCTATTAGTGAGCTGACCTTGCCTGCATGTTATTCTATGTTGAAACGATGGCATATACTTCAAATTTAAAATTAGGTTAGTGGGTCCGACATTGTTTTCACTTGCTGCAATTATTTAATTAGCATGTACTGCAGACTTTCAATTGTTGATTTCTGTAAACTCGGAGGCAAAAGCATGGTTACTGTTTCATGTGTAAAATCACCAAAATTAGTTCTCAGTAAAAGGACAGTTCATTCTATTATCCAAGGCGTGTCCTTTAGCCCCTAGTTAAGGCTAGGTTTTTAACTTTTACTTATGGCCTACGTGATTTAACAGACTCAATTATATAGCAGCAGAAGAGCTTGATGGCTATCACTGTCACTTGCAGTGGGTGGTAATGGATCGTCCACTGCATTGTTCGAACCTGGGTCGTGAAGATCCAGCTCTGTGCCCCTTGGTAAAGACCTAGGACCTTGCACGTAGGCATTTACTCTAGGAGATTGGTTTGCCAATTTTACCAGGAATTTCTGTATGGAACCTCGAAGATTTATCAGAGTACAATAACCTAATAGTAATAATAATGCACTTGATAAAGCGCCCTCAGAGAACTCAAATGTCTTTCTAGACGCTTTACATTTGCTGAGCCTCCGTCGAGCAGCTCAGCACCAGGGCTACTCTGCCTTGACCATATGCATGCTGCTTGACCCTGTACATCTCAGTTCTGATAGCCTCAGTTCTAATAGCCTCACTGAGTGTAAGTAGTGCCGTGATACGTATCGACCAAGTGGGCTAGTTATTTTATGCTATCATTGGTGTGCTGATATTTGTTGAATAATTCCATTACTGGTTGTGTAGAAAATGATAAGCTTAAAGGCCCTGGTGCAATCTTATTGCAATCTTTTCCACTAGTATGAATGGATTCCTTTTGGGAATGCCTTGTTTTGCAGCTAGTACGGCAGACAATTGCACTTGAATGGCAGCAAACTCGCTCAAATTGAATGGCAATTAAATAAACTTACTAATTATGGGAAAGCCTGGTGTCACTCATACACTGGAGAACCTAAACGTCTAAATTGCTCAGCCAGCATATCTTATGGGGTGCCTGCATGCAGTCCAGTGTTTTTCCGAATAACCTTTTACTAGATATCTGCCTCAGCTCCACATTCAAGTCTGGCTACTTTCAGTTTAGTTACCTTGCACAAATTGAGACTTACTAGAAAAGATGCCACCGTCAAATTATTCCATTCATATGTGACATCCCGTCTAGACTTCTTAAACTTGCTAATTGCATGTATTCCTGCAGGCAGTGTGATGCTTGCATTTGGTACAAAATTCAGCTGTGAGACTTCTATGCTGTGAACGTCTTTGTGTCCACATTTTACCACTTCTTATCAAAATGCAATGGCTCTCTAACAAGCAGTGTATTTACTTCAAAGTTTTGCCATGCACCTTTATGTCCATCGATGCTCTTTCTCGTGCATATCTGAAATACTCCCTAATCAGGGCTTGCATAACTCTAGCTGCTCCTGTGACTCTGGTCGTCAGGTTTCACCTTAACGTCGAGACTCATGTCACTCGGAAATCGTGCCTTCAGTTCCTATGCTCTGAACGCCTTGATCTCACTACCGAATGTCATCGAGACATCTTCTACCTTGCATGACATTTAAAACAGAGGCCAAAAAAAGCCTATCAGCCTATCCTCACAGCTTCTGCCTCGGCTGAGTCGTCTTGTGGATGCTTGTGCGAATACACTTTGAATAATATCGCCAGCCCCTTGGTTGTAGCCCAGGGTGAAGTGCTTGAACCTTTGACCCTGACTTTGACCCGGGTTGTGAGTTTGAGTAATGCAGCGGGCAATTCCTAATTGCCAACCGCAAGCAGTGGTGAAAATTGAATCTGCCGTATAATGAGGCTATGAAATCAGCCGGCCTTAGCCTTTGTTTTGCTTTAACCGATTGTCAGATTTTGCATCCAGCATAAGTAAAGTGCCTGTAAGGATTTACTTCTTGGAGTGCTATGTAAATGTTTCAGGATTGTTATTTTTGTGGTCATAGCTATTAATATGCTGCAAGACTATCATACGATGCCAGTGATCTCGGCAAGCTTGATGTGGCAAATATTGCAATTGCTTCCAGAGCCGCTAAAATTTCTTTTAATTCTCTTTCATTTAAGTATATCGTTTCGGGATCAGACAACTTCCGTATATACATCTGGAGAGTACCTGACTATGCCGCACTGGAAAATAAGTGGATTGGCACACCCTTTGCTGTTCTCACCGGCCACCGCTCCATAGTCAACCAAGTTCGTTTCAATGGTACTGGACGTTGTCTATTCATTTCCTCGGGAGTTGAGAAAGTAATCAAGGTATCTTTTGGTTATGTGACTTGCTGCTTAGGTTAGCCATTTTTCTGTCAAACCATGCACTAGGAACACTAAGAGTGTCGTACATGCTCGTTTCCCGTTTAACTGTCTGCGTGCTTAGGGCAGCAAATGTTGTAAACACTTACATGTGCAACTTGCATCAGAGCTGCCTAGCTTATGCTGTCTTGTGAAATGTGGGAACGACGATTGGATATAAGAAGTTGCTAGAACGTGTACTGACTAGCTAAGCTTGGCTACCATTGCAAGTGATTTTTTCAGTGCCAGTTCTTGTGTTTTATGTCGACAGTATAGATGCCAAGCTACTCTCTTTGCCAGTCTCAATGCTTGCATGCAATATGATGGTTGCTGATGTTGCAAAACCATGCAGCTAGACTTCTTTGTCGTGCACATCTCGACCACTGAACCTTCACTAATTCCCTGTCAACCAGCATATCGACTTCTAGATCCTATCTATGGCTGGCGTTTGGCCTTCTTTCATTACTCCGCTGATTCGTACACCTTGCTGTCCTTCTAGAAAACCTCTCATCCGTTGAAGACAATAAAGTCCATTTTCAACGCAACTATAGCCTGCATACTCACCATTAATGGCTTGACATGCTTTTTTCAAGACGGGTAAAGTGCCGAAAGGGGGCTAAGCTCTTTTAGGGGTCTATATGAGTGTTTTGATGTTATTTTTGTGGTTTTTGCCCTTAGGCTTTGCTGCCGGCCCCCCTGAGCAGTGCTTGTATCATAGTTTGCACGGCCAGTTCTGGGAGTTGATGCTCAGCCTTGATGCTCCGAATTGACCTTGAACTTCAACCCAATCGCTAGGTTGTCCTGCTGCTGGGCCTGTTTACAAAGATGGGATGGGCTGGCCAACTGCTACAGCGCAGGCCTACAGAAGTACAAATCTGCAAATACAAAATTGATGGATCTCTGCATCATATGCGACTTATAGCTCAACTTGTCGAGCCTTGGTATATACATGCTTGAAGCTTGTTGAGGTGCATTCTTGCGACTTTTTACAGCTTCATTGACAGGGTCGGTTGATGCCTTGTAAATTCCATAGCTAGGCCTTTACGTATCAGAGCGAAATTTGGAAATTGGCGTTCAACTCTGCTTCTTTCAAATGAAGCAAGTAAGATACCTAATTTCGGTTGGATACATTTTGCTGTATACTTTGTCAAATGCCCTGGGGCTTAATTTTCCATAATCGTGGAAATATAGAGCAAAATGTATCTAGCTGAAATTAGAACTTGATCTTGCCTCATTTGAAACAAGCAGGGCTTTTTTCTAATAGTTGCCTTCGAGCCAGCCATCGACAGTGTATCCATCAAGCCGTGATGATAGCCGTAAAGGCTTGTCTGTCGCTATACAAAAGAGGTAGTTAAATCAGTTGGTATGTTTTTATGCCAACGAGTGCATGTAAAAAATTACCCTCACGTCCAAGAACCCTCAGTGGCAAATAGCTGCATAGCTAATGAAATCTAATGCTCGTTATGTGTTTCCAGCCTGTGCATGTAGAGAACAGCAAAGGATCAAGAGCATTCTATTGCTGTGTCACACTTTAAGTGCTGGACTTTTCTGCTATGTGAAGCCAAAGGACAAAGTCTAGGATTTGTCAGACAGATATGATTTGAAAAATACCGAAGTGTTATTCTTTATTCAGGATCACCTAGTGATTGATGGGATCGAATGCTACCGACAAGTCGATGAGGTTCAAAGCTGTGCGTAATCACTCCTGTCATCATTAGTATTGAGATACGCCAGAGAACAGATGCATCAGTTGATTGATATTGCTAGAATTCAGTTTTATGAGTACCAAAAGTTGGAAGAGCCGATATATTTTATTAAGGAATTCTTAGCTGATTTGTACATCTCACTTGTATATCGGCAGAAGAGCCTTATCGGCTATCACCACTGCTTGCAGTTGGTATTAGATATTCACCCAACTGCAGGATTAGAACTCACAACCTCGGTCGTGAAGAGCGAGCACTTTACCTCCTGGGCTACCAAAGCCCAGTCTGAAGTAGCCTAACTGCTGGGTATAATCCAGCTTCTTTATAGTATTATTCGAAGGATGACTGGAGTTGCTTGGTTTGTTGTGGACCAAGGATATTTCATCGGAGTCTTCGTGCATTTCTGTGCTATTATAAATTAGGCCTCGGCCTCAGACACAGCCGTAATGGCATAATAGGTAAGGCGGTTGCTTTTCACGACCTCGGTCCCAAGGTTGTGGGTTTGAATCCTGCGGTGGGCGATCCTTAATCGCCGCTGCATGCGGTGGTGCTAGTCGTAAAGGCTCTTCTGTCGCTAGAGGCAGCTAAATCACCTAGAACTTCTTTTTATTACCTCGCATGTGATTCGAATTCAACAGAGGCTATGTTTCTGTAAAACGTCGTCGGCTTTTCTGTGTCTGCCTCACGTGCAATAGCCACGCTGCGTGCTTATCTAATTAGGCATGGAGTCCGCTGGGGCTGAAGTCGGATGCAGCCGAAGGCAGCAGTGCCAGTGACCACACAGGACTCGAGCGCCGAGTCTATACGCACGAGGAGTACATCGACCTCGTTCTGCGCAGTGGCCATTTCATGGCACACGATTACAGCGAGCAGTCGGTGAACGAGGACCCGCGCATGATCGCCTTCTTTGATTCGCTCGTGCAGCGTGAGCTTGAAGGTATGCTTGCACTGCACGAGTCTAGTGTGCTGCCTGCCAAGCACCCCATCTCACTCTGCTGTCTTTGCGGCGCAAAATGCTCGTGGGCTTGCTTATGTAGTGTGGCTCATTGGCTCGTTTTCCCGCCCGCTCGTTTTTCCTTATCGACCGTGTCACTTGCCAGCCTCGTTATTTTGGAAGTTTGCCGTTCTTTAAGCGTACTAGTAAGCGAGCTGCAGAGCCCTTCCTAAGTCGTAGTAGTAGAGACAGAATCGAACCTCAGACAGCACTCCAACCCATCCCAATGGTGCTCTAGCGCATTAGATCAGGCGACTAGCTTTCTCTGTCAACTCATGACTATGACAGCTGCATCAGCAAACAACCTCTTTCTGAAGCTTTTGGTGTGTGTTGTGAGTAATTGTCCTGCAGCCAAAATACTATCATACCCTAGATGAGATCCAACTGGTAATGATAAAATGATAAATTAATTAGATCCAACACTTCGAATCTCAACGTTTTCCACCAGAGTGCTATGTACATGCTGGTTCTGTCTTGTCATGCATGTCTGTTAATGTGATGCAGAACTCGAAGTCACTCGAAGGGCAGAAGCAACCCCAGAACATAAAACTACTGCTACCAGATTTCACTGCTAGCTGTGCTAGCTAGGGCTCATGGTGTTTCATCATCTTTATTGCCAACTTGCGAATCTTCTCTGTTCACTATTAGGGAAAAAAACAGGAATTTGGAACCCGGTCTGTACAACTTGCCCGTCAGTCGTCTGTAGTGTAGTGGGTACGGTGATAAGTTCTTTGGCGCGCTGTACGAAAGCATGTCGCTCCTGACTTTGATCATGACATGTCTTGTTTCGTACTGCAAAGTCAAGCACACAAGGACAATCACTTGTATATAGCAAAGGCTGAGTGGAGCAAGTTAGTTTTTGCTTCTTATTGAATGTTGTCAAATCAGATGGTTGTGAGTTCATAGTTTTGGGAGCATAGAAATTGAAAAAACCCTTTTCAAGAGATTTGTAGTTAAAGCATCAAGTACTCGATCCGACGAGAGTCATTCAAGCATATGTTGCGACCTGTGTCCTGATGCAAAACCTGTTCATATAGATAGGCCGTAGCTAGAGAATTGATGGAACCAACGGCAAGTGACAGAATCTTAAAGTCGATACTCACATATGCAGCCTGCGCAGATTGGTTAGCAGTGGTACAATGTTGCAGTTACGTTATATTAAGTCTAGCTGCCGAGTTTTGCACCAACTGTAAGCTTGTTTTGGAGCACACAGACAAACCTCTGAGTGTTGAGTTACAGCAACCTTGTTGGGCTGTCGTGAATGCATGGATTGGCTTGGCTGTGATGTTCTTATCTAAGCATGCTCATATTTAGCAAAAGAAGTGAAAGTTGCCAGGCTTGACTGTTGTGCTGATATCCTCATTTAGTGACATTGTTGTTTTCGAAAAGACGCCTAGATTTCGTGCATTCGCTGCAGAAGATTTGCTATGCATTTCGAATTGGACAGTGGGGCTTTCTAATTTCGAGTAACCGTTGGTTTGCCCATAATGAGTACGTATATTTTGTAGTTATTCAGTTTTTAATTTTTTTATCTATCCAAATGTGAATGTCAGCAGGGTTTGAGATTCTTGTTGGCGTGGATGGGTGAAAGTGCTAGTACAGTTGCATGTCATTTGGATAGAAATGAAGTTATAAATTGTGCTTGGAGATTGCATCAGCTAAAGGGAGACAATTCACTATGAAAAGAAATGGACTTGAACAGACCCCGAAGGCACCTCATACGTTGAAGGCTCACTGTTAATCATTCTCTGTTGACACCTAGTTTCTGAATTCTCCCACTGGGATAAGACCTAAGCTATTGTTACACTGTGCTTTAGGTAGCGAGGCGACAGGCAAGGTGCAGAAGAGCTAGCAGAGAGAGTAGATCCGAGTCGGCACACCTGCGAAGCTGGTTTGTACACTTCAAGCAGACCTGACTGTAGAGTGATTTCCTCTAAAACCAGACTGGAACTTGCTAAGCTCCAATTTTTGTATGCTAACTTTTTGTTACCTGCACTACTCATTATAGTGTGTAATTGAAACGGCAGCCGGGATATTGGGCAGAAGTTACTAATATTCCAGTGATGTGTGAGCTAGGCAAGGGGATTCTACACTGACAGCATGAGGGTCTCTGCTGGCGTTACCAGCCCATCATCATATACCTGCATACTGATGTTATTGTTCTTATTCCTGCAACACTCGGTGGTAAAAAAAAAAAGTAGAAATAATAGCGACACATTTACACCCTCTGGCTGATGAGCTCGCCTTCGAACTTTGGCTCGAGCTATCGCTAGTGACTTGTATAGCAAAAGCTTTTTTGCTTTTGCAGACAATTCGACATCATCTTCGTCGAGTGGCAGTGCACACATATTACATGTGATGGCGAGTTCGGCTTCCTCATCATCGTCTTCGTCGAGGTCCCCTTCCCCTCAGCCGGGTATTGGTGCTGCTGACTCTCTCCTCGCTAGGAGAGCCAGCTCTTCCTCGTCGGAGCAGTCCTCGCATCACGATCGCGACCATGAAGCAGACGACGACGACAGTGACGATGAGAGTGCTTCTGGGCGAGACGGGGCAGTCGACGAGTTATTGGCCAGGCCCAGTGGTCGGTACAGCCCGTTCACCTGCGCCTTCTTTTCTCGAGTCATGGCCCCTGCCACCGCTGCGTCCAACGTCGCCACGTCCACCCCTGCCCGCACCGATGTCGCTTCTAGCAATGTCCGATGTCGAACGATGTCGGACCTCATTGCACATAAGAGGGCGACATACGTGAGGTCACTAACGGAGCAGAACGGTGCGCACGTGCCTACTCAAGCCGTAGGCAGCAGCGGAGGCTTTGCTGGTGCCTCTGCCGCCCGTGAGGGCAGCTGGTCGCACATCAGTGAGCGCGAGGCCAGTCGTCTCGACAGGAGGCGAAGTCGCATAGTGCAAAAGTTGCGTCGGATCCGAGCTCGCCTAATGGCTGGCGTTTCCTCATCGTCCTCCTCGTCCTCGTCACCGTCCTCGTCCTTGTTCTCGTCCTCGGAACGCCAAAGCAGCGATACGTCTGGCAGGGGACCGAGCGGCTTGATCCAAGGTGACTCAGGCGATTCGTCAGACGGGCAGAGCCCGGTCTCTCGGCGGCGACAGCATCTCTCGGCCCTCGACGCCCAGGCAGAGCTGGGTCAGCAGTCGCCGTCGGGCGACGTCGCATCGACGTCAGCAGACAGCAGGCCGGTGGCTGCCCAGCGGCCACCGTGCGACGGCAGCTCAGATCGTGAGCAGCCACGTCCGTCGTGCAGCTCATCACGGAGCGAAAGCGACGGCAGCGGAGGCATTGGCAGCATCGGCAGAAGTGCCTCGGTCGAGTTTCGGTGTGCCAAGCCGTCGCCGGCTGCCGACGCACTCGGCGATGGCTCGAGTGAGGCCAGTCCGGAAGAGAGGGACAGCGAAGCTGGGCCGGCCGCGGTGGCGAACGGCGACGCTGCAGGTCCGGCCGATGCAGGTGGGATGCAACCCGATGCTCGCCGGGATGAAGCCAACGGCGACGAGAGAGGTGGCGAAGCAGACAGGTCCGCAGTCTATTTCAGGAAGCACGAATCGCTTTGCAATCGGCGACGCCAGTACCGGAGTCGCGAGGAAGCAGTAGACTAGCCGGCAGCTTGTGGCGTGTGTCACGCACCTTACTGCAGCCCTGCGGCATGTCTCTTGCGTGCTACCGTGGCGTTTCGCAGCAGCAGCCGGGCAAGCCGAGCTGCTTGCTCGGCTTGCACGGCTCATGGTCTGGTGCTAACACTGTATGCAAAAGTGATAGCTAGCTGGTGTCTGGTCGCCCGGCCACCGGTCATTAGCACGATCTTTTCTTTTGCCAGCACATGGCTTGCTTCTAGCGATGCAGGCCTGCCTTTTCCTGCCGGTGCAAGGTTTTCGGTCGGTCCGGCCATGCCAACTGCTTGCTTAAGTTGAGTTGTAGGCCTGCACTTACATTGTAGTGCTCCCACGAGCCCGAAGTTGCTATGTAAAAACTGAACTCTTACAGTTTCCGTATAACTAACAAGCAGCGTCATTGTTACCCCGGGGAGCCATCGTTATGTCTCTAACCATCATTTATGCTCCATATGAACCCGTGTCTTATGCTGATGCACAGTATACTAATCCCCTGGTAGGTCTAAAATCAATCCCAATGATCTACCTCATCGTGCCACATCGCATCAACGCCATTGAGCTTGGGAAATGTTTGATTCCGTAGGTTTGCTATGAGTTCGAGCAAAGTCAGGGTTCAGGTCTTCAAATAGCTGTGCTTCTTCACGAATTAATGACTAGGCCTCCGTGCATGTTTCAAGATGGGCTACTTACATTGCAAAATCTTTGTCGGCCTGAGGACACGTGAGTTTATTTATTTATGTCTGCATTGCAAGTTGAGCAATTTACACATCGAATGACACTGATATAGGCTGACCTGCCTTTGTGGTTCAAGAAAATATTGTACTGCCTTGGCCCGAAACCTGTGTATTTAATTATTTGATAAGATATAGCTGACATGGCAGCTGAGGTGATTGAGCTTGCAAATGGTGAGGCTGCTTACAAATGACCGGGCTGCATTTGCAAAATGTAGTTATACCAAGGTGTCACCCCCGACCTCGATGACCCATACAACTGGGTGGAAGATTCTATGATCACATCGAAATTTAGCTTGGTAGTCATGCTGCCTTGCCGAAGATTTCCATCGTTTCTTCCGGAGCAATGGCTCTTGCTGCTCTTTGTCCAAAATAAAGTTCTTACTAATAAAAGTTCTTGCACACCAGTATGTAGCCGAGGCACATTCAGGAGGCCTACTGTGGATACTAGTGCACCTACATTGTCAAAGGACCAGGGCTCGAAATTGTAGGCATCTGTTTTCCAATAGCGACGGAGTCGACGTGACTTAGTTTTGAGTACTGCCTATTATGGATAGAATCTTTTATTCTAGATGGTTAACTAAAGAATGTAGGTGTATTTTTTAAACAATATTTGACATTTATAACTCGTTTGCGACGTGAACTTGCTTATTTCTGTTGTGCTGATTTCCCTGAACAAACTGTTCAAAGCTTCTAGCTTTATTACCTTGGCATTTTGAGTGTCGTAAAATTATAAAGCAGCTTCGAGGCATGCAGCCAAGGCACTTGTTGTATGAATGGCAGCCTGCTCATCTTGTTCCTCGATGGTAGCAGACTCATCGGCATCCAAAATATTTAACTATCACCTGAATTAGCTGCACGATTGGTTCCCAATGAGATTTTCTTAAAAATAATTTAGACATATTTTCCTTCGAGAACCTGGGAGCTACATTTTTTGACAATGCAGTCATGTCGAGCCGGCTAGCAGAGCTGTATTCGAATTGGTAAGCTCTGTTTCAGGGCAGAAATCAGTCATGAATTTATTAGTCACTTGCCTCAGTGGCAGAGTCGCAAAACTTGAGCTGACTACCTATAGAGTCGAGTCGTGACTGTTTTCTGACACGTTCTTACACTAATCGTTTATTTCGCAAAACTGGTGTAGTGCAATAATAAACCGTAAAGCACTAGCTTTAACCTTTTGAGAAGCAGAGTAGAAAATAAGCTGTCAGGCGGCCATTGGTGGGAAATAAAATCGAATCCAAGCTTCTTAAGTCATAACTGTGCTAAGCGATGGCTAACTTTGTACAGCTCGGAAGAAAGGTATTTTTATCAAAGCATTTGCATATCTTATCGGAATAGCTGATTCTCAATCGATGAGTAACAATGAGCAGGTTCTGTCGGCCATGCAGTCTTCAGCTGCCACCCTGGTCATCCCAGCCTCTTCCCATGCAAACAGAACAATTCGTAAGGTCAGTTGAGGCATCAGACTCACAAGATAGAATCCGTAGGATAAGCTGTCGAGGCAGTCGGTTTTGTATGCTCGGAGACAGGAGAAAACCATTAAGCTGCACCTCAAGCCCGGAGTGCACAGTCGGTGGCTTTTGTTAGACAAAAACTTTCGTAAGTAGCGACTGAAAGCGCTGTAACCTGTAGATGGATGTTATGTCACACTGTTATAAGTTAGATGAGATGACTCACCATGCACGGCCAACTCTACACCTACCTTTCAATTGCATTTCACTTTACAGCAAATGTAAAGCGCCTAGAGAGAGATTAAGTTCTCTGAGGGCGCTTTATCAAGTGAATTATTATTATTATTACATCCTAACGGCGACGCGACACGTGGTGAGCTTCTTGACTGCTCCAGTGTCAGCAGAGAGGAGATAGGTGGTGTAGCATCTAGAATGAGCATCATGACACCAAAGCGACCGACGAAGGGAAAAGATTTCATGTGCTGCTGAAGCAGGCACGAGTTAGGCCACCAATCAGCTTAGATGCTGTGTCGCCGGAATCATTTTGCGTGTAATGCACTCAGGGTATAGAATTATATGCCGGATTTTAAGTAAAGAGTAGTAAAGGTTTCTGCAAGGTCTTACTGTACTAGGAGTGTAAACAGAAAAGACTGAAATTTAAAAAAAGTATATATTTCGGATCAACAAAGTCAATACTAGCGTGTCTATAAGGCATGCTCGGGGCACGACCAAGTAACCGTACGGTCCAGCTCTTCATTGTATCTTATACTTTCAGGAGAGTTTCACTGCTACAGAAGTCGCAGAGTATCGCCTGTCCTCACGATCACTTTGGGCCAGAAAGCTTTGGACGCAGTCGCAGCTGCACAAACAGAGGCCACAATAGCACAAAACAATCGTCACGACCACTGTCCTCCTCGCATGCATCAGAGATGTGACTGGGTAGTCGCTGCGGGCAGCACCTGAATCGTGGCTGCATCGGCAGGCACTGGCACCGGGTGGTTTTTTCTCCCACTTCCAGCTGCTGGTTTGTCACGTTCATCCCAAAGTGTTAATCCATCGCATGCACATATTCGCTTGGAGTTCTCGAAGAGCCCAGCCGATCGGGCAATAACCCCACAGGCCAGCCTAAAGACATAAAAAAGATCAAATCAAGAACTAGCAGGTCGCCACCACGCGGTGCTTTTGAAATTGACCCTTTTGAACAGCCGAGTGCCAGCAACGTGGTGACACACATCTGGCGCATATACTTGACTGCATAAGACCTACCTCAGTGGCTTGCCGTCAGCAGTATCCTGCTGCTCGCCCATCGATGGTCCGTGCACAAGCAGCGATCGACCGATGGTATCCAGTATGCTCAGCCTTTGCGTAGCAAAGCGAAAGGACAATCGGCCGTATGCATCTGCTATGGTTTCTCCCAGACAGCCTCTATAAGACTGCATGAAATCGTTACGTGAGGAAGCCTCTTGACCCATAACGTCTCCACAGCTACAGAGTGCAAGCAAACGCACTACAGAGTGCAAGCTCACGCTTAAACGAAGCTTGCAACAGAAGCATGTGTGCAAGCAAGATTCACAGACTTTGACTTGCGATTCACACTTTAAACGAGTACGGACGCCAAGCTTATAATAGGTCGGCAGTACACAAAACGGTAAAGTCGAGCCCAACATTTTGCCTAGATAGGCAAAGCAAGGTTTTGGTGAGCTCGAAGAAGATTGTTCTTTTGGTTGAGGCCATTGCAGCTACTCAGCAACGAGCACCACAGACTTTTGACGGCCATTTTACTGTTGTCCTCCAAGGTCGATCTGCACGTGTACACAGGAAATGCTGAAACTTATAGCATGCGGGAGGCTCACACAGAAAGAGAGCAGAGGACTATGACAATCGAAGAGGAGCATTGCAACAGAGAAGCTCCGGAGCATCCTCTGCATTCATGGATTCATTCATGTAAAAACACGACATATAACAAAACGTCACCTTCACTCCATGCAGTAACTGAAGGAGTTACCAGCTTGAACACAAACTTTCCAGCTTGAGCACAAACTTCTCCTAAGCATGCACGGCAAGCACGACAAGTTCCGAGTGGCTCATAAAAAAGCTTAAGCTGCTATTACCTTGAGCAGCCCTCGGACAGGTCACCATACTGGTGGACGGCTATGGAATGCTTGGCGAATGGCTTCAGGCCATCTAATGTCCCCTCGGCGACACAGATCCGCGGATCGACCTGGACCAGCCGCACGACGCCACGCACACCGCTGCTGTGATCCGGTGAGCTCTCAGACAGCATTGCCACAGCAGACCCCAGGTTTCCATCTGAAAGACACAGACGAGCCCATGGCAGCTTGCTAAACAGCTAAGACAGCTCGGCTCGTCTATGCATCTACCCTCACCATATCTCTGCCTCTCAGTCTGCTCTCTTTGTCTGTCTGTCTGTCTCCATCTGTCTCTTGCTCTCATCTCTCTCTCTCTCACACTCTCTCTCTCTCTCTCTCTCTCTCTCTCTCTCTCTCTCTCTCTCTCTCTCTGTCCTTCTCTCTCTCTGTCCTTCATACATCAGTCTCACACCATACACTCTCACACCACGGACAGACACCCCACATGCACATATTGGGGCCACAGACTGCTTTGCAGCAGCTTAAATCTCAACAAGCCAAGAGACAAGCAAACTTCTCCGGACAAAAGGACGAAAGGTTTGCGAGCGAGCGACCATTTAAGATGGTGGTGGTCAGGTGGGCGGCGCTCGACGAGAGCCACTGCTCACCTGAGGAGCCGTAGCCCTTGAGCACCACGTGGCGTCCGGTGGACTCGATCGCTTCCATGACAGCGGCCGAGGGCAAAGTGGCTGTCTCCACTACGACCGTTTCCCTCTGCCTGTCCACTACGACGCTACCTATGCCTACAACGTGGGGTGGAGTGCTTGCACACACAATGACAGCAAAGCACGAGCCGAGAGCAGGGCAGCTGGTGTGACGAGCTGGTGGCCGACAGGCCAGCAACAGCAAGGACACTCAATCCTCAGAGCCAGAACGCTTCACACAGCTGGTGCCTATGCTTGGCCCCCCATGATTGCCACATGCCACTGGAACTGTGCTGCTGCCCATTCTACTCCTCAGCTGCGGCTGTCATTCTTGACTACAGTGAGTCGATGCACGAATCGAGCAACGACGATCTCCACAGAATACAAGCTGATAACTGCGTTCCTTTATAGCAGATGGAAAGTGCCTCAACAGAGATTTAGGTCTCTGAAGGCACAATTGAAATGGATTATTATTATCCTTATTATTATTGTGCTTACTAGCTAGGTTTGCTAAGTAGCAAGTTTGATAATGGATAGAAGATTAGCAGCACAGTTTCAAGGAGAAGTACCAGCAATAGCCACTAGCTCCAAGCAAAGAACATGATATATGGTAATAATAATAATAATAATAAAGCTAATAATAGGTCGTTTGCATCCGTACACGCCATAGAAAGAGTTAAAATATTCGGTGGCTCGCTATGAGGCTACATCGGGTGTCTACCAAGCACCAGGCAACCAACAAGCAGTGACAAGTTGAGAGTCTTATCGAGGCAGATGGAATTGCAATGAAATATAATCGAAAACGATGCTGCATGTGGTATTTAACAGCTTCTGCAGTGATTATGAGTAACACACTAGCTTTCAGCAATTCATATATGTATCAAGCAAGTCCAAATGTGGCTAATAATTTCAGAAGTATGCTAGGCAAATGTTTTATTATTATCACTCAGTTCATTCTTATCAAAACACAATTACATGCATTGTATCCCTATACTGATCCCGGACACTGTGGAACTCTTCGAACCATGTCCAGTCCAGGGCATGCACAAGATCAGAACCTCAAAATTTGCTTAAGAACTTCCTGAGCCAACTACCGAGATACTTTCATTTAGAGTATTATCCGTTGCAGCTCCAGTGGACCTTTACGCACGACCACAACAATGAAGTTACAAAGAAACATTTACCAAAAACCACGACTGCTACAAAAGCTGCAAATGGCTTCAGAATTTACCAGTTTGCCTGGTCTGTGGCAAGTTGAAAGCCTACTATGTGGCTACATCCACATTTTCCACAGATAGTGCTCCACCACACGACTCCTAAAGTGGTTTGAATATTACAAGCCTGAAGTTTCCTGCTACATTTCGTCATTTCCCAGTGAGGCTGCATGAAGGTTAACTCTTTCGAGACTGTATGTACCTGCACAGCATGCATATACATATATATATACATATATATACATATATACATATATATATATATATATATATATCTCCCTTAGGACCCTATCATAGTATCCCGACATTATTATTATTGCTATTGTCATTACATCAATCCCTGGGGGTTGTGAGTGGTACGTCCGATCGTTTTCTGGCGGCTTTCGTGTTTAAGAAGTTGCTGCTCGGCACTTAAGTGGCCGCCTGAGACCGGTGGCGGCCGCTAGCTCTGCCGCTGCTCAGCCCGATGCTGGCGTCGAAGTCTTCGCTCGCACACGCCAGCACAACAGCTCAGCCGCAATGCAGCGCTAGCGGCCAGTAGCCAGCGAAGATTGCGGCCAGCGCTGCAGCGGTTGCAGCTGCTGCTGCAATCTAGCTCCTCGTTCGCGCGAGTTCGGAATTTGTGTGCACACCGCCGCACCGCAGTGGCAAGCTGCTCCAACTAGCCGCGCAATTACGTCGCCGAACGTGGCCGCTGCGCGCCCCCGCTTGGACGACGCCAGTAGCTTGAGTCGGTACATCGATGACGTCGCAAAAAGAAGCCGCGGAGCGGTGCGCTGCGGGGCGGTGCGGCGTCGCACCTGGAACGGCCGACAGCACACGCTTTATGTCGTCTTCGCACTTCTGGCAGCTCATCTGGACGGCGAACTCGAGCTGCAGCGAAAACAGTCCGTCGAAAGTGGGACGGTCGCCAACGTGCACCGACGCCCGCGGGCGGCTGCCCGCGCATGTCGTCGACAAGGCCGCCGCCGCTCCATCGCTTCGTCGACTCGCCATCATCGTGCATCATCTCGTCACTAAGCAGCAAAGCGGCAAAGTGCAAGCAGCCACCGACCTTGGCGGGAACATCCATTTCAACCGGCGAGAAGGCTTCGGCAGACGAGGGGGGGTTGGACCGGAACCCGGGTGACGCTGAATGCACCGTCAGCATCAAAGAGCGTTGCTCACTCGGTGCCCTGAAAGCAAGTGTGCCATAGTTTCCCCGCGACCCGTTCGAAGCCGTGGCCCGCTCTCGACTGAGTATTTGCTCGTTACATAGGCAGTGCATTACTGCTGGGATGAACGGCAGTAGTTGTAATCGCCGCTCGCGACATAGCAGCTCCGACTAACGGCGGCGTAGGCTCAGCGACTTAAGAGCTATGAAACGCCTGGAATCGGCCGGGAGCTAGGCCGTCGCTCCACGATCGCTGGCAGCGGTGCGATCGCTGCGAGACGCGCGATCAGGCCGAGATCTGAGCCAGGCCGCAGTCTCGCGCCGGCTCGAGCGTCTGCGCGTGCGCGCGCGCGCGACGCTTCGTCGGGCGAGCGCACGCGCGCAGCTTTACTGAGAACTCGCCGCCGCTGGCTGCCGCGAACTCTGGCGGGCTCGCTGTGGGCAGACATATGAGGGCTACCGAGAGGCCGAGGTGCGGGAGGGAGTGGAGAGGGGGCAAAGAGTAAAGGATGCAGCTGCTTCCGTCGGGGGTCTTCGGAGCGGCGTTCGTCGAATCCAGCGGCAGACGCGCGCCGACGCCTGAAGTTGGCTGGCTTGCCCAGAGAAGAGCTTGCCGCGCCCAATCGGTCCCGCCGAGCGGGCGTTGCAGGCCCGACGCAAATGGCGGCGCGCGGCAGGTGCATTGCGTTAGTCGCGATCTGCGTGCTGTACTGCAGCGCATCGGATCAGGTACGTGGCGACCACTCGGGGCGAGCGAGCTCGCGCGCGCGCCCTCCGCAAGAAACGAGCCTCCGGAAATGGCTTACTCGTAAAATCCTTCGGCGGACGTCGCATCGCTATTGCGACGGTTGCGTTCGGTTCGATACCACCCGGGTAGCGTGGGGAACGCGGCGAACCTTGAAGGGCCTTTCAGCCGATCGGCCATTTTGCACCCTCGTCGACTTTCTTGAGTGGGCGGGAACTTGCTAACCGGCTGAGCTCTCTGTCTCAGGCGTCAGATGTTTAGTGCTAAATGCAAGTGGCACTCGACGCAGCAACTCCTTTCGTCGTTGCTCAGAGATGAGTCACCGAACTTGCGGTTGCCCGTGCATCCTCCTCTCGGCGCGGCCATGTTTTCGAGCGTCGGCTTCGCTGACGCCTAGCTTCCATGCTCGTTACTGTGCCTCCTCTGAGCCGAAAGTCGAAAGCTGCTCAGGCCCCGATTGCGCTACAGAGAGAGCTATCCAGCGTTGCAACGAGACTTAGTCCACGCAGCTCTATGGAGTTCCAGGAGCATTACATTGCGTAACTTCGATTTGAAGGAGGCAAATCAGTATAGTCTTCCCTAGTTAGTGTCCGGGGTCGTAGCCGTTCCGTTCAGCTGACTCAATGGCAGTCAGGCGCAACAATAATTTCTGGATCTAAAGAGTTTCTACTCTTTCGGAATACGAAAAAACACAGGTTTGCAACACGATAAAAGCTTCTGTAGCCAAGAAGCCTACAAAGCGCATGGCCGCCCGCTGGTATTTTGGCCTCGCACCAGGCGTGGAGGCGTGGCCATAGCTTTCGCTCAATCTAGCTGCCTGCGTGATGGCGCACACTCGAGCGCGTGTTTCTGCGCTCGCTAATTTCAGTCTGTAAACAAATACGAGCTGATTTAAAGCAACCTCTTTCGCATAGCGACAGAAAAGCCTTTACGGTTATAACCACCGCCCGCAGCGGCGATACAGGATCGCCCACCGCAGAAATCGAACCCGCGACCTCGCCATCGAGGTCTGGAAAAGCAACCGCCTCACCTAGTGCGCCATCGCGTATCACCAGGTGGCCAGAGCAAAATTCTGCCAGACGACGTCGGCGCTCGATAATATGAAAATGCTAACTTGAAAGCTAACTAATGCGAACGCGACAGCTAAATGAGATTGGGGTCACTTAGAGGCGGAAAGGTGCTCGACAACTTTCTACTGGACCGCGTTCGGGATGCCGTTACTGATTTCCTCGTGCTGTGAGTGAGCGCCATCTTAACCAGGCGTCCGGATGGCGGGTCAAATAGCTAGCTCCAACCGAATGGACGCCGACGCCGACTGCCGCCCGGTGAGATGAGTTCCGTCGGTGCCGCGGTCGAGAGCGAATGCGACACAGCGTGCTACGGCGTGCTCGTACCGCCGCCATCCGGAAGCTGACTGTTCTTTTCTGCCGGCGCGCACACAGACGCTCGCTGGGCCCGCCTGTCGTCTGCCGGTAGTGGTGCGCCGCAGCTGCGACCGAAATCGGCATCGCTCACGGGTATCGAGCTCCACTCTCTCTCTCTCTCTCTCTCTCTCTCTCTCTCTCTCTCTCTCTCTCTCTCTCTCTCTCTCTCTCTCTCTCTCTCTCTCTCTCTCTCTCTTTCTCTCTCTCTCTCTCTCTCTCTCTCTCTCTCTCTCTATCGAGCTCAACAAGACGCGCAGGCGTAATACTGGTAACGATAAAACATCCGGGCACCGACACACTCCCAGAGACCTGAACCTCTTTCTAGGCACGCTAAACAAGTTGGAATTGGAGCAGGCACGAACGGGGCTCAAGGTTGAGCCCCGGCTTCCGTTGAGTCGACCTTGAGAGATGCGCGAGGTCGGGGGCGGCGTAGCGCTCCGACGCGCCATATCCGTCTTTTAGCGACTGACTTTTGAAGAGTTCAAGCTCAGACTGCCGCCCTCATTTGATGGCGTTAAGCTCTGCGTCGACGCTTGCTGCCTCGAACGCCGTTTCTGCACTTCTCTCTGACGTACCGCGCATCCCTGTCTGAGCAGACCTGAATAAGATTTGCAGTAATACTTGTAGCTGAGAAAAGGCCTCCCTCTACTTGGTCTCTGTGGAGCTGACGTGGTCGCCCAATGAAAGGCCACTCTGAAATGTGACACCTATATTTCATGCATATTCAGGTGATGCTCAGATCAGATGAGAGGCGCTCGAAAATAAATTTGTGACCAATAGCATCAGCAGTTTCGAATGATCAAGAAAAACAAAGATGGAGACCGCTCCGAAGTCTGCATTCCTGCGATGCGAGTTATGTCTTATTAGATGTCTTATTTCAGTTGTGCCAGTCTGAGCACGTCTAGGCACTTCAAAGTGCTCCGACGAGCATGAAGGAGTAGGTGGCGAGCGTGAAAAATCTCAGGTCTGCAATCGGTTGGGAGAAGGAAGGCGCCGCTCGTATTTACGCGCTTAATCCTTCAGCACGAAAAGCGCACCGGAAGCGCCGGACGACGACGGCTCGCGCTTTGAGGCGGGCACACGCCTTCAGCCGAGAATTAAATAATGCACGTGCGTCGCTGCTCTATGCCATTACTGGCGAGTAATGATCATTAAATATATTGCCCTTTGCAGCAAATGTAAAGCGCCTAGAAAGAGATTGAGTTCTCTGAGGGCGCTTTATCAAGGGCATTACTATTATTGTTATTGTTGCGGCCCGAAAACAAACGGCCAAGTATCGCGTTTGGCTCTCTGTTTCCTGTCAGCAGAGTTGAACCACTTTTCTTACCGATAATTAGAAGTAGGATCCGTTGCGTCTTAATAATTGGACCCGTTTATAGTCACCCGGCTTTAATGTAGAAAGTGCCTTTAGTAGCACCGGTTTCTCGCCGCGAAAGTCCTGTGACGCTGAACCCGCTCGTGAGGGTACGTGGGTGCTGGGCGCGCTTTACCGCTGCTCAAGCAAGCGAGTCGCTGACTCCCAAATACCGATTCAGTGTGCAGGGTGTGCAACATCATCCCGCCTGGAGCGTTTCAGGCGCGATTATGCTCACCGCTCCTAGTGTCAGTAGCGTTTTAGAGTTCGCTAGATTGAGCGACTAGGCAGGAATAGGAGACCATCATACCTAACGTCATTTGCTCAGTGCCTCTGAGCATCTGGTTCACTCGTATTTCCACGCTCCTCGCAAGTATTCGTCAAGACAAACGAGCGAATCGTCCTATCTGCAGCGCTCTCTCTCTCTCTCTCTCTCTCTCCCCCTCTCTCTGTCTCTGTCTCTGTCTCTCTCTCTCTCTCTCTCTCTCTCTCTCTCTCTCTCTCTCTATATATATATATATATATATATATATATATCTCTTTCGCGGTTGATACGGCACTCCCAAGGTCGGTCGGCCGCTGCACGCTAGGCGCTAGTTGGTACTGGCGGACCAATGCCGAAGCTTTCGAATCAAACCGAGAATCCCGGAAAATGCCTCCGTACCACCCAGTTTCCAGCAGATGAGCTCGATGAAAGTCGCTCGCCAATGCGAGCTCAGTTTTCAAAAGTTGCTGCTGATTTAGTTCGTACGCTTCCAAAGCCTAGAACTCACTACCGACGCCAGTCACAGCGTCCCTGAAATAACGACAGTTAAAAAATGCTTAAAGCGCACGACTTTTAATTACAGCATCCGGTGGGTCTTTGCGATTCGTCCTTCGCACGCACGTACGCGCTCACGCTCTGCCTGCTGCCTGCGGATGTCGCCGCCAAACATTTGGTAATGCTTTCAACGCAGCTTCTGTAAAGTACTCAGAGAGATTCAGTGCTCTGAGGGCGCCAAAAAAATTATTATTATTATCATCATGATTCAGAGAGTCGGCAGTTGGCGCCAGTCCAGACTGGATGACGCCAAATCGGACCGCGATGCGATGGCGACGAGCGCGCGGCACCCGCTACCGCTCGCGCCGCCGCCGCTGCAGCGAAGCGGCTCGAACGGAGGCGACGGCGGCGGCGCGGCGCCTCGCGACGCTGACGTCGGACCGCCACAGCCGATCGTCGTCATCGTCAACCGTCGAGTCGTCTACCTTGACGACGCGGGAGACGCGCGCGGCGGCGAGCGTCACGACGACGACGACTACGACGAAGGATGGGGAGCGGGCGACGGCGACGAGAGGTGACCGCCGGCGGCTCACGGCGCTCGGAGCGGCAACGGCGGAGCGCCGAACAGCGGCGGCGGCGGACGCGTCGACTTGAGTGCGCATGCGTGAAGCGCAGGCGCCTCGCTGCAACTCGCCTGTGCGAGAGTCTTCCGACTAGCGTGCACCCAGGATGTCGTTGCAGCTACCACTACTCCCGCGTTGTCGGCGAGTCGCCACGCGACAGAGGACTGCGATAGAGAGAGAGAGAGAGAGAGAGAGAGAGAGAGAGAGAGAGAGAGAGAGAGAGAGAGAGAGAGAGAGAGAGAGGAGCCTCGCCGAGAAAGACCGACCGAACGATCGTGTGGACGACGTGGACGACGGCGAAATGGCTCGCGCTCCGCTGCGACGTCGAGGCGACGCCATGACGGTCGGCAGCCTGCGCCTGGTGCGGGATGGCGACTTGGCCGGCTGCGATAGCCGATTCGCGCCGACGCCGTATCGGAGCCGAACGGTGGCGGTACCATGCTGGTTAGTGCGCTACTGTCAATAGTGAGGTAGCGCGCTGCTGTGCGGAGAGCTGCATTGCCGCCGGTAAAGCTGCTTGCCGGCAATGCAGCGCCATCTCGTGGCCGAAGATAAACGGAGCTCGGTGCTGCAATGTGCGGCGCGAGACGGCTTACTTACAATTAAATATATATATATATGTATATGTATATATATATATATATATATATATATATATATAGATGGCTTCAGCATCTGGCATTCGACCTTCCTTTACCGGTTCGGCGGTCGGCGGCTGTGCCTAGTCACAGCGTCAGATGTCGTCAATCTTGAACGTGCGCACATTGCCAAACCGCAGCCGAAAAGCTGTATTCTAGCTGTGTGGGCGCTCGCAGACCTCCTGTGCAGTCTATCAAAGAAGCTTGATCCGATTCTTTGATTACTCCTATTTTTCAGTCATGTGGTCGAGAACAGCTGCTGGTGCACACAAAATAGCATAAGCTGAAATCTGGCTAGTCCCTTTCGATTTTCTTACTCACCTTAGCTTCTCGTAGATGCTACGCATGCGTACATGCTACACAAGCGTGCCCGATGTCAGCCAGGAGGTGAATCAAGCGTTCAAACGTGCAGCTCTGAGCGACTACTTTGTGCCGCCTCAGCGGTTACACTTTGTGACAGGGGTCTTAATCTAAAATCTGGCTAAACTGAGGCCACGCTTGACTGAAGCTTCATGTTTCTCAAAAGTAAGAAAAAGAGCTATCAATTTGCTGCTAAGATAGCGAATAGTAGGTTCCATCAGATCGTATAAAAGCGTTTTGAAAGACATCTAGTTCACACGGGGCTATCCAAATTTTTATACTATTTGCATGGTATAAATAATGGTTTCTTGTCAAGAGCCCTAAGAGAATAAAAGTTCTACCGAGGCACTCTCCAGCTCACTACAAGAAAAGATAACGTAAGACTAAGTAAATCCACGTAGTTTTTGGGCTCGCTACTATTACAGCAACTAGCAAAGTGGGCTTCCGCTTTCCGCGGGTGCCCGAGTCCTCTTGTAAAGGGCCTTAAATCGAGGGGTCGGGGGTCAGGGACGTTGGAGTCCGGCCGCCCTCGTGTGCTGCTGCTGCCTTTGTGTGACACACGAAGCTTCTTCATGGCACGTGTGGTGTCGTTGGCCCAAATGATGGCTCGTGCCGTAGGAGATCTCGTAACTTAAAGGCTGACAAAGGCGGACAGGGTGTAGGCGAAAAAATATTCTGGGATAGCGTGGGGAGAAAGTCTCAGCTTGGCTTTGTAGCTAGCGTTGTCGCTGTCTGCAACGTCATCGTGGTCAGACAATAATGAAAAAGCGAACAATGAGCACGAACATGCTTGGGTCAGCATTCTGAACCAGTCAAGATGACACCAAGGGCAGTGGATTTTAACTGGCACCGAATCAAGCGCTGGACAGCAAGATGTGAGCATGAGAGCACAAAGAAGACATGTTCACCAGGGTAAACAAGGTAAAGGCGGCTTCACTCTCTCGCACACGCCCGTCCGAGGCTCGGCGGCGGTGGCAGCGGCGGCGGCTCACCTTCGTCGGTGAAGAGATAGGAGACGAAGCTGAGCGGGATGAATGCGTCTTAAGCTAAGACTTACAATGATGCAAAAATCAGTCATGTTAATGTCTGTTGCACGGTGCGAGATTAAATGTTCAGCAAGTTTGAATTTAAGGCCCAACCAATATAATAATAATAATAATAATAATATTGCTCTTGATAAAGCGCCCTCAGAGAACTTAATCTCTTTCTAGGCGCTTTACATTTGCTGCGAAGTGATATGCAATTGAATAGTAAGTAAAATCATGCTTGAAAAACAAACAAAATGAATAATATGGTTAGGGGTGACATGCACAGGGTCAGCATGCAAATGTGGTTAGTGGCAGCATGCACAGTGTCGGCACGCATAAGCACATCAAGGACGAATCACAGGGACCCACTAAATGCTGTCCTAAATAGGTGTGTTTGATTTCGTAATAATAATAATAATGGATTTGAATTATAGCGCCTCATAGAACTTAACCTTTTTCCAAGCACTTTGAACGTGTTGCAAAGTAAGCACGATCGAATGGTTAGTGGCGACATGCTCAACGACAAAAAGCATAACATGGGTTAGAGGTGACACGCACAGGGTTAGCATGCAAGTATGGTTAGGAGCAGAAAGGCCCAGTGTCATCACGCACAAGCAAATAAAGGACGAATCAAATGAACCCACTAAATTCTGCAATAAGCAAGCCTGTTTTAGTCTCCATTTTAAATGGCGCCTTGTCAGGGAATGCCGTGACGTCTTTCAAGTATGAGTTTCAGACTTTAGGAGCATAAGAACTAAAGTCGGAGTCTCCAGAGGTTTTAAGGTTCATAAGAAGGGTAGCTAACAGATTTGAGTCAGAAAAACGGCATGTGCGATGCTTGGCCTGGCGGGGGGGGGGTGGTGAGTAGCTTTGATAGATAGGCTGGAGCCAGAGAATAAAGGGACCTACAAGTAGGTGACATAACCTTGAAGTCGATACGCTGCTTGGCTGGAAGCTAGTGCAGCTCGTTGAGAAGTGTTGTGATTTGTCAACTGTGACGCTCATGACCGACAGGCCTAGCTGCAAAGTTTTCTAATAACCGCAAGTTCCTAATCGCACACGCCTGCAAAAAAGCAAATAATGAGTTACTTAGGTCTAGACAGGATGTTACAAATACATGTAGCAAGTTTGATGCATTATTACTGTCTAAGCAAGCGTGAATGTTAGCAGTTTTAAACAGCTCAAAGAAGGCAGACACTTGACTGCGGAGCTAATATCACCATCTAGTGAAAGGTTACTGGGGATAGGACGCCTGAATTATCAGCATATGCAACAGAAGATATGCTGAAGGAGCGGATTTTGAGTGACAATCTTTCTAGGTTCTGAGTCACACTTCGCTTGCCCAGACATTTCCTTTTAATCAACAGCTACAATGTAGAGGAGGCCATTTGTGAAGACGTCAAAGTTCAATAAATACTATAATAATAAATAAATATTAGCTGATTTAAACAGATTCATTTTTACAGGGGCAGATGAGCCTGAACGGCTAAGACATCACTCGAAGTTGGCAATAAGGATCGCCAACAGCAGGATTTCCAACAGCAGGATCGCCAATTGCAAGATCGCCAACTGCTGGATTAGAAACCAGGACCTTGGTCGTGAAGAGCGAGCACCTTATAATCTGGACCATCAAGGCTTAGTTCTTGAACGCTAGCTGGCCGTCCACAGACTGAGAAACTCGGGTCGCTAGGTTGTGGCTGCACTTTAGATGTGGGCACTTCTGTTGATTAAATTGCAAGCAATTAACATTGCAGAATAAATACTTCCTCTGGAATCAGCTATTGCAACTGATAACCGTAATGTCAAACTTGCAAACATTCATATCTAGATTCAAGCCACTTTTTATATGCTAAATGATAGTCAAACCATATTAAAACTTATAGCACACCCTAGAAGGGCACTGCTGGACTAAGAGGCTTTGCTCTTCTAAAAAGCGATGCTGTAGTGCGACCATCGGCATACGTTCCAAATCTGCTTGTCTCTTTTGACGACCGCTCTTTGCGTTTAAAAGTTTAATTCAGAAGACCGCATTCGCAGCTACTAAGAATGTTCGATCGCTACATATGATCAAGTACTATCAATCGCAGCCGCTGGCCGATGTGTCTCACGACTCTGTACCAACTTCCTCGCTCTATCCAGACTAGACGAATGCTTTGCAAATTTAGCAGCGATACAAAAAAGCCATAAAGCCACACACCTGGTGATAAGTATATGATAAGCAAGGTCGAGCTAAATATAAATAAATAAATAGATTTAGACACACGTTTCTTTTGCTGAAGGAGTTCTGATGGCTTTCGGTTGATCGATGGATACATTGCACAGTCCTTACTCTAACCTCAATGGCCATTAAGGCTGGCTCCTTCATTCCAAGCTGAATTGCTGCACCTGTTTCAACTTCATAGTGCCCTCAGGTCCTATATGGGCAATATATTGGCTGCTTCAGTCATTCTTTCCCTTACAGACAATTGGTGACAGAAGCTTTTACTCTAAAGTTCCTAACCTGTGTAACTCACTCTAACGGTTTTTATGCAAAGACACATTCTCCCCTGCTTTCAACTCATCACATTATTTCCCGCAGTCCTACGATGCTACTTCCACGCTTCTCAGTGCCTCCAACGTCCTCCTGACTAAGCTATGGGTTTCACTTTTTACTTTTGCTTAAGGTAAAACCCGTTGTCAATCAAACTCACAAAGTCAGTTGCTTAAGCTTTGGGTGATATACAAAGCTCCCTATCGTAACGCCTGCTTTCTTACATTCCTTATGGGTTTTTAGGGAACAACGAACGCGTGCACGCACATGAAAAGAGAACATGCACACTTATTTGGTGTCCAAAGTTTCTATTTTCGTTAACCGTTCTCGCTAATGAATTGTATTCATTGCTCTAGTAAATTACGAAAATTAGGTGCAAGTTATGTCATATTAGAAAAATTCATAACTGTACGCAGTATGCTCTGCTGTTATTGCATGGTATTTCCCCTGATAACCTTAGCAAGCTGAATAGAAGACATAGCATAGCGACGTAATTTTGATAAATGCGTCAGGTGCTTGGTTGATGTTTATTTAAGTGCCAATATTTTAGGCAGCTTGGGCGATACGTTAGCTGCATTCCAACTCCGAAGATCTATTGGTAGCACTGGTATATGGCCAATATTTGTCACACAAGTTTGACGTGCTGCAGCGCCCATCACATCCGCTGCGCTCGTCGGCGGACATGTTCCGAAGCCGCTGGGCACGGTTCTAGTTCCGATTGCTGCACGCTGTGAGAACTATGCGAGCCCCGGCGAGTGCACACCCCGGATGCGAATAAATAATGAAAACGCAAGTCACGAAAATATAGTGCTTTACATGGAAAAGCTGTAAGTAGTTCGGTAGCTCAATGTTTAGCGTCAAACCTTCAGTTTTTTTTTTTGAAATTAGCTTTTCCCGATGGTCTAATGCACCACTCCATTTCATTTCGATAAGATTCTTGAACTTTACAAACCACGACACATTCCACAGTCGTTGAGCATGTAGCACTTTTTGCCCACTGCAGGCTGGGCGCAAGAACTGGATCCTCAAGTTCCTCCTCGCTCCCTACTGCGTGAAACGATCACGCTTCGGGAACTGAAGCAATGGCGTAGCTGGGATGGCGGGGGCGGGGCGGTAAAGCGCTCGAGAAATGCTGAAGGTTTCTTGTCACATCCAGCTCCCTATGCGAAGAGTGCATTCCGTTCCATGAAAAATCTGGGGTCGGAATTTGTCCCCAGGCTTTGTTTTGTGGACGATCGTCGACTACAAAATATATTATTATTATGAATAGATTTTGACGGTGACAAACCACGGAAGTTTCAACTTTGATTTGGGAGGAGGCGGGCCAACCCGATTGGTCGCTGACTGACCTACCTGGCGAGACAGCCTTACTGATTGCCAAGCTTAGGGTTTTAGTCAATTCTATTCATGCAGGTCGATCGCATACCCAAGGCAGGCACAACACGACTTCCGGTCATTCTGGTGACGATCACTTTGGCAGCCTTCCCATACGCCAGCTCAACTCGTCTGGTCCAAGCGGAGGCCGGGAAGGACCATTTCGGAAGACAGAAAATAGGGTCATAGTGCAGAAAGGGAAAGCTGATTGAATGCCACGGTAAACCATTGAAAAACTCTTTTTAAGCACGGAGTCCTATGAAGTTGTAGCATTAGAATGTTTAATATTGACTATGAGAGAGGCATGTTGCTGCTACATATGTCTATAAGTAAATATTCTCTCCTTTTTATTAACACTCGTCCTTGCTGGTGTAATGTCCCGCGATTATGGACTATATATAATAAAATAAAAAAATTATAATTCATGTGTATAGCGCCCCAAGAGAACTTAATCTCTATTCAGGCGCTTTACATATGCCTCAGGGCTTAAGCTCACGACCTCAGCCAGGCTTTGGTTGGGGCGAGCACCTTAAACCGCTGGACCAAACCACCTCGGCTATGAGCTTGACAGCTGTAACTCGATTACTAACTGTGAGCTTGGCCACTGAATTAGAACTAAGCCGCTTACGAAGTAGCCGCGATAATCTGAAACTTAGGAGCAACATGATGTATAATTATACACGAGAGTGATTATTGTCCGAACTATGATATAAGGCTTTTGCTTGACGCTCTGTTGGAGCAACGGTCTTTCGGTTGGTGAGTCCTAGCGCTAAGCGTGAGCTGCTCTTGCGGAAGTCACTTCGGGCGCACGTGCTGCTCCGCGGACGGACGCATTAAAATGTCTGAGGGGCTGTTGCGCGTAGCCATGGGCTCCGATCTGCATCGTTGTTCCGTCTAGCGCAGATCCCGCCGGCTTGCGTGCAGCCGTACGTCATTTTCGCAGTTAATATGAAACCGCTCGCGTCACCAGTCTGAAGTGCTTGCTGCAGCGTCAATGGTCAGTCGCTGCCCTTTACGAGCCGGAAGATCCGGAAGTTCCGCCATTGGTGCGGTGATATGAGGACCTATAACTTGACCAGAAGTGGCGAGCATAGACCTGGGAGCGCACACGCGGCACCTCGTGTCGAGCTGAGCGTTCGACGGCCGCATCCGACGTTCTCAGCTTAGAGAGCAAAGGTAGCCGCTAGTTGCCGCCAGGTGTCACTGGGCTCCATTACCCTGTGCGTTTGACCGCAGCGGTTTGCAGCTCCGGGTAGACCGTAATCGACAGCCGCTGCAGCAGACTGGGCGTGGCAATGCCGACGTGGCTTTACATAACCCGTTTCGTAATTTTCTTGTGGTTCCGGTCAAGCGTCTGTGGTGACTAGGTGGACAGGCGATAAAACCGATCGATGAGCAGCTGAAACACTCGCATCGCTAGCTCCACTGCATCGTGGCATGTCGCTTGGACATTCACTGAGCATCTAAAACCATAAGCTCGCTACGACACCCACTCTCCCTAGGAAGCCGGTACCAGCAGGCAGAACGTTAGCGACGAATCGTTGCGGCTGGCGCCCCGGGGCCGGGGCACGACAGACGGATAGCTAGCTCTGCGTCCGGTGTGCTGAGTTCTTACAGCTCGAGGCATCCGGGTAGACCGCGACTAGTTTCGCTGGCTCACCCAAGCAGCGCATGCGAGCCACGTTTGAAAATAGTAGCAGCCGCAACGTCGCATGAACCAACGCTAATCGCTTTGAGCACTCAGGCCCCATAATCTGTAAGCCGAGACCGCTGACGTGCTGGGTGTCACAAACAAGCAGCTCAGCTAGCTAGCTAGCTAGCTAGCTAGCTAGCTAGCAAAGCAGTGTATGCGATCTGCCGACAGCAGCAACGCTTGCTACGTAGCCTTGTGGTCATTGTTACCACCGGACGCAGCTACAGCTGAATACAAACAAGATCAGGAGAGCGAATCAGCTAGGTCTTACCCTCAAATCGGCTCAGCCATCCTACCTCTAGTAGCCTCTGCACACAATCTATGTATCGTATTGCTCTTAAGTCACAAGACTAGAATAAGCTCAAGAGTCACATATGCCCAGTCTGAGCAATGGAACGTCGTTACAATTTGGTCTTGCTTAGATGAGGATACTGCCGCCATGCTGGAGATCCTTTGTCTAAAAACAAGGCTCCCGTTATTTACTATTTACTGGAATTCCCATCTGCTAGATAACAGCTAAATGCTCTTTATCATCTCTTTGACTTCCTTCTACCGCTATTCTATACCTTCACAATGTCTAGCGTGGCCTCCACTGTCAGATATTTTATTACTAGAAGGTTTTAGCAAATTGCATTGCAAGAATGATGACGTACTAGGTGGTTTCACAGAGCGATTGGTAAGAATTGAACAAATCCGCAGTGTTGACCCAGTAGACGCTCTGCGGCTATACAATCCCGCCCGTTTCACCAGGTCGTTAATAATGACGGTGAAAAATTGTTTGATTTCAGCGAATTCACCCGTTTCAGGCACATCATTGCCAGAATGTGCCTCCGCTAGTGCCGCAGGCCCTTATCCTATCCGAGTGTTTAGCTGGGGTTTCAAGGTCACACATGTCTTACTTCTGATGCAATCAGGAATGCGGCTTTACCGTAATCTATCGGTATCTCGTGAGCTAACGCGCGCACTGTGCGAGCAGCTCCCATTGTCCGTACAGCTGCTCACTGATTACTCGTCCTCTCTCTTCAAACGAGGTAAAGCCTTTTTTGGTTGCCATGGCTTTTACGAACAATCCTAGCTCTTCACCACTGTCACAATAGTGTGATCCGTCGCACGCAGCAGAAGACAAGCCCCGTTTATTTTCATCGGCACGCAGCCGGACCGCAGCCACAGCCACGCTGGCTAAAGCACCCAGAAAGGGCTAGAGTGTGCTAGCTGTTCTCTGCGAGCAGAGGCCAGTGGTTAGGCAGGTCGGGTGGACCCAACGAATACCCCGATTAACTTGAAGTACCTTGAAGACAGCGCCTACGGTAAGAATGATCTCGAAGTCTGGAACTCGCCACCAGCTGAAAGCACGGGTCTCCGGATTAAAAAAAAGGCTACCGGCTCAACACAAGCCTTTGCACGATGTGAGTGCATTGCCCTCAACGTAAGTGCATGCTACGAAACTGTGGACGTGTCGAACCACTAACAGGAGGCTAAGAGCGACTCGCTTTTATAGCGCCCAGGTGAACCTGTCTTTTCTCTGCCTGCTTTGATTGTATGCTACAAGCCAGGGGTCACAATTGACCGAGGTCATGGCCAGTGCATTTCATGACCGAGTCTCGTAGGTTCAAGTGCTACAGCATATGTGAAGAGCGTGGCTGAAAATATATAGATATAAAGTTCTCACAGGGCGAAATACAAAATAAAAATAATAGAATAGTAAAAATAATAAAGTAAATAAATAATAGTAAAAAAACAATAGAAATATCTGACTGTCTTTATTTTTCTTCTCGCGTGGGTCTGCGCGAATGACGTAACGAAGGCTTTTCCACGCTTGCCCCCTAGGTGCTGGCAATTATAGTAATTTGTATTTATAGTAATTATAGTAATTTGCAGTCATAGTACTTTGCCCTGCTTTACACTAGCTCCTTAACTTAGTTACTACTTATTTTGCAGCCAGCCATAAAGTTTTCCTGAATGCGTACTAGATTAGGTGCTCTTAGCGCGCACAAGAAACCAGCCTGCATCATTAAAAACACACGCCAAGGGACTTGGGAGCCTCAGCCGGTAGCTGGAGGTTGTACGGGCATACTTGCTGAGTTTGTCGCCTCCAAATGATTTGAGGCTGGTTCAGAGGTGCTAGCCCTCGGGCTTCGCTTACCCGACTTGCACCGAGTTGCTGACATTTCGATTCCTCCGAACGTCAACCGCAGGGGTCAGCTGCCTCTTACCGTGCAGCCGTCAGCGCGGGCTGACCGATGGATGCACGGGTCATTGGACCAACGTCAAGCCGCCCCCCCCCTGCGAACTTTCTGCCAGTCTGCCGATCTGCGTTTTCTGCGCGTACGCTATTCTCTCTCATCTCTGCATTTTCAACGGAGCTGCTCACCCGACTACGCCAACGATCGGCTTAAGCCGCGTGACGCCGCTTGATCCGCTCGTGAAAATGCACGTTTTCGCGAAACACGAACGTAGGATTGAATCATTTTCGTCACCGAGCACAGACAATTGCGTCCGAGTGGTGCCGCTTAAAGATTTGAGTCAAACGAGATGTTGGAAATTGCGAAAGCGGATAAAAAGTGTTTCGAATGAATATGCCGGAGCACTAGTGTGAAAATAAGAAGCTTAAAGTAAGTAAGTGATTGACACATTTTTTCTCAGACTGCTACAGCTGGTGCCGCTTTGATTGCCCTATGTACTCATGTCTTAAATTCCTTTTGCAGCAAATGTGAAGTACCTAGAAAGAGATTAAGTTCACTGCGAGTGCTGCAGAAATGTATTATTATTATTAATTCAAATGCACGCGGCACTTGGATTTACCTTTACTACGAATCTTCTCCGCTTTCTAGTGCCACAGGCGCTCCCAACTTTCTTACATCTGTCATGGCGGGAATTAACTCTTTGAAGTCAACCCTAGTTCTCGAAATTGAAGAAGAAAACTTCAACTGATCCACACTCATTTTTACTTATTTCCCTTTAAAAATGGCTTAAAGTCGTTGAGATCAAGATACCGCAGCTAAGTTAAATGCACAAAATTCTGACCTTCAAAATAGGCTTAGGAACATGGTTCCGTAGCTATGTTTGCATGCAACATCTCGAGGCATTCAATGACTCAGTCGTCGTCATGTGGACTCATTCGGGCTCAGGAAATCCCGAGTGCATTGTGATGCAGCATTGGCGACACTGCATGCCCAAACAGCTCAGATACTTGATCAGCCACGATATTTAGCTGCAATAAATGCAGAAACCGGATCTGAAAGTTGCAAGATGCAAAGGCCAAGAACGCAAATATTCCAGCATGGTTGGCCAACGAGTGAACTCAATGTGAATGTACCAGCTCAAACCGTGCCTTTTTGAGAAGGAGTGAAAGTGTGGCTTCGGAACCGTCGTAGTCACGTGGCCTTAACGTCACACGTCAGCACCACTGGAAAGTCCCTTACTGCATGATGTCAGCTATGCATCGTATCTAATAGGATAGGATACGAGAATAGGATACGATAAGGAAACACCTTTCGCAGTGCACTACGACCGTCTGTTTTTTTTTATCAAATAGCAACGTCAGCTGACCGATTAAGAGCCGCCTATACTTCAGGATAACGTCGCCAATGCACAAGTGCAACCTGCCTCGTCGGTGCTACCTTTCTAAGACTGTCTAAGTGTTACTAGTATTCGCTCCTTGGTCTGCTGACCCGTCTGCGAATGACAACCAAGCACCAGCTGCTGCCATAGCTCTGCAGCCACCGATCGATGATGTCTCTAAACCAGTTCGATATCTCACCCTACGCCAACTACGCACACCAGCTCTCGCGAGCTATCGAGCTTGCCTGTCTTGTCTCTGCGACTTGGTGACCGATTGAAGCCTCGAGCCATCTTTAATGAAAAAAAAGCCGAGGGGAAGAAGTTGCGACGTTACGTCGACGCATCGAGGGTCAATAGCTAACCGGGTGCAAAGGTCAACACACCCTCGTCATTACTGCGGCTACCGGCTACCGCGGCGTCTTATTACGCTGACGCAGCGACGGGAGCTGCGGGCGGCTACCGTCAGTCCGCCGCAGCTTTGCTGCCGCGTTCCGAGATTTCCATTCACTCGCGCTTTCGCTCAGACCTGAGGTGGGCGCGACGCGATTAAACTGACAGGCAGTTGGATGTGGTCTGTCTGTCTGTCTGTCTGTCTGGCTTCCCCAGGCAGAGCACACTGCATGCGTTCCTTGTCCCGTCGCAAAATTGCCTTCCGAAACCAAAGTTCTTGCGAACTAAACCTGTTTAAAGCTTATCTGTTCGTTGTGTGACCGTAGCTCTTAGTAAATTACGTGCGTATAGACAAGCTAACGCTTATCGCTTTGGACTGCTGGGTCTGCCACGCCGGCGGCGTGGTTAGATACGCCGGCGGTTAGTAGTCTGCACGTTCATTACGATCGTGCGCACGTATTATTGCGCACGTATTATCGCTTCGTTGTCGCAGTTCAAATCCATTCCTAGATCGTGCTGCTGTTCCTAACATGCTTGCGTTATGCATTAGCAAAAGAAAAGCTACCCGGAGCCGCCGCGGGGCCGGCCGAGGCCGCGAGCTAAGACGCCGCTCGTTTGGCGGAGTAATACTCGCTGCGAGTTAATTACCTCTCGTTCGGTACTCCTAGGAATGCTGCAAACCGCTAAGCGCATTCTCCTTCAACCGTTACCGTGACTCGCTCTAACTTGATAGTTATCAGGCCAATTGAAACTCTGGTGACCCAACGTAGCACTTGTCTTTGGAGTCCTCGCGCAATGTGCAATGAACCGCATGGAAAAAAAAAGAAACCTTGTTTCTGAAAAAAGGTCTCGACCTGCTCGCCTTGAGTGAAACTTGGCTCGAATCGATAAACTACCCGAGACGCAATGATAGACGCCATATTGTCTATCATAGCCCGACGCAATGATAGACGCCATATTGTCTATCATAGCCCGACGCTATGATAGACGCAACGCTGAAGCTGATTTCTTTCTTCTCTCTTTTTTTACACCATCAATCAAAACTGGAGATGAAGTCGCTGTTATCGCATGCTCGAACCTCGACTTCAAGCCGTTTGCAAAACCCTTAAAGCAGTCTTCCCTATCTAGTGTCTTGATTTCACCCAAAAAAAAAAGCTGCCGATGGTGGCAGTAGTCTGTCCCCACCAGGTACCAAATTCTTCATTACCTCAGATTTCTCTGATCTCATTTCGACTCTATGCACAAAAATTCAGTATGTCCTCGTTATGGAAGGCTTCAACATTCACTTTAATAGTTTATCTGACGCCGTCAGCACTAAATTTCATGCACTGACTAACTCATCATCTCTTGTAGCTCAGGTTCGAGGCCCTGCTCACACCAAAGAACGAGCTGGTTTGGTCCAGCGGTTAAGGTGCTCGCCTCGACCAAAGTCTGGCTGAGGTCGTAGGCTCGAGCCCCGAGGTATATGTGAAGCGCCTGAATAGAGATTAGGTTCTCTTGGGGCGTTGTACACATGAATTATATTTATATTGGTATATAGGGTCACACAATCGACCAAATTTTCTCAAGCATTTGCACTTTCTCATCACCAATTACTAACTATTTCTGCTTATCTGACCACATTCTGATCTCATGCTGTCCACAATGTGTGCCCTCCTCCACCTCATCCAAAAATTACACGCGAATCGCGAAACCTAACGACCCTTGACATTCATGCTGCCCGTGTGGGAATATCTGCTTAACCTCTGCTGCTCCATCCACGTTTCGACCTGTCAGCATTGTTAGATTGCTGCAACACGACACTAGCTGACGTGCTCAGCGAGTTGGCACCTCTGACTAAGCTCACTGTGCGCCCTCGCCCAGTGACGGCCTATGGTTTACCATAGACATTAAACTAGCAAGGTGGACTAAGCTAAGCTTAAATACGCATTACAAAGATCAGGACTGACTGTCCATTTACAGGCATACGGGGACTCTTGAGATCTTACCAATCGATCCTAGCAAAAGCCAATTCCAGTTTTATAAAAACATTATTGAATCGCAGATGCACAATAAAAAAAATGCTGATGTTGACGATCAACCATCTCCTTCACCGCTCCCTGATTAGGTCCTAATCAAGGGATCCCTGTGATGATCCTGCTGATGGCTTCACAAACGAGCTCCTTTGTAAACAAGCTCAGGGTGTCTACCGCTAAGATATCAGCATGACCGTGGAATCCTGTTGCTCAATTCCATGCAGCACCTCAATGTCTACATTCAAAGAGGTCACTAGCAACTTTGTCCTGAAATTCATATCCCAATCAAAGAAGACAACTGTTCATATACATATCGAAGAAGACAACTAGTCCTCTGAATACTATTTCCACTATCCTGCATCTATAATGCATAGATCTGATGCTGCCATGCATACCTAACATCGCCAACATGTCGTTACCCTCAGGTCATGTCCCAAAACCTTTCCAAAAGGCTGTACTCAGGCCGCAGAAGAAAAGAAGCCGCTTAAGAAAGCAAAACTAGACCGAGAGACCAAGAGACACTTTCGCTCAGTATCCCTTTTACCATGCCTTTCAAAGATGCTGGAACGAATCGTGGCAGACCACCTGAACTCGCATATTTGTCTGATCGTGTTCAATCCGTGTCGTGTGGGGATCAGGTCTCAGACATGAAAAGGGTCACCTGTGGAGTCCCTCAAGGGTCTGTACTCGGTCCCTTGCTGTTCTCCATTTATACACAACCTCTGGGAAAAGTGATTAAGGCCCATGGAATTGGATATCACTTCTATGCTGACGATACTCAGTTGTATTTGTCATTTAAACCGTCGGAATCTGCTGCAGCAACTGAGAAACTGAATGCTTGCCTTGCCGATATTCGATCCTGGATGTCGGAAAACTTCCTGAAATTAAATGACGATAAAACCGAACTGCTGTTCATAGGACACCCTAAGCGTGTGGCTGGATTAAAAGGCTTTGCTGTTCTAATAGGTGATGCTATTGTGCGACCTTCACCACGTGCTCGTAATCTAAGTGTCGTGTTCGACAGCTGCCTCAATTTCAAAAGCTTCATTCAGAGGAATGCCTCTACAGCTAGCCATCACATCCGATCCCTATCCAAGATTAGGAGCTGTCTCCCACAGTGGCTTGTAAAAAATTTAACTAGCTTTTTAGTTCTGTCTCGGCTTGATTATTGTAATTCCCTTTTGGCTGGGCTGCCAAAGAAAGCTATTATGCCACTACAGCTGACTGAGAATATGGCTGCAAGGCTGGTCTTCAAGTCCCAGCGGTTTGAGCACGTGTCACCTCTGCTGAAAGAGTTAGGATGGTTGCCGGTTGAGCAAAGGATACAGAGCAAAGTTCTTATGCTGACCCACAAGGCCCGCCACGGCTTAGCTCCTTCGTACCTAGCTGAACTACTGCATCAGTTTCAGCGTGTTCGCGCCCTCAGGTCCTGTGTGGACAATAAATTAGCTGTCCCATTCCTCCGCTTTAAGACAGTTGGCGACAGAAGCTTTAGCTCTGCAGGTCCTAGACTGTGGAACTTGCTTCCACAATTCTTGGGCAACGACAACTACTCTCCAACTGCCGACTATGGCACATCTTTTTCAGCGGTCCTGAGCTGCTTCTTCTATGCTACTCACTACCTCAACTGCTCTCCTGACTCTGCTATGCTTTCCACTTTCTCTTTGTTGCGTGAGACGAAGTCTGTCGGCTACCGAATGCGTACCGAAAGCAGCTTAGGCTGTGAGTGAGCTATACAAAACTCTCCTGCGTAACACCCACATGGTCTTTATGACTTTGTGGAGTTACTGACGGAGATACATTACATATTGAAACTTAAAACCTTTCATGTAAGTTCAAGTCTGGTTTAAGTTATAATCACTCCACAGAGTTAGCATTTCTTCGGGTGTACGTCGACCTACTTAGGAATTCAGACTTTGGCGGATTATTATAATAATCCCTGCTTGTTTATATTATAATTTGGCAGATTATGATTTGGCAGATTATAATTATAATATAATTTTATGTTGTAATTTGGCAGATTATTTGTATTACCTTTTGGCTGGGCTACCGAAAAAAGCCACTAAACCACTACCGCTGGCGATGAATGTGGCTGCAAGTCTAGTTAACAAATCCCAGAAGTCTGACCGTGCATCTTCTTTGCTGAAAGTACCGCGATGGCTTCCACTTGATCAACAAATATGGAGTAACGCTCTTACGCTGACCTGCAAGGCCCGCCATGGCTTGGCTCCTTCATATCTTGCTGAACTGCTGCACCAGTTTAAGACTCCTTGCGCCCTCAGTTCCTCTATGGAAACCGATTACATTACAATTTGGCAAATTATAATATAAATTTATATAATAAATTATAATAATCCCTGCTTGTTTTGCTCGATCTTTCGGAGGCTTTCGATACTGTCGATCACCAAGTCCTTGTTGAACGCCTCTCATTTCACCTGGGCATCACTGGCGCTGCATTGCAGTGATTCAGATCCTATCTCAGAGGGAGACTCAGGAATATTGACGTGAATGGACAGAGATCATTCGAGGAACCTTTGAAATACGGGGTACCTCAGAGTGCTGTGCTTAGTCCAGTTCTTTTCACGATTTGTACTCTAGCCCTTGCCTGTGTGATTGCCATGCACAGACTAGGCTTTCACTTCTATCCAGATGACACTCAGTTGCACCTATGCTTTGATCCATTCCAGCCCTCCAGCACGTCAAATTCTCTCAACTCCCTTGCTACATGTATTGATTACGTCTGCACATGGATGGCTGCAAAGTTTTTGAAATACAATGATGACAAAACCAAATTAATTGTAATGGGAAAACCAAGTGTAATTCATAAATTAGAAAGGTTAATGCTAAAAAATTAGTTCTGGCAGCATATCTCCTGTTAGATCTACACGAAATCTCCCAGTGTTCTGTTCCAAAGCGACCTGTCTTTAGACTACCACATCAGCTCCAAAATTAAGTTTGCCTACTTTCAGCTACATAAAATTGCTAAAGTTCGGGCTGGTTTAGACAAGAATACCACATCTAAGTTGGTCCATACATTGGTGACCGTCTCGACTTCTGTAATTCGGTGCTCTTTGGCCCACCGGACTGGGCAATCAGGCGCTTACAGCTATTGCAAAACTCAGCAGCTAGGTTTGTCCGTCATGAGCTTCGCTGCTACCACATCTCGCCACTTAATGCCGACCTGCACTGGCTTCCATTCAAGCAACATAACGACTTCAACGTTTTGTCACTCACTTTTTGGTTCCGTTATTCTTTGGCTCCAGCCTACCCATCAGATCAACTCCCTCACTAGGCTAAGCATCCTACCACTTGCTTTTCGGGATTGAATCTTTTACCAATTCCTCGTACACAGCTCGAATCCTTTGGAGACCGTGCCTTTAGTTTGGACTCTCCCAGAGCCTAGTTCTCTGTCCCGACTTGCGTCACAACATCTCCTTACTTGACCACATTAATAAGAAACTAAAAACGCACCTATTTATCGTAGCATTTACTAGTTCACCATGATTCGTCTTCTATGTGGTTATGAGTGCTGACACTGTGAATGGTGCCAAAAACCGCATTTGCATGCTGACTCTGTGCATGTCACCCCTAAGCACGTTATACTTATTGCTTATTGAGCATGCTAGCACTAACCACTCGATCGTCCTTCTTTCGCAGCTAATTTAATGCACCTAGAAAGAGATTGAGTTCTCTGAGGCGCTATATCAAATGTAAGAATTTTATTATTATTATTACAAAAGGTTCGACTTGGTTTGGGAGACCTCTCTGATCTGGTTAGCTCTATTTCGGGCGCTATCGTTTGAATTCCACAGCTACTCTTCACGGAGATGGATTACATTCACTGCGACGATATCATTGACGCAGGTCTAGCCTTCAACAAGATTTCACACAAGCATAAGCAGCATCGACTGCCTACATTTTCTGACATAACAAAGCTGGCCAACATTGCTCTGAAATTGCGCCAGCCTTCTCCAAAATTAATCGCAGCTGAACGCTGTTTGATTACTGAAACACGGTAGAAATTAACAGTAATAATAATAATGATGACAATAATATGTCGCTTGTTAGCTTCCCAAGTGAATTCAAAGTCTATCCGGGCACTTTATCGCTGCCTAGAAGAAAATCTATACGGAGGGGGGTGTGTTATGCACAGTTTAATTCACGCAAAAGCAAAGCAAGTATCATGCTGTGGGAAGCTTGCTAAGGCCAACGCAGCGACACTTTTAGCCAAAGTTCAGTAATACCTCTTTGTAAAAATATTCGCTGTATCATGCGCATGAGAAGCACACAGAACGGGAAGAAACATCGTCTGTGATCACAGGGAAAGCAGTGCAGGACGCTGCAACGTCTTTAGCTGAGATAGACTTAAAAGAGGGCAGCTCGCCGCAAATAATGACCGAACCTTGTGCGAGTCCCAGACTTTAGGTTCATACGAGCTGACTGCCAGATCACTGAATGCTTTAAATAGTGCGAGTGAAGACGAGATGAATACATGTTATATTTACATTTTGGTCTACATACAGATGCTGCAGGCAAATTTGGTCATGCTTTCTGTGCAGCATCTGTCAAATGGCCTAGAAAGAGATTCAGCTCTCTGAGAGCACTATTCAAATATATCAAATATCAAATATATTCATGTATTATTATTATTATAATTATCTTGTAGAAGAACATTTTGGGGTGCAAGAGTCCACTAGAGGAGCTACGAGGTCGGATATACAGCAGTAGCTCAAGATAGAAGTATACCCTAACTTAACTGGCCGCGAGTGTATATGCTGCAGAAGTCAATCTTCACGAAACAATCATCAAAACGTTTCGCTATATTAGCTCTGCAGGTATATGAAAAGATCATATTAGTGCCTAACTTATGAATTAACAAGTCACTCTTTATGTACCAGATTTACAACCTTCACTTGTTAATTAGCTGAGTGGTAATGGCAAACTTCTTCATATGACTTACGTATATCACTGTCCCATGATAAAGGCGCTGTCGTTGATTGTGTTTCCACAATGCTCTCGACTCTAGAGCGTTTCTCGAGATAACCCGTTTCAAAACTTTATTTTCCTGCATGGCTTTTACTGCAGTTCTTGTAAACCTCGCTTCTCAGTAACCTCTCTGGATGTCTGAAATATTCTGAGGCTTAGAAAAATTAATGAAAATATAAACTTAGTCTCAGGGCCACAAACAAGTGCAGGTCGTCCTTTAAGTTGCGTCTTGACTGCCATTTGGGTCACAACATTAAAGCTATCGCTATTGTGTAGCTTAACTGCTAATAACCCACTGTTAACGTGCGGTAAACTCGTAAGAGACTGCATTATCAGCTCAAAGAAGAAAAGTCAAGAGAAGTGCCTACTCGTCCCATCGCTGAAATGATCTGTTGTCAATTCAAAAGGCGGCAGAGATAAAAAGCTTTGGTAACGAAATAAGTTAACTTCGCGTTAAAGTCAGTATCGGCCGTGTAATAATATGCAACGAGCTTTGCACGTTTCCAATGGAGCGACACAAGATCTAAAGCTTTAGATCTGAAACATTTAGGAAACCACAATGAGTGCAGGCTAATTAGTAATGCTGGGACAGACGCGTGCTGATAATACAGGTGACACATGATGAACGCAGAGAACCTTTCAGATGCTTATGGCAAGAAACGTGCAAATATCCACCACTCAAACTAAGTATCAGCGTACTTTAGAACGATGGTAGTACTAGTGCCCAATCCGAGGAGACGCCGACGACACATGACTAGTTGGCGAGGAAGCAGCATGCTGCATTAAAAGCCAGTTAAATCTCGAAGATTTAGGAAACCGTACGAAAAACCGGAATTCAGTATCTTAAGAGACTTACCATCCGTTGAAAAGAGAATATTTAGCGAGCTTATACAGCCACTTCGTTACTCTGTAAATGTAAAGTGCTTAGGTTAAACGATTTAGTTCTTTAAGGGTGCTATCCCTATACATAGTTACTGCTATATGCAATCTTTTCGTTGCAATGCTTATGCAGTCTTTTGATCGCAATAGCTTAGTTTCGAATGTGAAATGTCACCCAATCTTGGACTTTGCTGGTTGCTGCAGTTTGGTGCGTATGTGAAATATGATCAAATTAATAACATGATTGGTCGCAGTAGCTTGGTTGGATATCCAAGATCACTAATTAACGACTCTATAATAATGCACTTGATAATGCACTTGGTTTACGGGGCTGGGTGTTCAGATTGCCGGTATTCAATTTTCAGGTTCTAAAAGAGTCGAGGATTCACCTACCCAGTCCTCGCTGAGAACTAGCTCAAACTGTGAGCTGCAGGAAAAACTGTAGGTGCGCCTTCGCAAGCTTAAAATCAAAGGTTAGCTGATTCAACAGCCTCATTTATAAAGTTGCAGAGGAGCCTTAAAGACTGTTGGCACCGCTTGCAGTGGACGATAAAGGATCGCTCACTGCAGGACTTTAACCCACGACCTGAGTCATCAAGCAGTATCGCACGATGTACTGTCGTGATATTATGATGCTAGCACCTAACGGCTCCTATGTGATTTCCAGTTTGCTACTGTTATGACTTGAGCCCATTAAGTTATCGAAATCTTCGCGGCATTCAGACACTTTCTGCATCTTAATCCACTTCATATCAAAGTAAGGCTAAAAAACCGACCAGGTATATTCAACCATCTGCGCTTCACGTTTTGAAAGTTTGTAAGCAACTCAGCAAGACAGAAGCAGCAATCATTGTCCATCATTGAGCGTTTCGTGGCTGCACACGTAAAAGCAAGCACTAGCTCCACTCATTTCTGAGTTAACGCCTACAGCGAGCAGTCAAAGATGCAGCTTGAGCAGTTAGTGCTTACATAATTATATACATATATATGCATGCATATATATGTATATATATATATATAGACACATAGTCGTAATACAATAATACTGCAACATTCTCTTGATAGAGGATTTGCAGTGGGTAGTGGAGTTGTCAGGAACTAATGAGAAATATCGGCATACATTCTTATAATAATGATAATAATAATAATGCATTTGATTTAGCGCCGTCAGAGAACTCCATCTCTGTCGAGGAACTTTCCATTTGCTGCAAAGGAAGCACAATCGAATGGTCATTGGTAGCATGCTCATTAAACAGCAAGAATGAATAGGTTAGGGATGACGTCACAGGGTCAGCATGAAGAGTGGCAGCACGCTTAAGCACATGAAAGACAAATCGCAGTTACCCACTAAATGCTGTGAGAAATAGATGCGTTGTTAGTTTGTTTTTAAATGTGGACAAGTCAGGAGATGTCGTGACGTATGTCGGTAGCGAGTTCTTATACCGGATGAAGGCGGCGAGCATTTACCAGCGTACGGTTATCTCCCGCGAGACGCTTGTGGCCTTCAGCAGTGGTTCATCAAAGAGGACTGTAATGACGTTAACTAGGTGGACAGAATAGACGAGTCCGCGGGTATATCATTGATTTTCCGACGCATGCTTTTGCCGACACTTGCAACTCGATTTCCGCTCTGCTTCTCCGCAGCAGCATTTTCCACGTCTGACAAGCGGGCTCGTAGCTCAGGCTTGAGCCATTTTGGTCGCACTGCTGGTCGGCTGAGGTGAGAAGCACTGCTGCTAACTGTTCCAAAACTCTGCTGCTGGTGGCTTTGTTCTAGCGCCAACATCTGGACGATCAGCAGCAGTATCCGCTTTCTTCAGGCTGGAGGTTTTCCGAGGTTTTCCTCCACACTTTTATTCTCATTGCTTAAATGCGCCAGAACGAACAAGCGCAGAGCAATGAAGGCAACCGTGAAAGCACCTTAGAAGTGGGGTTTCTGAAAAACAGAAACTTTGCTTTTAAAACTGCTGTTTATTGTGGTCAATTTTCTTAAAACATCTTTCTGAAGTTTTTTTTACTGTTTTTATAGATTTTACTAATTTTACACTCAAAAGCTAATTTTTGTGATGAGCTGCGTTTTATCTTATTTCTTTCGTGGTAAGTTCTAAATCAGTACGTTTTAACTTCTTAAATAATATTCCAAGAATACAATTGCATTAAGTGACTTTTCAGAGAGAAGTAATCTCAATTTTGAAAGAAGACGTTCGCACAGAACGAAAATACTCTTTCAACATCCACTGATGTTGGTTTAATGGATAGAATTTTTTCATGCATTTCTGGAGATTTTCAGTGCACTGGTCTGAGTCCCTGAAGAGCGTGGATTCGGACTTTTGAACCATTCGAAGCTATCTAGTCCTTCGACTGCAGTTGACAATCCATACGTTTGACGCAACAAATTCACCTCACCTTAGAAAGACAAGTTCACACTTTTATCATCATTTAACGACTGTTCGACGAAAAGTTCTACATTGGTACCGAAAGCCGCTAAGGCTGTGAGTGCGCTATACAAAATTCTCCTGCGTAACACCCACGTGGTCTTTATGAATTTGTGGAGTTACTGACGGAGATACATTACATTACATTGGTAACTCACAATAGACGATGCTTAGATGAGATGCTAGATTTGCTGCGAAATGTATTGTAGCTTCTGACGGAGTGGCACAGAGATCTTTGAGACTGCGAAAGAGGTACATGAAATTTTTCTAGTTTTTTTCTTCAACGTGGCCCTTCAAACTTTGCATTAGCTTGGTACTCATATAGTTCTTTGATTTAGAGAGCTTGCTGAATATGAATTCAAAAATTTTGTCAGCACAAACGTCGCATTTTCTCGACTTAGATTCTCAACCGCAAGTCTCACATGTTCCATTGCCTTCAGAAGAGTTTTGAGAGCGTCAAAATTCTCGGAGGATGCTTTATCAAGGGAATTATTATTATTATTATTATTAAAATCCAAGTTCTCATTAATGTATAGCTTCTTGAAATCAGTTGGTGTCTCGTGAAGGGTGACTTATGTCTTTATTATGGCTCTAGCTTTGTTGGGATGGAGTTCCAATGCCTCTTTCCGCTAAGATGCAGTTCAATCTCGTGTCCAAACTCAGCTTTTACTTTGGACTGAATGGCAATATTTCGAAGGGATGATTTTTTGGTGAATTTGCAAAGCTTGCTTGATTTCTTGAGCAGATCATGGTAATCGACGTCTCTTCTAATGTATCATTGTTGATAACTTCAAATTTCGCGCCTGCATCAAAATTGTCCATTTCATCTATATCGTCACTGTCTAGGTTTAAGTCGTCCACCGAAGTACTCTGCTTGCGCAGAGTGTCACTCACTTCAAGGTGCAGACTGGTTTAAGCAGAACTGTCTGATGACACCGATTTGGCTAATGCATTTCTTATTTACCACAGCACCATCCTGAGGAAACCCCACCAAATTCCTCTCCGTTGTTATTTAACAAACGCTCAAATGTTGTTTCATTGACTTGACCATAGTGAGAGCAGTGCTCGAACCAAATATGGGAACAAGAACCTTCTTGAATGTTGCTTTATCGCCGCTATCATGAATGATAACTTTGAAGAATCGACGTCGTGTCACGGTTTTATATTCATCCACAGTTTTTCCAAACTTTACTCCTCTCTCTCTCTCTCTCTCTCTCTCTCTCTCTCTCTCTCTCTCTCTCTCTCTCTCTCTCTCTCTCTCTTGTTGTACCATGATGTTGGCAATCATTTTGTTCCTCTTTTCACCGTAATTGTCATTCACCAGTTCCATCACATTGTTTTCATTCTCTGGAAGTTTAATTCCGTCCCTTGAGATTGATTGCCGTATATACTTGCTTCTGCTGATAGCTCTAATCGATATTCTATCAGTAGCCAGAACCGTAACAGTTTTCTTCAGACCTTTTCACCCCAGGAAACTGGCAATAGTTTTTGTCCACTTATTTTTCACGGGCTCTTCCTTGGATGTACACTCTCCAGCAGATTTATCAAAATCCATTCCATGTATATTCAAATGATTCTCCAGCGTTGTCGCTTAGCTTCCAGAACATTCGACGACTTTTTGAATTGTGCACATTGACCTTCCAGCTCTTTTATAAATTGATTTTTTCGTTTTGTGGTGTATTCCCAAACTGAAGACATGACTAAAAAGAAAACCAATAATTTTGATGCCACGAGGTCAGTTTTATTAATAAATATACATACCTAATTTTTTTTAAATTGCTCTTTAATTTTAGCTTTTGGCCAGTTTAATAAAAAATTGTCTTAAAACCACTAACGCACTCAACCGAAATGATACATTGTTTCCCGTTACATTTTTCATATCCTAATAAACTTTGGAGCTTCATTTGGAGTATATTTTTATTTAAAAATGTTCCATTAGAAACAGTGAAACAGGCTTTTTACTGCTTTTAATTGTAGTCAAAAACAGCAGCTTTACTGTTACTGTTAAGCAGTTACAAAATAGCTTACTTAGAAGCGGCTTCCAACAGGTGTCGCTGGATTCTATTAATTACGGGCGATGTCTTATCACAGGATGGACGAGGTCATTATCATTCCTTTTGCTTTTGCTTCCTTCCATCCCCGCTTTGGAGGGTTGCCTGGAGCGACTCTGGAGTGCCTCTGCTGGGTGCTGCTGCAATCGGGATGCAGCCTCCAAACCCCACCACGAACCTCACTTCCGGGCATCGGGTGGGCGAGCTGCAGTGATGAGGGGCGGGCTACGATTCTTCTCTCAGGACTGTGCTCACTTCCGCCGTGGCGGCACTCGCTGTTATACCCAACAGGCCGCATATCCGATGACATGGCAGCATGGCAGCACGGCATCCACTTTGCCTGTTGCCCATCGGCTCTCAGACGAGTTCGGTCAGCCTGCAGGAATGCCGAAGTGCACGGCTAGCCGATCGGACTGTTCCACCCGATTTCAGCGACAGCAGAGAGCCAGCGAGCGAGCTTGTGCGGCCACAGTCGGCAGCCGAAGTGCTAGGACCATCACCGGGTGCGACCGGTTAGGGCCAGATCCGGCCGCAGCATCGATCTGCACCTGTCGTAGCCGATGCAGGGGGCAATAATGACTGTAGGCGCACCTACAGAACCGGCTGCCATTGCGGTTTCTTCTAAAACCTAAAGCTGAAAAAAACTAAAAGTTTTACATCGCAGCCCAGCATATGCTACTTTTGGACGTGTCCAGGCTCACGCGAGCGTCCCACTTGCTAGATAGAGGTCCACGTTCCTCGTGTGGTCGGTGACGTCAATACGGCAGACAGCGCCTTAGCTGTTTGATTGACTGACATGGAGTGTCGATAAGGCGTTCGTAAAATCGCCGCAGCCGCCATCTGCTGGTGCCTCCTTTTGCCCTATGCAATTACATCAGCTAACATTTAGTCTACCGGAAGTACCTAGAATTAAATATAGTTCTCTTCGGGCACGGCATAAAGATACCATGGGTATTATGAGAAACCCAATTGCAAGCTTCACTGTTCGCTTAGCCAATAATGCCGTAAACATTTCCACAATAGCAGGCCATCTTCTATTACTGCTGCTGGTGCTACTACTACTAATACTATTGTTATAATTAATAATAATCAAATGCTTGCATACATCTTAAGAAAACTAAATCTGTTTCGCATAATTTCCTAAGAAAACTAAACCTCTTTCTAGATACCTACTATTACTGGACATACAGCATATACACCAATTGGTGATAATAAATAAAATGCACGATTGCAGAACCAAATCACATGTAAAAAAATGTTTACATGGACTGAGCTTATGCAGAGAGAAGCAGGTGGGTTTTACCGTTGCCTTAAATGCAATCACGGTAATAGTGTCTTCAAGTCGACTGGTAGAAAGTTTCAGGCTTTATATACATAGGAGCTAATTGAAGGATTTGCTATTCGTGACAGTTGGCACAGCTAAAAGATTGAAGTCAGACGTGTATGTTGCACCATGGGAAGCTGGGAAAAAATATTTAAGAGAGGGTCAGCGGGAGCAAGAGAATAAAGAATAGTAGAAGTGAGTGACCACACTTTTAAGTTGGCGTGCTACTCGATCGAAAGCCAGTGCAGGTGGTAGAGAGCCGGTGTAACGTAGCATGATTGACGATCACGACGAGTCAGCCGACTTTGAAGTCATCTGTAAGTGTCACAATGAGTCAGAGCAGAAAAGATGCAACGAGAGACTTCCTGAAGTATAGAATACTGTAAGCAATACACTGGCTGGGTCTAGGTTACGTTCGCGTTTGAATTTTGGCCCACATAACGCATCTAACGTACCCAGACTTGGATCGCCCGCTATTGTGGTCACATGGTGGCAGTCCCCACGGACCTGAGCAGAGGCTGCAGGATAGATGTTACCTCAGTCAATTGTAAGGGTAAGGCTTCATGTTTGGAATTTACAATAGTTTTGTGTATAATTATTTATTATATGATCTATTCATCGCACAATGTAAGAAAGTTAGGTGTCATCCGGTGCAAATATCAGCAGTACTTGGTGAGAGGGTTTTGATACGACTGCGGGGCCAGAGGGTCATGAAAAGGTCATCCAAAGGAAGCACCATTAGAGCTGAGTTTCATCTGCAGCGAAGGCCGAGAAAATGAAATGAAATACATGTCTTTCAAATGAAAGCCTAGATTGAGCTTAGCGACGACAACCTAGAGGGAAATTAAAAAATTACCCAAAATTTGTATCGCAGAACAGATCTCGGGCATGTCATAATGTAGAGAATGACCGGATTACCGATAAACGTGGATGGCATACATGCTCTGACGTCTCCCACAATGATAGTACCTAAAACATTGATATATAGTGCCCGTGATACCTAAGCGAGATGAATTGTTCTCAAGAAGAACTTATGTCTGGGATAAACGGTGTCGAAAAGCCATCGGCTCGTTAAATCCAGCTGAGCTAGCTCGTTGACTTGATCTAAGTCGGAATTCAGCTAAAGGTCATTGTAATTCACAGTAGTGCTTTCTCCAGTTACTAGCTTTTAGTCTTCACTATCATTAACTTTATAGGTTAACTGCTAAGAATAATGCTTAATTCATTATATCAATTTAGCTAGAAACGTGATTGAAGGATGAGTAACATCGTGCTTGATAAACAACATGAATAACATGGTTAGGGGTGACATGCACTGGGTCAGCATGAAAGTGTAGTTAGTGGCAGCATGCACAGTGTCAGCACGCATAAGTAAATCAAGGACGAATCACAGGGACCTTCTAAATGCTGTCCTAAATAGGTGTGCTTTTAAGTTCTTTTAAAATGTGGTCAAGTCAGGGGACGTTGTGACGCAAGTTGGGAGGAAGTTCCAGGCTTTGGAAGCATACGAACTAAATGTACGGTCTCCAAAGGATTTGAGGTTTGCACGAGGAATTGCTAAACTATTATATTCCGAAAAGCGGCAGTACGATGCCTGGCCTGGTGGGGGAAATGATTGGGAGGAGAGCCACAGAAGAGCCACTGGAGCCACAGAATTAAGTGACCTAGAAGTGAGCGATAAAACGTTGAAGTCAATTCGTTGCTTGACTGGTAGCCAGTGCAGGTCGGCGAGAAGTGGTGTGATGTGGCAACTGCGACGCTCACGATAGACAAACCTAGCTGCAGAGTTTTGCACCAGCTGTAATCACCCGATCGCACATGCTGGTAGGCCAGTTAGCGGCGAGTTGCAGAAGTCGAGACGGGATGTCACAAATGCACGGACCAACTTAGACGTGGTATCGTTATTTAAACAAGCCTGCATTTTAGCAACCTTAGGTATTTGAATGTAGGCAGACTTGATTGTGGAGCTGATGCGGTCGTCTAACGAAAGGTCACTTTGGAACATGGCACCTAGATTTCGAGCTGATTCTACCGGAGATAAGCTGGCAGAGCCAGTTTTGAACATTAGCCTTTCCAGTTTCTGAATCACACCGGGTTTGCCCATAACTAGTAAGTTAGTTTTATCCTCGTTTAATTTTAGGGAATTTGCTGTCATCCATGTGCGGATGTCATCAATGCATGCAGCAAGTGAGTTGAGAGAATATGAGGTGTTCGAAGGCTGTGAGGGATTGAAGCAAAGGTACAACTGAGTGTCATCTGCATAGAAGTGAAAGCCTAGATTGTGCTTGGCAGTCAAGTCAGAAAGAGGGAGAGTTTTAACAGTGAAAAGAACCGGACCTAGCACGGAGTCCTGAGGTACCCCATATTTCAGAGGTACCTCGGATGATCTTTGCCCAGTCACGTCAATACTCTGGAGTCTCCCACTGAGATAAGACCTGAACCATTGCAGAGCAGTGCCAGTGATGCCCAGGCGAGATGAGAGGCACTCTAGAGGAACTTGGTGATCGATAGTATAAAAAGCTGCCGAAAGACCGATCAAGACAAGCAGAGATATTCTACCCATTTCTGCATTCCTAAGGAGGTCGTTCTACACCCTAAACAATATTAATTCTGTGGAGTGATTAGCTCTAAAGCCAGACTGGAACTTAATAGCAATGTTTGAAGTTTCAATGTATGAACTCAGCTGGTCCGCCACGACACGTGCCAGTGTCCTTGACAGGAATGGTAGAAGGGAGACTGGGTGGTAGTTGCTCAAGTTCTCTTGTGGTTATGGGAGAATGAGACGGTGGAGGCCCAAATGAGAAGGAAGTGAGTGAGAGAGAAAAATGCGCTCATATTCATAGCCTCAGATGAAGAAAGAGAGAGAGAGAGAGAGAGAGAGAGAGAGAAGAGAGAGAGAGAGAGAGAGAGAACCAGTGAGGTATGGCACAGACGCAGTGTGACACATAGATACTGAGAATTTGAGCAAAAAATAAAGAAACAGAGTGTGAGAGGGAGAGAAATAATGAATAAAAACTAAGCGGATGGATATTGGAAAATAAAGTAGTTGCAGAGAGATAGATAGACAGACAGATAGATAGAAAATAATAATAATAATAATAATTCACTTGATAAAGCGCCCTCAAAGAACTTAATCTCTCTCTAGGCGCTTTACATTTGCTGTAAAGTGAAAGAAAAATAGATAGATAGATAGATAGATGGATGGATGGATCGATAGATAGTTAGATAGATAGATAGATAGATAGATAGATAGATAGATAGATAGGTCTCACACATCAGACGGGTCACCTGTGGAGCCCTTAAGTGTCCGTCCTCAGTCCGTTGCTGTTCTCAATTTATACTCAACCTATAGTAAAAGTAATTAAGGCCCGTGAAATAGGATATCGCTTTTATGATAATGCTATGCCGCTGTAATTGTCATTTAAACCGTCGGAATCTGCTGCAGCAACTGATAAACTGAATGATACATGTCAAAATCCGATCCTGGATGTCGGAAAATTCCCTTTAACTAAACGGCAATAAAACTGAATTGATGCTCATTTTACACCCAAAGCATGTGCCTGAACTAGATGGCTTCTCTCTTGAAATTGCCGGCTCTGTTGTGCGATCATCACTATGTGCTCGGAATTTAGGCGTTATCTTCGACAGCTGGATACATTCGTTAAGAAGACTGAGTCCACAGCTAGCCATCATGACCAATCCCAATTTAAGATAAGGAGCTGTCTTCCATGGTGGCTTGCAAACAAATTTAACTAGCTTCTTAGCTCTGTCTCGGCTAAATTATTGTAACTCTCTTTGGGCTGGGCCACAGAAAAAAGCCACTATGACGCTGCAGCTGGCTGTGAATATGAATGCAAGGCTAATTTGCAAACCACAGAGGTTTGAACATGCGTAGCCTTTGCTAAGCAAAAGCTAGGATGGCTGTCGTTTGATCAGCGGATACAGATTAAAGTTCTTACGCTGACCCACAAGGACCGCCACGGCTATGCTCCTCCATACCTAGCTGACCAGCTGCCCCACTTGAGGTCTCCTCGTGGCCTCAGGTCCTGTACGGACAATAAGCTAGCTGTTCCATTCCTCCGCTTAAAAACTGTTGGCGACAGAAGCTTTAGTTCTGCAGGTCCAAGACTGTGAAACTGACTTCCACAATTCTTACAAAACGACAACTACTCTCCTTCTGCCGACTATGGCACATCTTTTTCAGCGGTCCCCAGCTGCTATTTCCATGCTACTCTCGACCTCAACTGCTCTCCTGACTATGCCATGTTTTTCAAATTTCGGTTTGCTGCGTGAGATGAAGTCTGTTGGCTACACGAATGCATACCGAAAGCCACTTAGTCTGCGAGTGTGCTATACAAAACTCTCCTGCGCAATACCCACACAGTCTTTGTGGCTTTGTGGAGTTTCAGAGTGAGATACACATGCATACGTGCATACAAACCAACGCTTCCAATGTATCATTCTGCTCGTGCGCTCGCGCATGTACGTGACTTCTGTCTTACGCGAAAGTCAAAAGCCGGACGCAAAGTCGTCACCAACTCCGACCGCAAGGTCGACAATTGTTCCGCCACTCCCAGACTCCTTGCATAAGTGCCGCTGCGGCAACGCGTAAATCAAGATGTGTCGAGGCGCAGCTAAGCCGCAGTGCTTGAGGACGTCGACGGACTCGGGCCGCGCCTTCCAAGTGCTCGAGGCACGTCTCCGCGGCGGGCGTGAAGCGCTATATAACGCAAACGACACGCCAAAGACGACACAATTTACCCGACCCAAACGGCAAACGGCACGGCACTTCGGCAGCGAGCATGTGCATTACGGCGATTCTGATCGGCGTGGCCGTCTTTCTGGCGTGCTGCGTCGTCGTGCGCGGCCTGTCCAACCCGCTGCGCCGCCTGCCGGGACCGAGCGGCCTGCCGTTCTTCGGGCAGATGGCGAACGTCGACTTCACCGCGTTCCACCTCAAGCTGGACGAGTGGCGCCGCGCCTACGGGCCGGTCATGCGGTTCACCATGATGGGCCAGCACGTCGTCGTCCTGTCGGGCATCGACGCCGTGCGCGAGGCGCTCGTCACACGCGGCTCCGACTTCGCCGGTCGCCCGCCCGCTTATCGAGCGCAGCGCGTCCTCTACGGCAAGGACATCGCCTTCCAGGTGACGCACGACTGGCGTGCGAAGCGACAGCCGCGTCTCCCCGTGCGCCCCCGCAGCGAACAGGCGCGCTCTCTCCTCTCGAGCTTCCATCTTCCGCCTGCGCGCGCCGCCGCCGCCGCCGCCTTCCTGAGTCTGTCCCGTCGTGACGCGCTGACGTCGTCCGCTCGCTGCGCGCGTCTGCAGAATTTCAGCAGCACAACAGTGGCGCTCAAGCGCATGGCCCTGAAAGCGCTGAGGCCGTACGGGGACGGCATGAACCGGCTGGAGGCCATCATGACCGGCGCGCTGACGGAATTGGTCGATGACGTCGGCCGAAAAGACGGGCAGCCGTTCGACATCGAGAGGGAAACGAACGCTTTCGTGTGCAACGTCATGGCGACCGTGGTAGGTGCCCAATCGGCTGCTCCCGCCGGACGGCGCTCTCCTCTAGAGAGAGAGAGAGAGAGAGAGAGAGAGAGAGAGAGAGAGAGAGAGAGAGAGAGAGGGGGGGGAAAGAAAAAGAGAGAGAGAGAGTGAGAAAGAGCGAGAGAGAGAGAAAGAAAAAGAGAGGGAGGCGGAGAGAGAGAGAGAGAGAGAAAGAGCGAGAGAAAGAGAGAGAGAGAGAAAAAGAGAGAGGGAGGGAAAGAGAGAGGAAGAAAGAGAGAGAGGGAGAGAGAGAGAGAGAGAGAGAGAGAGAGAGAGAGAGAAAGAAAAAGAGAGGGAGGCGGAGAGAGAGAGACAGAAAGAGAGAAAGAAAGAAACAGGGAGAAAGAGAGAGAGAGGAGAGAGAGAGTGAAAGAGAAAGAGAAAGACAGAGAGAGAAAGAAAGAGAGAGAGAGAGCGAGAAAGAGAGAGAGAGAGAGAAAGAGAGAGGGAGAAGGAAAGAGAGAGAGAGAGAGACGGAGAGAAAGAGAGAGAAAGAGAGACGGAGAGAGAGAGGGAGAGAGAGAGCAAGCAGGGCTCGATCGCCGCCACCGCTGCTGGGTCAGTGCACTCTGTCTCTCGGGACGTCGCTTCGGCGGCGACTGGCGCAGCGGCGGCGTCGGCAGCAGCCGCTCACGCGCGTGCTCGCTCACGCGCGCTGACCGCTGCTGCAGCTGTACGGCGAGAAGCTGGCGCTCGACGATCCGACGCTGCGGCGCGTGACGGAGATGAATGAGAGCATACTGGCCGTGATCGACCCCATGGCGACCGGCCGCGAGCTGGACGCTCTGCCCTGGCTGCGGCACACGTTCGTCTCGCGTCGCGGCGTGGCGCTCGTGGAGAAAGCCGAGCGTCTGCGCGGCGATATCATCGAGAAGAAGCTCAAGGAGGCGCAGGTACGCGCGCGCGAGCGAAGCGTCCAGCCAGCGCTGCCAGGCTACGAGCGGACGGCCGCTTCCCTGCGCCCGCGAGTGCGACGAGGTGCGCTGGCGAGCGAGCGTCCGCTGATCGCTTGGCGAAATCGTGCGAACGCCGGCGCCGTCTTTAGGAAACGCTCGATCCGTCGCAACCGCGCGGCTGTCTCGACCACTTCCTGCTGACGCAGGCGCAGGAGCGCGACGAGATGAACAGGCCGGTGTGGGACGACGAGCACCTATCGGCGCTGTGCATGGACTTCATTTCCGCCGGTACGCCCTCAGCAGCAGACGCCGCCGCTGGAGCAGCGGCCGCCGCTCCGTTTTCTCAGCCGGTTGCCTGGCAACTCTCTCCGGGCGTCGCCACTCCATGCTCCCGATTGCAGGCATGAACACGACCAACTCTGCCATGGCGGCCATCTACCTGCTGCTCCTGCGTCATCGCGAAGTGCAAGCGAGGCTACAGAGGGAGATCGACTCCGTCGTTGGGCGTGCCCGCGCGCCCGCTCTGAGCGATATGTGAGCGACAGCTCCGCCGCCGCCGCCGCCGCCGCCGCCGCCGCGAAATTGTGTCTCGCGTTTCATCGTCTCCCCTGCTTTCGAGAGCCGACGAAGGCACTGGATTCACGGACATCTCGCCATCGTTTGTAGCGGAGCGATGCCGTACGCACAAGCATTCATTTTGGAGGCGCTTCGCTACGCGACGGTGCTGCCTATATCGCCGCCGAAGATGACGATCGCCAACACGAGCGTCGGCGGGTACTACATACCTGCCAATACGAGGGTGAGTTTTGAGGAGGGACGCTTTGAGCGAGCGCTGGGCCACAGATTTCGCGCTGCTCCGAGATTTGACGGCGATGGAGCACCAGGAAGATGGTGGCCAATCAAATCGCGGCGCAC
>WPIO01000024.1:5500000-5562500 GCA_009760855.2 Cristatella mucedo
TTTCAATATATGAGTTCAGCTGGCCTGCCATCACTTGCTCCAGGAAAAAGTTCAGCAGAAACGGCTCCGCTTCGGTTTAAAAAGGGAGCTTCTGAATACTGCCGATCAGAGTACCAGGTCTCCACAAATTCTCTTAGATCTTGGAGTATCTGGTGCAATTCTGACCACCAGTTTCTTGCGAAGTCGGACCTCTCGGCACACCTAGGTACGTACCATACTGCAATATTAATTTGAGCTTAGTCGTATCTCACCGAAAGATGGTCTTCAAGTAATGTGGTCGAGTGCCTCGTTTACGGAGAGCTTCGATATCTTCTTCCATTTGCTCTGCGGATCCTGTGATTACTTACTTTTATGCACGAGCGCACGCCACATTCGCGCTGCTCTTTTATAATTATAATTATAATTTAATTTAACTTTAATTGTATACTGACCTAAGAACCGCTGCTACAGTTTCAGCGTCTCTGAGCCTCTGGTCATCTCAGAGCTGCATAATACTACAGAATACTAACGCGTACAGCATCTCAGCGACAAAAACTCCTCATCAGCTGCAGCTGTAGCGACTGTCAATCCCGCTTCCGGAAATCGTGCTTATTGACATCATCTTCCATCCTGGCGAACGTGATAAGGAGAATATCCTTATAATAAGAATACAAATAATACATTTCTTTCGGGCGGTAAGAGAAATACATCTCTTACCGGGCACTTCACACGCGCTGGGAAGCAAGCATATCAATCGTTTAGCGATGTGATGCGCTTTTTCGGCACGCACGTGCACATAAAAAAGAAAGGTTGACGCGGGAAAAAGCCGAGTACCGTAAGTAGCAGCAGCCGTGTTTTAAGCTTTATCGGGTAACGTCATAAAGACGGAGCGTGTCGCGATTTCAGCCCAAACAGTTATTTCCAGCCGTCAAGACAATAGCAATTGATGGCACGGCTCTACAAGTATTCAAGGTTGGTTGGGGCAAGGCTCGTCGAACTTTACTAAGCGAAGCGGGTGCTACAACAACAAGTCTGACTAGAGAGTGTTTCAGAGTGGCGGAAGTAGGCAAGAGATCGAGAACGTATTAATGCAATAGAGTGACTGGAACATGAAGTCGATGTGCGACTTGATAGATAGCCAGTGACGAAGGTTAGTAACAATAAAGTATTAGTGCAGAACGAGATTAGAAATGATGCACCGCAGCCAGTACGAAGAGAGACAGTATTCTACATTTTCACGGCGACCACTGCGGAAGTGAGTTGCGCCCCCGAAACTTCCAGGTTGCGCCTCTCGTCATTAACAAATATATTATTATTTTTACTATTGTTATTATAATTGAGTGGAATCGCGAGCGCAGAGCTCGCTTATTTCCCGCGGCTTTGTGAAGTTACGGTGGGAGGTGCGTGTGTGCGAATGCCACTGAAATTTACGCTGTCGTGCAGGCACGAATCCACATCCGACTTTAGCAACATGAGCGCATGCACACTTTACTTGCGCATAACTGTATGCGGATATTTTGAGATGTAGGTGGTTTATTAGTCAATATCATTTATTGACTTGTTATTCTTCCTACGCCCAGTTTATGGCTTATAGTGATTTACGGGCCAGCAGAGATTATGACCATCCCCTTGGTTTAAGGGCTGTTGCGAATGGGGGGCAAAAGCCCGGAAGTTACGTCGAGGACACCAGGCAGAGCTGGCGCGTACACTGCCCCGCTGCGGCGTCAGTGTGAATAAATGTCTTTGAGCCCGCTTCGGTCTTCTGCGTGGTGTCGCGTACCTGCAGCTTGGAGAAACTGTCAAACTGCACTTTGGAGGAAGAAGAGCATGTGCGATTTAAAAACTTATCGCGATGCTATTCACTGCGAACAAATGAAACGCGCACGAAATAAAAGTGCGACTTTCAAATGTAAGCTAGGGTGCGAGCGTTGGCATTGCAGGAGTCAAGCGAGAGGTGTGCAAGTTACTATCCGCTGGAGTTTTTTTTTATCTAATACACGCCACTCTCAGCGGAACTGCCGTCGCTTAGAAATCGAGCAAATTAGTGAATTGTTAGGCGAACTTGCCAGGACACGGGCCTCGATATTTTTCATAGAGATCGAGGCAGCCGACCACGCAGCGGCTCAGTTTCAGTGCGTTGCCTTAGATTTCCGCGATATTCTCACGCGTTCCGGTAGAGAAGCGGCGGTGCGTGCAATACGTACGCATCTGAGCGCCGATGGCGGGTCGAGCCGGTGGGCAGCGCCGATCGTCCAATCGCTGCGAACAGCGAATCAGCAGCGACACCGCTATTAAGAGAGTGCGATACGAGAAGTACGGCGGGACTGACCGCTGCTAATGCGAACGCTTTTAGGCTCGCTCGCTGCGAACGTGCAGCAACCGACGCTCAGCTCAATGACTCTCGATGAATGACTGGCTGACCTGGGCAGCAGAGAGGCTGCTCCTATTAGACTCTCTCCACGCTATGCTTAGTCGCGAGATTTGAAGCAGCCCTAAAAATCTATCCGCTCACGTGATAAAATATAGACCGTTTCAAAGGCTGCTTATCGGTGATTGCATTTCATAATAATAATAATAATGTACTTGATAAAGCACCTTCAGAGAACTTAATCTCTTTCTTTACATTTGCTGCAAAGGGAAATGCAATTAAATGGTAAGTAAAATCATGCTTGAAAAACAAACAAAATGAATAACATGGTTAGGGGTGACATGCACAGTGTCAGCATGCAAATGTGGTTAGTGGCAGCACGAACAGTGTCAGCACGCATAAGCACGTGAAGGACGAATCACAGGGACCCACTAAATGCTGTCCTAAATAGGTGTGTTTTCAAGTTCCTTTTAAATGTGGTCAGGTCAGGGGATGTTCTGACGCAGGTCGGGAGGGAGTTCCAAGCTTTGGGAGCATACGAACTAAATGCACGGTCTCCAAAGGATTTGGGGTTTGTACGAGGTATTTCTAGACTGTTGGATTCCGAAAAGCGGGTAAGCGACTTCTGCTTCGTTGTCAAAAAGCGGATGGTACGACGCTTAGCCTGGTGGTGGAGCGGATTTGATTGGCAGGTGTAGTCAAAGAATGGAGGGACCTGAAAGTCAGTTACAGCACCTTGAAGGCGACGCGTTGCTTCACTGGGAGCTGTGTGCGAGGTCTGTCGCTCAATTCCCTACCCGCATGGGAGACGAATTGGCGAGCGGACAAAGCTTTGATGCGATTTTATGTGACAGCCACTAAGACGATTTCAACGGGACATACCAGATGCCAAAGAGCGGCAAACGTCTGCTACTGGATTAGCTGACCCCTTGCGGCGGCCATACAGAGGTCAGCAATGCTATGCTCCTCACTTTGTGCAGAAGAAATGGCAAAGTGCCTGCAGCTGTCATTGGCTGAGTCCAGAGCGAAGCGACACGCTGACTCAGAGGAACTTCCTTGCATTGAGCCGCCGAATAAAATCCGACAGGATGCTCGATTGTTCATGTGGCCACAGTTAATCACCATTGCCGTTGACCAACGTTCTCAGAGGGGTCAGGTGAGTTAATGCCGATAACATCCATTGCTACTGCGTTCCTGGCGCGACGCTTGGCTTTGTGGGGGGTTTGAAAGGCATGGGCGAATGAGCCGAGCAATCCAATCTTGTGTCCATTAATAATGCTTTGCTCTTCCACCAGGCGTCTCGCCGAGGAGAGCTACGTAGCGCAGGAATGTCTGCAACGGCTGCCTCTGCTTGACGAGCACAGGTTGTCGAAAGGCTGTCGTTTTGCCTACCCCAGCTGCTTAGAAGCCGTCAGACGCCTTGCTGTTTCTAAGCCGCTGTCAAGTAAGAGTATTGCACTGCATTAGCCTTAGCATGAATGATAAGATGACTCGTCCGGGTCGCGGTGGCAACAAACAATGAGTTGTGCAACTAACAGGACATTTTTAGGGTTTTATATGACACAGTTCGATGAACCGGATAACACTAAATCAGCAGCCTTCAATGTTTCCATGGTGTTTTAGTTTCGAGAATCGACTCATTTCAATTACAATTGCTACAGACCTCCGAAGGACGTACAACCCGAAGGCTGCTTTGCAATCTCAACACTGGCCATCTAACCGTTGTCGTGCAAATGCCTGCGACAAAGCGTTTATTAATGCATTCGTAGAGCAAGACGATTCCTGGTTGAATACTGCCATTTGCACGGAGCTGCGTGACGGTTCAAATACTTTAACCAGACTCGCCTCTTCACGACAATGAGAGCTCATGCGAGAATTGCAAAGAAATAGCGCAGACCTATAATTTGGCCGAGGTTCTCAACTGAAGGCGATTGTGCCCGATTGTGCTTGTGCTACCAAGTTTAGTAGTTCACGGGACTTGCCACAACGATCGCATTCCACACTTTAAAACTATGTAGGTCATTGAATTGAGTTGGTTTGTGGTGGCTGTGAAGCAATTTGAGACGTCGAGTAAATTGTCTCGTGGCTCTTGACTATTGAGTCAGGGGCTTTCAAGGACCTAATACACGTCTTTCATTAGGGGTCGGAATTAACGGTCAAGCTGGTGTCTTCGTCAGGCAAAAGATGGCAAGAGTATTTTGAGTGTGATGAATTCTCCAAAAACGTGAGAAGAATGGAGAAAACAGACTCGTTTTCAAGGTTCGCAGCTTTGTGAAACATCACAAGGTTAAAAACTGTTAGCGGCTGGTTCATACTTTCATACCGAACAATGCCAATATGGGATGCAAAAGATATCTCATAGTCCATATCATTTAAGATTATCTTGATAAAGTGCAGGACAGAGGGGACTTCACTCGGAGGAGATTTGGTAGTATGTAAACATTACGGGAAACTTTGTTCGGAGCCGTTAGAGACAGCAATTTGCAGCGAAGTCACAACATTGTTAAATCTATTGATTTCTGAACTTCTTTGAGTGATCATTTTTGTATTCCTTCAGCGGTTGCTTCATTCGCCATTTTCCTGACTAAGTGTGAGCCACATTATACGAGTATTTCAGATTTCTCCTCAACTTGGGCAAATTTTAAGTTAAACTGTCCTGATCGGAAAAGCTATTTCGGTGAATAGTGGTCGCTGTATGTACATTTAAGGCAAAAGAACTTAGAAAATCCCACTCAATAACAAGGAAAACATGAAACGTATAACGTATTGTAATTGCTGTGTAACATTTAAAGTCGCCCTGCGGCTTTTCTCCTTGCCCTGTCCAAATTGATCGGTACTGTACCTGAAACCTAGTTTTCAATGATAATATTAATAATAAGAAAGCAATAATTCATTTGATAAAGTGCCCTCAGATAACTCAATATCTTTCATGGTACTTTGCATTTTACTGCAAAGTAAGCACTGTCGAAGGATTAGTGGCAGCATGCTCGATAAACAGCAAGAGTAACATGTTTGAAGGTGACATACAGGTATACGGGGATAGGGGATAGTACGTTGATATAGGGTACCGGGCGAATGGAATAATGATAACGATAATGATGCACTTGATAAAGCGTCCTCATAGAACTCAATCCATTTCTAGACACTTTACATTTGCTGAAAAGGAAAGCGATTGAATTGCGTGTAATATCATGCTCGATAAACAACATGGATAATATGTTTGGGGGTGACATGCACAGGGTCACCATGCAAATGTGATCAGTGGCAGCGTGCACCGTGTCAGAACGCATAAGAACATGAAGGACGAATTAAAGGGACTCACTAAATGCTGTCCTAGATAGGTGCGTTTTTAAGTTCTTTTTAAATGCGGTCAAGTGAGGGGATGTTCTGACGCAGGTCGGGAGAGAATTCCAGGCTTTGGGTGCCTACGAACTACATGCTCAGTCTCCAATGGATTTGATGTTTTTACGAGGTATTTCTAGACTGTTGGATTCCGAAAAGCGGGCGGTATGATGCTTGGCCTGGTGGGGGAGTAAATCTGAGAGATAGGCTGGAGCCAAAGAATAAAGTGGCCTAAAAGTGAGCGACAAAACCTTGAAGTTGATCCGTTGCTTGACTGGTAGCCAGTGCAGGTCGGCGAGAAGTGGTTTGATTGGCAACTGCGATGCTCACGACAGACAAGCCTAGCTGCAGTTTTGCACCAGCTGTAATCGCCTGATTGCCCACGCAGGTACGCCAGCAAGCGGTGAGTTACAGAAGTCAAGACGGGATGTCACAAATGCATGGACCAACTTAGAAGTGGTATACTTATCTCAACAAGCCTGAATTTCAGCGAACTTAGGTATCTGAATGTGGTAAGACTTGACCATGGAGATGGTGTGGTTGTCTAACGAGAGGTCACATTGGAACATGACACCTAGAGTTTCAGCTGATTCAACGCGAGATATGATGGCAGTGCCAATTTTGAGCGTTAGGCTTTCCAATTTCTGAATATCACACTGTGTTTTCTCATTATAAATAGGTTAGTTTCATCATCGTTTAAATTTAGAAAACTTGCTGCCATCCATGTGCGGATGTCATCGATGCATGCAGCTTGGGAGTTTAGAGAATTTGAGGTGCTCGAAGGCTGGGAGAGATAGAAGCAAAGATACAACTGAGTGTCATCTGCATAGAAGTGAAATACTAGATTGTGCTTGGCAATCATATCAGCAAGAGGGAGAGTATAAACCGTGAAAGAACCAGACCTAGCATGGAACCCTGAGGTACCTCTCCACTTCTGAGGTACCTCTGATGATCTTTGTCCATTCACGTCAATACTCGGGAGTCTCCCACTGAGATAGGGCCTGAATCATTGTAGAGCAATGCCAGTGATGCCCAGGTGAGATAAGAGGCGCTGTAGAAGAACTTTGTGATCGATGGTATCAAAAGCTGCCGAAAGATCGAGCAAAACAAGCAGGGACACTCTACCCATGTCTGCATTCCTAAGGAGATCGTTGTATACCCTAAGCAATGCTGACTCTGTGGAGTGATTAGCTCTAAAGCTAGACTTGAACTTTCGAACTTTGAACTAGCAAAGTTTGAAATTTCGATATATGAGTTCAGCTGGTCCGCCACGACCCATTCCAGTGTCTTTGATAGGAATGGTAGAAGGGAGACTGGGCTGCAGTTAGTTGCTCAAGTTCTCTTGGTCTGGCGTCGCTTTCTTGAGAAGAGGCCTGACTACAGCTTTTTTGAAAGGTGCTGGGACATGACCTGAAGCTAATGACATATTTATGATGTTCGTTATGCATGGCAGCAGCAGATCCATGCAACGTAGGAGCAGGGCAGTGGGAATTGGGTCCAGAGGACTTGTTGTCTTTTTTGATTGGGAAATGAACTTCAGGACTTCATGGCCCTGAATGGTGGATTGGATTGAGTCTTGCTGAAAAAAAATGGCGAAATGAGCCACTATACGGCCTGTCTTGTTTCGCCAGTCGCAAAAAACTTGAAGGTTAAAAAAATGGCACTGAAAGCCATATTAGGCAGTGAGTCAGCCTCAGATTCGTCTCAGAGGGTTTAGTGATGACTATGCTAAATGGTTTTCGGCAGCCCGGCTGACCTTAAGAAGCTACTGTCGGTGAATGTGCCTTGACTTGGGACTCAACTCAGCATGTACGGCACAGGTTCCCCGATTAAAATTGTAGGCAAAGAGGTGGTTTCACATAAACCTCTTCGGAGTGTATGCAGAATTTAAGATCGGCAACTGCTTTGACTGGCAGGGAATGTGAGGGCCAGAGGAACAATTCGCTCAGCAAGACCGAAAGAGTAAGGCAAGAGACTGGAGACATTGTATTAATCAAATCGGTAGAATGACGATCAAAAAAGCGAGTACTATGGATGTCAGCATTGAAGGAATACCAGTCAGCATAGAAGTATACACAAGATTCGGCATTGTGATGAATTGCAGATATGTATAATCGTATCCTCGCACACAGTAAGCCTTAAACCGACTAACACTCTTCTTCGCCAAAGCTGTGCTGTCAACAAGGTGTTTCGCTTTGGCCCAATAGATCCGCACCAAGATAAAAGAGCAAGATTTGAATTTTCGTCGTTCGCGAAACCGACGCACCTCGGTTTGGCAGAAAATAGGTGGCGGCTATAGATCTGAAAGTCAGCTAGATAGTGTCATTGCATTAGTCCACCAGTCATCGAGACCTCGACGCCACTTCTTCTGTTGAAAAAGGACGATCTATTCCATCTAACAGTACGTAAGTTCAGCAGTGTCATAGCGGAAATGGCACGTTCACAAAATATTGTATCTGTGCGCAACTAGTAGCCAAACTTGCCATTTGCGAAGCTCGAGCATCAAGAGGGCGAGCAATTAGGTCAATTGGTCTCCAAGGGGGTCTTTTAATAGGTTGAAGGGAAAACAAATAATCAGACCAGTAGTTTCTGTGTATAAATCCGAAGGGTTAAGCTACCTATCGTCTATTCGTCGAAGTTGCGTGGGCTCCCACTGTCTGGGTTACCAGCTCTTTAGGCTTGCTGGGTGTCATTTTTGTGACGTTAAAGGACGGAGCCGCCAAAATGATTTATCTTGATACTGTTTTGAAAAGCCATCGGTGAGGCTATGCTCCGAGTAAGCAGAGAGAGGTGCACATTGTTATGATCATTAATGGTGCATCTTGGGCAACTTTTAGACAAGAATGTCATGCATCCCATCGAAGACAAATTAGAAGCTATAAAAAAATATCTTAATGCCTTCAGAAGTCAGTGGCGTGAGGTGGTCTATAGCGATGGCTCAATACTACCATACATTCTAGCCTAGCCTAACAAAAATATTGCATCCCTGGTAGGAGCTTCTCCAAAACAGAGCAGTTGCTTTACAACATGCATTTACAAACTGCTAAGGACATGATTAGTGCAAACAGCGACATGAGAGCGTAAAACCAGATTGTATTCTCGTATCAGCTTGAGGTGAGTCGTCCTATAATCACTGGGTTCCATTTGGTCCCGTTGAATAGCTGACAGACTAGAACGGCCAATTGCCTTAGCTTGCTAATAGCTATTCACTATCGAGAAAAACTATTCGTTAATTCAGAAAGAGGCCTTGCCACGATTTTTCGTCTCCAGTGTTTCGCATGCAGGGGATGACTAAACTAGCTATTCGCATGAGGGAGGTAACTCTAAGCCCCAATCTAAACGCTGGGGGGACTGTTTTCTCGATCGGATCTACAGTGGGTGATTACTTCTGACAATAGAAGACCGTTCGCTCCTCACGAATTAGCCAGTTTCGCACAGGCTAACGGAATACGGCACATCCGGAGTCTGGCACTTCCTATCGGCACCTTATCACCTACAAAGCGATAGAAAAGCTGAATGCTTCTTAAACAAATTTCAAGCAAGCATTCGGCAGTGGGTGCTTGCGATTGACTTTTGGCTGTTGACCGGTACCGATTAGCATACCGCTCCCCTGAGATTGCTATACTGGGCTCACGCAATCGAAGTCATTTCTCTTTGCGAAAATTTGAGACCTTGCCTAAACCTACCGCACCTCACCACTGAACGTGCTGCCGTTCAATAATCACCAAATAGGCCTCACAGGTATGCAAATGATGACCAGACGTGGTACAGAGATTTCCGAAAAACCGCAACAGTCTGGTCTCCAAAAACCTTAAAATCAGCAAAGAGCTCCGCGGTGTGTTGGTTAGTGCATAGAAGAGATAATTAAAGCCGATAGTGTAATTTGTCAGCAAACCCAGCTTTGCCTGCGAAAAGTAATGCCATGCGCTCACCTGGCGACGCAGGGAAGGTCTGAAAATCGCCCGAGAGGGGTAAGAAATTGAACCAGCAATGGCGTCAATGCCAGGGGGGATATCGCTGCTTGTGCAGTGGTTGAAGCCGCTGATACAAGAATTAAACGCTTACAAATGGACCGCAGACAATACCACAGCACATAATGATGCGAAGCTAAACCTCAACACTACCAGGCGCTAGCTATTTTGTTGCAGACTAGTCACCAGAAAGCATGTCGTGTTCTTCCTTTAATGACCAGAAAGCGTGTGATCTTCGCAACACATTTTAACCAAATTTTGGGTCTGCAATTTGTAAAAGAAAACGAATTGGACTCGTACACTGACACAGAATTTCGCAGTTTTCTGCTACTTTCCAAGCGTCTTTCAGTCAAGGTCATCCGCAAGTCGACAGACCTGCTCTATATTACCCGGCATAGCCCAAAAACAGCTTCCGTGGAAGAAAGACAGAGTCCACTCTCCTGTCTCCGTCCAAGTACAGTTCTGATAACCAGAAATTCCGAAAAGCTCTGGCTTTCGTAAGGCGAATTTGAGCTCAGCTCAACGCTCCAACTTTCTGTTGCTGTTTCTGTCGCTGTTTCTGTTTGCTGTTTCCGTCGCTGATTAAGATGGAAGAAAGACGGCTAAAAAAACGCCTGCGAAGAAGGCATCTGAAAGTTCTTGGCGATAGTTTAGGTTGAGTCTAATAAGGTTTCCAGGGTGAACGTTGGGATTGTTTTATTGTCTCGGTCGAAGATAGCATGAATTCAAGGAGTCGGTGACTTGACCAGGGAGTGCTAAATCAGCCAGATAATGAGATTAGCCGTAGAGATTATCAGCGGTTTTTGAATCAATAACAGCTCGGAGGAGCTGGATGCCATAAGCAATAATCAGCAGTGCGGTGGGCCGTTTTTGGGGATTCGAACTGTGTCGCTACTGCTGTGACCACGAAGTCACTCAGCTTTATTTTGAAAAATGCCACCATCCTTGCTCGCAAATGAACTTGTTATAATTTAATTTTGGAAATTGATCTGTGACTCCAGTATTTATCAAATAAAAGTGGACGTGCCTTTAGCTGAAATGGATTATAGAACCTCCTATGTTCGAACGTGCATATATTCGAATGCAAAGCGTTTTTGTATGCAAGTCCCAAATTTTGGTCGAATTCTTCCTACGCCCGAGGCCTGAGTATTCCAAGCTTTCCTGACGTCAGCTGCTAGCTGTTGATCGACCTGCGGAGGTCACTGAGGGGGCTTTCCGTTTAGTCAGAGGTTCAGATTAATCAAAGACGTGTGGCCAGCATCGCATTGCAGTATTGCATCCGAAAGGAAAGGTTGTTAGGAAAGTAAAATATTTATAATTAAAGTAAAAAGTAAAAGTAAAAAAGCGTCATTTTATGTCAGTCCACCTAAGACAGTAACAATATCGAGAGACTTCAGGTCACTTGACTCTAGCCTAATTTTGGATGAATAACAATTCTTGTGGTTTTTAAAATCAGCAGTTATTCTATTGGGAGGGGAGATCGTGTGTTGGTGCTACTAAGAACGGCACAGTGGTCAATTCAGCGCCGTCAGCCACTCATGCGCTTCGGCTTATTTTGGGCAATAAAATAAAGGTAAAGGTCAGCAAGTTTAACTGCCTAGAAAGGGATTGAGTTCTCCGAGGGCACTTTATCAAATGTAATAGGAATAATAATAATATTATTATAATATTATTATTATTAATTACGTGGAGGTAGACGAGGCTTCGCGCCCACTATTCCGCTAGCAGTGGGTATTAAGGAACTGCTTGCTGCAGGGCTTGAGCCCACGACCAGCGTCGAGGATTGCGAACTATTTGCCACCGGCTAAGACTAAAAAGGGCTCTATGCTACGGGAAAGATATTTATCTAGCAAAGCCTGATAGAAGCAAGCGACGGGCGTGCAGAGGAACTTGCTAGATGAGCTGGAACGGCGACAATGAGAAGCAATGACGCATGACCGGAACCGGTGTGGTCTGGGAACCAGCAGCCGGACGTGCAATGGCGGCTGCAAGATGCGGCGAAGACGCAGCTGCAGACGGTTAGCAATACCACACCTATTCGCGCGTAATTGTCTATGGCGCTAAGGACAGGGACATGATGCACGATCCGCGAAGCTGGTCCCAGCTCAATCGCTTGATGCGGTCGCCGTCAACATAACGTCACGGTCACGGCATAACGTCATCGTTACTATCAACCGCTTCGACGGACTACCATTTCGCGATATATGCAGCAGCTTTGCCCCGGGGCCCCAACCTATAGGTAAGACGGTCAGTCGCACATCACGTCAGGGTTCGTGGGGTCTATTTCTGCAACGGACGATTCTCTATCGCCTCCCGTAAGCTGGTCGGCAGCCGCGACGGCCATACAAACAAGACGGTTGGATCAGGCCGCAGTTACTTTATTTTCACATCAGCGGCTAAGGCGATCGGTCGGGCGCCTAGCGGAAGCGAGCGAGTGCTCAGCTACCACTGCTGCACTCGGCTGCCGCGTCGATCGAGGCCAGGCGCTCAGACTCTGTAGCCGGCGGCGGACGAACGGCGGCGGCGGCAAAAAAGAATACAAGCTAGGACAGGCGGCGTCGAACGAACGTTTGTAAGCCCTCATACTTGCATAGACATTATTTGTCTTAGGGAGCATAGGTAAGGCAATTGCTTTTCACGACCTCGGCCCTCGAGGTCGTGGATTCGAATCTTGCGGTGGGCGATCCTTTATCGCCGCTGCAAGCGTTGGTGACAGCCGTAAAGGCTGTTCTATCGGTACACAAAAGAGGCTGTTAAATCAGCTGGTATTTGTTTAACGGATTAGAACTGAACTACACTTGCCACTAACGGTGTGTGCAGCAATTCGCTGGTGAAAAAGCGCTAGCCACTGATTAGCGACGGAGTTTTCACTTCTGCACGCATAAGCAAGCAGAGGACAACTTAAATGACCGATCCGAGTGAGGCGGGACAAAAGAAAGCTCCGTTTTAGCTTCGTTTTTTAAAGCCATGCAAGGATGTTGTGAAGTCAGTCGACATTGAGTTCCAAGCTTTGCGAGCAAATAAACTGTGTGGGCGTATTCTTAAAACTATGTAAGTTTGCTTTAAATTTAAAGCTAAAGCCGACTGAAGTCAGAGGAGCGATGACGCTGCGATGCAGACGACGACGACGAGGAGCGATCATTTCAGGCCTGCGTGCGAGATACGCGCAGGGACCAAAGGGTGAGTGGCAGGACTTTGAAGCCATTACGCCGCTTCACGAGGAGCTAGTTCAGGTCGGCGCAATGTAATGTCACGTTGACCGAGGTGAAGGGCGATGCAAAAAATGAAAGTCTCCAAGCGCACGGACGGGCATAGTAGCAGTGAGCGAATCGCACAGATCTATTACGCGATATCCTTAGAGCGTGGGGGCGGCACGGTTGCCGAATCCTTAAGTTTCATTCTCATTATGTCGGCAAAATTTTGCCAGCATCTAAAAGTAAGTGTGACTGTTTATAATATACCCGTAAGTGAGTTGAGAGAGCTTGATTTGCTGTATACTTCAGTGCTTAAGTACGCAGATTTAGACTGGCCGCGGGCCAGCAGGTTTCTAGTAGCGTTTTTTAATCACAAGACAGTCAGAATGAAGTAGTAGGCAATAAATCGAGGCGAATTGACCAATGATAGACTGGTATTTGACTTCTTTTTATAAAATGATGTGAAAATGAAACCCTCGTCTTTTACTCTGCTATTAGTAGAAATAGGTCCTTTTAGATCCGATTATACTTGAAGTATTTCTCACTTTAAACGATAAGCAAATTTAGAACTAAGTGTGGGCGTGTGATCGCCGTCACGTGGTTCCGCCCCCAGCCGACGTTCTGTCCGCCCAACGGGAACGCTCCTTGCAGGCACGTGACTCGTTCCTTGCCACAAAATTCACTTTTTGCCTGTGCGTCGGCCTGCACGCACGCTATCCACTCTCTTCTCTCTCCTAACGCCTCGTGCTCCGGAGCAGCACGCACGACGGCTGCTAGATCGTACAATACACGCCGTCGTCGACAACGCTCGTGGGGGGCTTCGCTCTTCATCGCGCCGCCGCCGCCATCGCGCGCCCCCGCGAGCCCCTACATAAGCATGTCAGTCATCATGATTGTTTTGGCAGAGAAGTTATACAATAGCTAAATGTTAGTCCAGCCCAGAGGGAGAAGAGAATCGATCAAGTTCAATAAAAGAACTAATTTGAATAATAAATAGAGAATTAATTTTCCAAGTCAGTTTGAATAATAGTGATTGAATGTAAAACTACGTAGCCCTCATCTTGCAATTGGACCGAAGAACTCTAACTATCAACGCAATACTGTCACAACATATTTACACAATCTCAGCATAAGATCATAGCAAAGATTTAATAGCAGATTTGATCAGTTGGCAGCGTCCAGCGGCGAGTTAAACTTGCCCGATAAACATTGATATGGTGTCAGTCGTAATAGTTTGCTTTGAGTCTATCTCAATAGCTTAATCTATAGAACGCGGGGCAGGTAGTCCAAAGGTCTTGGTATCATTTCCTCGCCAAAGATATTTTTTATGCGGCGTTTAGACGGCTTCTGATCGTTAAGTATTCTGAACTAGCTCACGGCTATCTTAAATAGGCTAGGATTCCACGATTCATTAATCGCTTCAGCTAATAAACTACTCGCTAGGTTTTCGGTAGATTTTAATTAGAAGCTTGGAATTTTGTTGGCACTGCGTTTTATTGTTTTAACGGTTTCAAAACGGTTGCTTCAAAGTCTCTCAAATCAACTGTAATGCTGCCAATGTAATTAATAAGCCGAGGTTGGATTCTGAAGTCACTGTGATCTGTCGCTCAGTCCCAATTTTTTGTTTACCAAGATTATCGTTAAGATTCTCACCAAACAACTTGTGGAACACATTTTCAGGAATTAATTATGAGAAACGTTTGAACCCGCATTTAAGCGAAAAAATCCACTGAACTGTTCTCCTCCGTATGCAATTTTGCACTGTTATGATAATAATAATGTCAAACTCCTATGTTGGTTAATCTTTAAGCTGCGTTTGATGTTATTAATCACGATATCCTCGATGCATAATTAAGAAAATAATCGTCCGCGGTGATGTGGCTTTGGCTGCCGGTTCAAATCCTACTTTTGTCCGATCGCAATCAGTCCGTTTCGTGTGACGGTCACGTGTCATCCAGCTCCCATGTAGAGGTACGAAAGGGTTTCATCTCTTTTTTTTACTGTTCCCAGTTATACCAAGCCCTGTGGAAAAGTGATATGGCCCACGAGATTGGCTTTGACTTCTATGCTGATTGTGCTAATCTATGCTATTTTTCATTTTAAGCACCGCGGACATCGACCGCTGCAGCTGATTAACCGAATGCTTGCCTTGCAGAAATTTTATCCTATATATTCAATATCTGCTGACTTTGTTTTAGCAATTCGATTATGTCATTCCAGGTTGTGCGGGCCTCAAAAAAGCGGCAGCTGATGATGGCTAAAGCGGCAGGTTTGGTGCAATATTGAAAAGAAAGACCCCAGCTACGTGTCTGCCTCTTTTTTGATGTCGCAGTTGAAGTGGATCCCAGTCGGCCGTCGAATTCCGATCCAATATCTGCGAAATCGCTCGTGGCTTCTTCTGACCTAGCCGATCGCCGATCCTGTTCAATCGTCCTTGTGCCTGCAGGTCCTCTTTGAAAAGAAATTAACTGTTCCATTGCATCGCATTAAAAACGTTGGTGACAGGAGCGTTCGCCACGAGGTTAATACACTGAAACCCACTTCCACAATTCTTACCTAGCGAAATCTTCTCTCCTGCTTCCAGCTGTAGCGCATTTGCAGCAGTCAGCGCTGCTACTCCCGTAATGCTTTTGTCCTGGACTGCAACCTCCTGATTTAACCGTTATTATCAGCTTCTCTTTGCTTCACGAGATCCTCTCCTGTGGCTACATCGTGCACACCGAAGGTTGGCCACGCTACAATTGGGCTAGAGAAAAATCTCCTGCGTGAAAATTCGCTCGGTCCTATAGACATTGCCAAGCTACAAACACCTGTAGATTTTAATACATCTCTTTCGTTGGTCACGACCAGCTGGCAAATCAGCACGACCTCTATATAGCATGACCTCTACGTATTGATTCGATCGAGGCGTCAGTTCGTTCGTCTTGATCTTCCATTAACTCACGCGGCATCCACGCTACCATATTTTGAACCTTGTCACTTGTCAATGGCTAGTTACTTTCACATGACTGAATAATGGGTAAGTTGTGGCATTGCACCGGATGTGCCAGCGATATAATCGGTTGCTGTACATAACACAGGGGTAAATAGTTTGTAGAGGCGCGGGGCATGTCTCCAATGCTACAAGCTTTCTTTCCCGACAAGCTGTAACTGCTAGCGTAAATTCTGCTAGAATCTCTATTGACGATGCTGAGTACTAGGAAATAAAAAAACGCTAATTTTAATTAGTAAAGGTTGACCATTTAAAGTACACATGTCAGATGAATAAATCTTTCCTCCACAGAAATACCAGCCAGTGGCCCATAGAGTGTGTATACCTACGTACCGATAATCCATAGAGTACGTATAATAATCCATAATCCATAATCTATAGAGTGTGTATACCTACGTACCGATAATCCATAGAGTACGTATAATAATCCATAATCCATAATCTATAGAGTGTGTATACCTACGCACCGATAATCCATAGAGTACGTATAATAATCCATAATCCATATCTATAGAGTGTGTATACCTGCGCACCGATAATCCATAGAGTACGTATAATAATCCATAATCCATAATCTATAGAGTGTGTATACCTACGTACCGATAATCCATAGAGTACGTATAATAATCCATAATCCATAATCTATAGAGTGTGTATACCTACGTACCGATAATCCATAGAGTACGTATAATAATCCATAATCCATAATCTATAGAGTGTGTATACCTGCGCACCGATAATCCATAGAGTACGTATAATAATCCATAATCCATAATCTATAGAGTGTGTATACCTGCGCACCGATAATCGAAAGCTTTTCTGTCGCTATTTTCATATGTTCATATTCGCATAATTCATAGTGCAATTGTTGCGCTTAATTTTACTTTGAAATTCCATGTTGTGATTATCTACAAAAATTATTAAATCAGCTCTTCCGATATTCCAGACATGACACTCATCTGACTTATATACGGCACTATCGCAGACGTACTATTGATAATTTGACAAATGGTAAGCAGGCAAGCCAGACGGCAGTGACGCTCTTTTGCGTGAATCGTGCCCTGCTGTCCATAGCCCCATTACTGAAGCAGAGAGAGCACCCGGTTGCGCCGAGGAGCGCAAAGAGCATAGTAGAAGCGCTAAGTCGCCGGTCACCGGAGAGATCTGGCAACGTAAGGCGGCGGGCTGCAGGGCTGTGGCTTTCTCTCGGCCGCTCTGCGGTGGTTTTCACTCGCCCGAAGTGAGCGACTGCAGTCAGCTTCTAGCCCTATTTACCGGCCGGATTGTACGCAGCACGTATACCCTGCGGCGTAATAAAACGTCTCACTCCTCGTCAGCCTGCACTTATCGTGGCTGTTTCGAATGTTCGAGTCTTCAGTTCTGAGTCAGTGGCCAAGAAAGGCCGAAAGCACACAATCGCAGGGAGCTGGGCAGTCCACTCTGCGCAGAGGAGCTCGGCTCTAGCTGGGATCGGCTGGCATGCGGTCCACTCTGATTTACTTTGGTTGAATCTACGCTCATGCTATTTTCCCGAGCCATTCCATATAGTAGAGATGATAGGTTCACATATATTACTAATATTGGCAGTAGTAGTAAATTTGCGAGGCAACTGAGACTCTTTCTAGGAATTGTACATATGCTTGAAAGGAAACATTGTTAGTGATCATCGTTGCCGCGTCAACACGCACAAGCCCTCAAAAGACTATTTACGTTAACCCAGCAAATGCTGTAAGAGACAGCTGCATTGTAGCTTCATTTAGATTTCATGACATCAGTGGGAAGTGAGTGCAGGCGCCGGGAATGTGCAAACTAAAGGCGTCGTGGTCTCCATAAGATATGAGGTTTGCTCGAGGCAAAGGTAAACCACAAAAGAACAAATCAAATGACTAACTTGATTACGTGTCTGCATACATTGCGGAGTAACACAGATAGGCCCACTACTAGTCTCATTAAGTTTGAGAAAGTTAGTTTATATCCAATTAGGACTGTCGGCAAAAAATTCGGCCACTTACAAGAGCTGGATTACCGATTTGGAAAGGAGGAGGAATCAAAGCACGAGTAAAACGAAAACCTAGATTGAGCTTGATGATTACATCGGCAAGAAGGAGACCACAAGGTGCAAAAACAAGTAGACCACAGAGAGATCCAAGGGGGATCTATTTACTCTAAAGGATCCTGGGAAGTCCTCTTGTCAGTTGATACTAATGCTACGGCGTCTCTAACTGAGATAGGGTCTAAAGCACTGCCATGTAGTTAGTGCTAGTGATACTTAGACGAGAAGTGAGGCACGCAAGAATGACTTGGCTATCAATAATATCAATTGCCACCCAAAGATCCACAAAAATAATCAGGGACTGTCCATAAATTGGTACGACCGCGAATGTATATACCTGCAGAAAAACTTACTCGGTAATTATATTATTGCTAGAATAAGATTGAAACTTGAATGCTGCGATTGAAGTTAATCTTTATGAGCTTGGTTAGTCTGCTACTACTAATTCAAGTGTCTTTGATACAAATGTCAATAGGAAGACTTGGCACAGGTTGCTCAAGTTCTTTTATTCTACTGTTGCCTTCTTAATGAGCTTCTAAGCTGCATGTCACAAGCATGTAATCTCTGGCACGATCGAGTTTGCTCTTAAGAGTGGTAAATTGGGAAAATCTAAGCTATTGAAGGACAGTGTATCTTTTCTTTAAGCTTGTGAAAGATATTTATCAGATCAACATTAAAAAACTGTCGAGCACGTGGTGAGCATAATGCTAGCTTCAAGCTTTCATTTATTTTAAAGAAAAATTACTTGGCCACGCATTTTTCGCGATGGCCAGCAACAGAGATAGCTGTTAACTGGCTTTCTAAAGGATATAATGGGAATGAATATGTAGCGTACGAAAGGGACAACTTTAGTACCTCTTAGCATGTACAAGCAATAGCATTGGCTTAAAGATCGCTCAGATCCGAAAAAGCGTTAGCCTAGAATTTCTTATATGCTCCGTTGCTGCAATTTACGAGCGGGGAACAGCACGAATGTTATAATCTGGCGGATTGAGAACCGTATCAAATGTAAACTTTCTCGGGTCTGCATCCGGGGCTGGGTTATCTTCATCTTCCATAATTGTGAACCGCTGCAGAAGTGAGGCTACGAGAAGAAAAAGCCTCGTCAAAGCCATGTTCTCACCAGGACAGGCTCGCCGTCCAGTGCCGAAGACGAGAAAGCTAAAATTAGAAAACATACATTTGAAGATGCAACAACTTCTACACTGAGTATTTTACGCTTTTAGTAAAAAATAGTGTCATATAAATACACGAATACAATGAAAGTAATACCGTGAAATATATTTACAAAGACCAAGCGTCGGCCACGGCTGACGGGAGAATGACGGCATCCTAGAGAGGATGGAATTTCGAGTACAGTTTCATTCTTAATCGATAGTGGCAGTAGTAGACCCCAGTCAATTACATTATATGTCAGTGACGTGTGATGGTCTGCGTGGCCGCAGATAGTTTACAAAGTACGATATTGAAAGAACGATATAGAGGAACAGTTGAGCGCTATTGAGCGAGAGAATCACTGAGAGCGAGCACGGTGGAGCGAGCACGCGAGCGCGTGAGCTGACGTGAGCAAGAGATGAGAGAGCGAGAGAGAGCGAGAGAGAGAGAGAGAGAGAGAGAGAAAGAAAGAGAGAGAGAGAGAGAGAGAGAGAGAGAAAGAGAGTGAGTGAGTGAGAGAGATAAAGAGAAAAAGAGAGAAGGGAGAAGAGAGAGAGAGAGAGAGAGAGAGAGAGAGAGAGAGAGAGAGAGAGAGAGAGAGAGAAAGAAAGAGAGAGAGAGAGAGAGATTGAGAGAAAGAGAGTGAGTGAGTGATAGCGAGGAGAATAAGAACAGACTGAGTAAGTGGATGGCAGTAAGATGAGAAAGAGAGAGAGAGAGAGAGAGAGAGAGAGAGAGAGAGAGAGAGAGAGAAAGAGAGAGAGAGAGTATGACAGATAGAAATTGCAGACACGCAGGCTGACAGAAATAAAACATATAAAAGAAAACAAGAAAGAGAGAATGAATGCACGCTGAAAGGCTAAAAGTCTAGAGCTAGGAATGTGGTGAGGATGGCGTGAAACGAAAGTGGCAGAGGGGGCCAAAGAGATAGAGGGAAACAGAGAGGAAAGTCAGTTTCTGGATCAAATCGTTTAACCACATCTCTCACGAACCTCGAATCTTCTATACACCACGCCTTTACTTTGCATGCTCGCAAAGCCGGGAACTCACTCCCAGCTGAGATGACGACATCCCCTGATTTAGCGAAATTTAAAAGAAACTAGAGCGCATTTTTACTTATCACAGCTTTTAGTAGGTCCATGTGATTCACCCACTACGTACTTATGCGTGCTGCAACTGTGTATGTCGCCACCAACCACGTTTTCATGCTGACCCTGCGCATGCCACCTTTAACACTCTCATGCTTGTTGACATTGAGCATGCCACCGCTAAGCATTCGATCGTGCTTTCTTTACCGCATATGTAAAGTGCTATAAAAAATATTACGTTTTCTGAGGGTACCATGAACATTCGTTATTATTATTACCACCACGGGTGCAGTATAAAGAGAAGAGAGATTGTCATGTATTTCATTTGTATAGTAGTCTAAGAGAACTGAATCTCTATCCAGGAGCTTAACAATATGCCGCAGGGCTTGAGCCCATGACCTCGGTCACCAAGGGCAAGAGCCTCGACCTCGGTCGTCAAAGGTGAGCTCCTTAACCGCTGGGCCAAACCAGAGAGGCGAAACAATGAATAGAGATTGGGAGTGTGAGTGAAGGCGAGAAAGACGGACAGGCATAGGGTGAGAGAAAGACGCACACTGGAGGGCAAAGCAAGGAGAACTATAGGTGGAGATTGAAAATCAGGCGAATTTAACAATCGGGCGTAAGAGCTAGAGCGGAAAAATGCTCCCAAAACAAGCTGCCGGCGGCCTTGTTCCTGACTGTCTCGTAGTCGTCAAAGGCTCCCTGGGTAAGGAACGCGATGCGCGCACAGCGTCTTGCAAATGATCTGCCGCTTGTTTTCGGCTCTTAATGCTAAAAAATGGGCGTGGCTGGATGACTAAAAATAGGCAACGCGGTAGACTGACCTCAACCTCGCTGGGTGACCTGGTGGATGCAGAGTGCCGTCGTCAGCCGAGGAACGCTTCGGACTGAACTTGAACGGTTGATCATGCGTCTTCTCGTCGTGATGGATTCCCCAATTATTCATGATAACCTGAGGCAAGTAGTCCAAAATAAAGCAGCATAAAATAATGCAGTCTCTTGCGATAGCAATCAGTTTCTGATGCAGCACAGTCGCTTAGTCCACTGAAAAATGCCAAACCGTTAGTTTGAAGAGCGTTACGATACATGAGAGTAGTAGTACAAACCTTAGTGTTAGCAGGTATCTTGAAACCTGCTAGAGTCGTATCTGCTATCGTCATCTTAGGAAGGGAAAGTGATAGGTGACTTATGAAACGAAGAAGCTCCAGTATAAATGCCTGCGTATAGGGCATATTATCTCTATGTTGGAAAATAAAAAAATACAAAATTTCTTCAGGATATAAAAATCACTCATGAATAAACTCAATATTCACACCACCGCGAATGCAAAGGATTGTTGCAAGTCCTATCTGCACGATTCTACTCGCCGCTGAAAGAACCGCTCAATTATGACAGTAGCAGTAAAGAGCTATCTTCGCTACGAGAGCCAACCTGTCCTTGATGCACGGAGGTCGCGTCCGACCAATGACGTGGTCGATTTCTTGCTGAACCTTGTCTTGCTCTCCCTGGTACCGCACTAGTATAAGGTAAGCGGCCTGCATCGCTCTTAGCATAGCGGACATTCCTGAAAAAATAGTAGCAGTTAATAGAGCTTACTTCGATTTAGGCTAACCTTATTTGCTCACAGGTTTAATTGGAGCGAAATAAAAAATCAGCATATCTTCAACGTGCTGATCGTTGTAAATTGGCCCGAAGATATAATTTTTAGGCTACAAGCTGGAATGACAAGCAGAAGTGACAGGTGTCAGGACTTTGTTTGTTAATGGCTCAGCTTTATTACGACTTTGTTTACTAGATTTGTTTATTAGCTAATTAGTAATCCGACTCCTGCTGCTATATTCGACAGAATTTTAACGTGGATTCAAAAAATAAAAGACTAATACCTCCCTACGAAGATTACGTATTGCAAATTTATGAGGTACAGGCTAAACATTTCGCAGTACATTATTTTTGAATGTGATGATCTGAGACTCACCGCAGTCAAAACTAATCCTCAAGCAGCAAGACCTCTAGGAAAAGCCCAGGGTTGATACAGATACACAAACAACCCCAGTCAACAATTTCATGCTCTAGGTTTTTTTTTATTTCTAAATGGTGACGACGAAAAGTCTTTTGTCACAGGTTCACGCTCCTAGTAAGTATTAAAGTGCAGTAACTAAGGTCTTGTTTATAAAGGCCCTAGTTCTAATCCTACTCTCATCAAACTGTACTCTTTGAATCTTTAAGTCTTAAAAGGAAGTATCTCGCACTTGAACGCTTGAGCAAATGACAAGCAACAGGTTGATAGCAGGGTATATGATGAATTTGGAAATTATTCAAATTAGAAATTTAATTACAAGGCTCCAATAATCTTGCGCATGATCAAGTGATCCATTAAGCCGTTCTTTAGTATTGCATGTCTCAAATGAATAAAATTAACTAGTTAGCCTCATGTCTGAGCGTTGCTATGGTAATTTACTGCTCAAAGTACTAAAAACAGGCGACATGAACTCGATGGCTGCATAAATTCTGCTTTGATTTCTTTCCCGTCAGGATCGAAGAAATAAACTTGCTTACGTGTGGGATAGTAGAAAATAACCTAAACATGATAGATATGTCACATTATAATGCAACTTAATTATTCTCTGTATTATCGTAGCCTAAATCCTTCAGCAAGAAGTTAATTAATAAAAAAATTATAAAAATGATGATAATAATAAAAATGCACTTGATAAAGCGCCCTCAGAGAACTCAATCTCTTCATAGGTGCTTTAAATTTGCTGCAAAGGGAAACGCGATTGAATCGTGAGTAATATCATGCTTGATAAACAACATGAATAATATGGTTAGGGGTGACATGCACAGGGTCAGCATGCAAATGTGGTTAGTGGCAGCATGAACAGTGTCAGCACGCATAAGCACATGAAAGACGAATCACAGGGACCCACTAAATGCTGTCCTAAATAGATGTGTTGTTAATTTCTTTTTAAATCTGCACAAGTCAGGGGATGTTCTAACACAAGTCTGGAGGGAGTTCCAGGCTTTTGGAGCATGCGAACTAAATGCACGATCTCCAAAGGATTTGAGATTTGTACGAGGTAGTGGTAAACTGTTGGATTCCGAAAACCAGGTGGTAGGATGCTTAGCCTGGTGGGGGAGTAGATCTCTGAGATTGGCTGGAGCCAAAGAATGGAGTGACTTAAAAGTGAACGAAAAAATTTGCAGTCTATCCGTCGCTTGACTGGTAGCCAGTGCAGGTCGGCGAGAAGCGGTGTAATGTGGCAACTGCGACGTTCACGGCCGACAAGCCTAGCTGCGGAATTTGGCGCAAGCTGTAATCACCTGATTGCACATGCCGGTAGGCCAGCAAGCAGTGAGTGACAGAAGTCAATTCGGGATGTCACAAATGCATGAACCAACTTAGACGTAGTATCCTTATCTAAACAAGCCCGAATTTTAGCAATGTTATGTAGCTGAAAGTAGGCAGATTTGACTGTGGAGCTGATGTGGTCGTCTAACGAGAGGTCACTTTGGAACATGACACCTAGATTTCAAGCTGATTCAACAGGAGATATGATGTCGAGCTGATTCAACAGGAGATAATTGTTCTCGAACTCAAATAATTACCTGTGCTTATGCTCCTGCAGTTTGTGAAAAAGCTATCGGCCATAAATTGGCGTGGGATAAATAGCTGAAGTAGATTGCAAGAGGGATTAAGCAAAAATGAAGTAACGATGAAGTATTTGAAGAAAATTTGAATCAGGCTCGAGCCCAGAAAAAAGCGTCAACACTCGAACGATAGCAGTGTTTCCAGATTTTGAATTACATACATATCATTGTACTTTCTTCACAGCAAATGAAAAATGCCTAGAAAATAATTACATCTTATGGCGCATTATGAATATTAATTATTATTAATATTAATTTTTTCTCACTAAAATAAGTTTCGCCAGCCCGCTTTCTGCCTCGACTAACGGGACTAAAAAGCGATGCAGCTAAAACTTACTGCGAACATAAAGGCGAGTCTGAACTCTTTTGCTGACCTATTGACCTTAAGTCATCTATCCTCAGACATTTGAAGGGCACCATTTGGTTTTCTGTTTTTGGCTGGGTGCGACGGATGGCTCTGCTCAGCACAGCCCAGACTGGGATTCCATTCCAAGTGCTTTACTGCACCTGAGGCTGACTGTTCTCCTGCACAGCGGTCTCCACATCATTCGACGCTGCTCCTGCGAGCAGCTCATTTGGTACTAAATTCCTTGACCTTGACATCATTCTGATACCTTTCTCAGTTATTCTTAGTTGCTTGAAGCGAATGCCCTTTATTAGCGACGACAGACGATAGAAAACTCTCGATTTACAGCACCGTGCGCTCAGTATTTCTGCAACTTCCCGGTCTCACACGTGTTCCATAGAATTACATCTTAAGAATATTGAGTTCCTTGAGTGCAGGTGTGGAGCACATGATGCTACTGCTGTTTGTTTTACAAAGCTATGCCCAAACGTTGGTGGGTATTTGCAGAATGCTGACCTGCACAAGGGATCTCGCCTTGTCTGTGCAATCTGAGCTAAAGATGGCAGCCATTATTCGTTATCATGAGCCCCCTATGTCATCTGTATGGATAATAAAGTGCAGTCGATCTCTATTTGAATTTCTTCCTGCGGGAGGCAGGTACGATCATTATATCTATATATTATATATATATTACATATTATATATATATATATATTATATCTATATCTTATATCGTATCATTGGTACGATTCGCAGAAGTAACGAGGCTGAAGTACTGAAAGTACTGTTTCTGTCACTGAAAATGGCAAATAATTGCTCTCCTCGTCAAGCTCTCGTTTGCTCTAGTCTTCATTGTTGAGCTTGGCGGCCAGAAGTGCCTTCTTTTTTTGCTGCGTTCCGGGCCAACGCACCACCTGATTCATCTCGTCACCACGCGGTCGCATACCTGCCAAATAGCTTCCCGGTAGCAGTCAGAACGCTTTGAATTAACATCAGCCGAGGCGAAATGATGCTCTAAGATTCACTCTACGAGTCCGTCCTAGCGAATATAGTGACGTCCAGGCGGCAGGGTATCTGCTGGCTATCAACGATAGCGGTCCAAGCCGACGTCTCCAGGATGCAATTCACAAAAGTCTCATCAATTTGAACTGTTTTGGCGATTACAATGTGACCCAGTCCAGTTGGCAAAAGGCTCGCTTTTGGCCTTTCGTAAAGTTCATAGCTAGGGAGTCTTCAGCATACCAGTAGGGAGGCGATAACGCTATGCTCGGATATGGGATATGATCGGATATGAGCATAGCCCGCACTAAGTTTTTCATAGTACTGCGAATGTCCAAGAAACTTCAAAAGTGGAGGATGCAGTAGCTTTTAAGAGACTTCAAAGTGGGAAGTGCGCTATTTTAAATGAAGTTTAAGAGTGAAACAAACCTAGCGCTATTTTTCTTCTGTCAGAAATGGCTTATGAAAACACCACCATGAAAGGCATAGTTATTTTTGGGTGCATTAGCTCTTTGCGCTACGGTTTAATGTTTCACTCGAATACCTGCTAATCCTCATTAACAAGAGTTCACCACTACTAATTAGCTCTAGCCTTGGCAAAATTCGACCAAATGCTTGTAAGAGTAAGAGTAAGCTGCAAAGAGTAAGTAAGAGTAAGTAAGTAAGTAATTCCGTTGCATCAGCCTGTCACCAAGGCAGAAACTTTTTACTTGGAAAAAGGAAGAGTAAGAGTAAGAGTAAGAGTAAGAGAGTAAGCTGCTAGTAAGAGTAATGCTGCGCATTGCCGCCAGCGCTTTTGATAAAAAATGCAAACATAATAATTGCAATTGTATATGCTGCTGCATGCCGACAGAAAACGTACCTCCAGTGATAACGTCTATCGATGTTCCAATCAGATCATTATCATCCCAGAGAGGCTTATTACCAGGCTCGCCATCTTTTTTCTCCATGAGGAAGAGGTCGAGGGAGCCCCGTGGGTGAGACGCATTTTAGAGTCGCCTGCAAATAAACACGCACAGCGTAGATTTTAAGCGACGGAAAACGTAAAAAGATAGCACTGGGCGATTTCCACCAGACGCGTCTCCCAAAGTGTGTGAGCTGCCCAAGACATAATGAAAAAAGCGAGCCACGCGGCTTCAGCGGCTTCGGCGGCCAAACTTACGCGCGCCTCCTTCACTTTCCGCGCGAGGAAGTGCTTCGCGAAGAGCCTCGCCCTCTCTGAGCGCGGCCATGCCCTGACGGAATAGGCCGGTGAAGCGCAGCCATGGATATATGCCTAGCTCCTTGCGAGGACTATTCCAGACCATGTTGGTAAGAATGGAATCGTTCATGTCCAAAACATTCTTGATAACAGGATCGTCGTATGCGAATCGCTCACCGTACAGCTGCAATTTAGAAGAGCGTCGGAGAGAGTGTCGGTAGGCGCAGACGTTCAGCTGGTAGTAAAACGAGCGGAGTGATGCATTTTTGGAATTCGACGGTAGCGTACTCCAAAGCTGCATAGCAAACCGTGTATCGATCAGTACATCGAAGATCCATCTCAAACAGCGTAGCGAGGCTGTATGACATAGTTAGGAGATGAAGCGTCCGCTGACGACCTTTACTCGAGGGCTTGCATTTGCAAGACGTACGTGATAGACGTCTTTCTTTCCTTAGATGGTGTGGATGTATAGAAACACTCCAACTATTTCATAATCTACATGTCTACATGTTTCCAACACTTCAGGCTTCCTCAGAAAACGACCAAAAAACCTTCAACAGTTTTAACGGTGGCCAACTTTATGTCGGTAGACTATTCAAGCCACACAGTCTCGTTTTAAGTCCCTACTGATAATCCGAGTATTGGATGATAAACATCCGGTCTTTCGTGAGTAGTTCGTAGTAACGCATTAGTCCAAAGCACGAATTTATTGTAAACAAATTCATTTTTACGTGAAATTACTTCATATTCTTAGCGTTAAAGTGCGCTAAAGTAGCGTTCAATTGAGTTCAAAGTGCGGTTAATAGGTCTCTTATTTAGCACTCCAAGAAATTAGAAACTATCTAGAAAAGAAGTGCTTTGCCGCTCATTCGTCGCTCGCGAATGATAAAATGCCAGTGATATGCAAAATAGTGAGCCGCGAATGATGCGGGGCGAAAAGAACACGCTAAGTCAGCAGAACGCTATAGAGAACCTACAGAAAATCGTAGCAGCTACTGGTCAGTGAGACGTCTGACATCTGACCCCGCAGTAAGACTGAGTCGGACTGAAATCTTGACTGAATCGCGCCCACGTACTCACGTTAAGCACACCGGAGCAAGAATTGAGACAAGCTCACTGGTTCCGAGAGAAAGCCGACCAAAACGGATCCGTCATTAGCTGAGATGTACTGCAAACAGTGTGAGATCGCTGTGGATATTGCCCATAGCCGAAAGGGAGTTCCCTGGCTTCCGGTGCGGACGTACGAGCTCGAGGCTCCATCAGCAAACGAATTCCGTTCAGTACGATGCACGGCAAGATGGATGAATGCCGAGGAGCGGGCGGTACAGCAGCATTCTGATGGAGCAATTGACGTCGGATAGGTGCGAGCTGGTGCGAGCGACTTTTAGACTGCAGAGAGGATCTTAAAGTTGATTCGAAACTTGCTTGTTAACCATTGAAGCTCACACTTTGTTTGCGATGCGGCATCTACGCCCGTCGACGACTGATCAGGCAAGCTGATGAGGTTTGCACCAGTCGCAGACTATTAAAGGCGCAGGCTAGGAGTCGCGCACAATGAGAATTCCTGTAATCTAGACGTGACTTCACAGAAGAGCCCGGAAAGTAGCAAGCCACTGTCACTAGGCGACCGTGTAGCGGGCAGTGCTCATTCAGTCCTTACAAAAAGCATAAGTTTTCTTAGTGGCCAACCTAAATAGAAGAATTTAAAAATTCAAGAGCTCAGTGAGCGCTCGACTATTCACAGATGCCGACAGACAGACGGCTACGGAGTAATCTGAGTATTTTCACCGGCAAGCTAGCAAAACTGGAATTGAAGTTTGGAGTGACTCGCTGGCCAAATGTTTATTAGTGATGTGGATTTTGTATTAGATGCGGGTCATTCGCGAATCCACTAGTCCGCTTCTCACGTGCTGAAGTTCATAGCCCTTTTTAAGTTGTCTCCATTCATTTTGAAGTGCCTATAGACCGGGCGCAGGGCAATTACACTGGCTTTAGCTGGGATTAAAGGCAATATAATCTTATCATTTTATCAGGTTTAGCTGGGATTAAAGGCAACGTAATCTTATCACTTTATCAGGTTTAGCTGGGATTAAAGGCAACGTAATCTTATCATTTTATCAGGTTTAGTTGGGATTAAAGGCAAAGTAATCTTATCATTTTATCAGGTTTAGCAGGGATTAAAGGCAACGTAATCTTATCATTTTATCAGGTTTAGCTGGGATTAAAGGCCATGTAATCTTATCATTTTATCAGGTTTAGATGGGATTAAAGGCCATGTAATCTTATCATTTTATCAGTTTTAGCTGGGATTAAAGGCAACGTAATCTTATCATTTTATCAGGTTTAGCTGGGATTAAAGGCAACGTAATCTTATCATTTTATCAGGTTTAGCTGGGATTAAAGGCAAAGTAATCTTATCATTTTATCAGGTTTAGCTGGGATTAAAGGCAACGTAATCTTATCATTTTATCAGGTTTAGCTGGGATTAAGGGCCATGTAATTTTATCAGGTTTAGCTGGAATTAAAGGCCATGTAATCTTATCATTTTATCAGGTTTAGATGGGATTAAAGGCAATGTAATCTTATCATTTTATCAGGTTTAGCTGGGATTAAAGGCAACGTAATCTTATCATTTTATCAGGTTTAGCTGGGATTAAAGGCCAGCTCCTCGTCCGTAAGATTTACAGACGGAGGCTTCGATAGAGGTGCCCAATGTATCGTCAGTAGAGTGAGATTACTCTATCTCCAGTAAAAAAAAGACTGCGGAATAGCGGCCGAGAAATAATGAACGTGTTTCACCCGGCAGAGTGAACCCACGGCAGTGAGAAGCTGGCGTTTGCTTGCCGCCCTACACTCCAGCCTGAGACATAAGGTTCATCAAACATGTACAGCTATTTTTGGTGGTTGGTATTATTCCGCGACCAATGAAGGGAACGAGATGGCTACCTCAAATTTTTAATTTTTTATCATGCCTAATACAGCTGGAATATCTTTTTGGAAGGCCCGCACTATGAAAGTGAGCTTGCTCTGAATTTTTGGCAGCCACTAATTACGCACATAAGCTATAGAATCCCGCACAGTGTGACTACCGCTAGCTAAGAAAGAAAACTAAGAAAACTCTTTGAAAACTGCTCGCTTCTGCGGTGCGTTGACAGTAATTTCCATTTTCGTTTAGCGAATAGACACCGTAGAGGTATTGATAGCTTGCGTTCTATAGACTTACCGTAAGCAATCGCTAAAACCAGTCTGGACAAAGTACGGTCGCACATTCAAACCGCCGAGAAATAACCGCACTTTCACAAACTATAAAGAAGCATTTTTTCAGGAAAATTCCGAGGTAGGATCCAGACTGCCAAATACTACCGGCCGCTACCTATAGAAGCTATACTGCCGAAGATAAGCTTGCGGCACGCGTCTGTCTGCTTGGTCGGGCGGACAACAGCTCGCCGGCGGCGGCCGACCGCCTAGAAATAGGCGCCTCCGAAAGGTCGTGCCCCGGGCTGCAAGCTGATCGCTGCTGTCTCTTTCGCCGGCCGGCGGTTCCCGCGACGTGCCGCCTCACGTGACTATTCAAACGTCTCACGCTGCACGCGCAATCTCGTGCTGCACGAGATGAGAGGCTCGAGGCAGCGCCGCCTGGGAGTCTCGCTCTCGGTCTGACACGTGCCGACGCTGGACAATGATAATAATAATAATAATAATAATTCACTTGATAAAGCGCCCTCGGAGAACTTAATCTCTCTCTCTCTCTAGGCGCTTTACATTTGCTGTAAAGTGAAATGCAATTGAATGGTAAGTAAAATCATGCTTGAAAAACAAACGAAATGAATAATATGGATAGGGGTGACATGTACAGGGTCAGCATGCAAATGTGGTTAGTGGCAGCATGCACAGTGTCAGCACGCATAAGCACATCGAGGACGAATCACAGGGACCCACTAAATGCTGTCCTAAATAGGTGTGTTTTTAGGTTCCTTTTAAATGTGGTCAGGTCAGGGGATGTTCTGACGCAGGTCGGGAGGGAGTTCCAGGCTTTGGGAGCATATGAACTAAATGCACGGTCTCCAAAGGATTTAAGGTTTGTACGAGGTATTTGCAGACTGTTGGATTCCGAAAAGCGGGTGGTATGATGCTCGGCCTGATGGGGTAGTATATCTGACAGATAGGCTGGAGCCATAGAATGAAGGGACCTAAAAGTGAGCGACAAAACCTTAAAGTCAATCCGCTGCTTGACTGGTAGCCAGTGCAGGTCGGCGAGAAGTGGAGTAACGTGGCAACTGCGACGCTCACGACAGACAGGTCTAGCTGCCGAGTTTTGCACCAGCTGCAATCGCCTGATCGCACATGCTGGTAGGCCAGTAAGCAGTGAGTTGCAGAAGTCGAGACGGGATGTCACGAATGCATGGACCAACTTAGATGTGGTATCTTTATCTAAACAAGCCCGAATTTTAGCAATGTTATGAAGCTGAAAATAGGTGGATTTGTCTGTGGAGCTGATATGGTCGTCTAACGAGACAATTTTATGTAGCGGGCGCCAGCCGCGAGGGTGGTACGGTCACGTGTGAGTATGTTGCTTCCGTTCAGCAGAAGGGTTTGCAGCCAGGCTGCCTCGAGGCCTGTCTCGAGTGGTTCCTACTGCTAGAGGCAGCCTTCACCTTCACGAGAGGCCTCAGTTAGCAGCCAGCGGCAGATAGTCTGTCGTTCAGGGTACGTGGCCATCCTCGGCTTGCATTGCTTTGCCGGCATTACGCGAGCGTTCCTCTCCCCACAAGCGTTCTCGGCGCCTGCTCTGGCAGACGTTTACACGCATGCTGCAGCTCCGGCTAGCTACGACCGCGGTCCGAGTGCTGGCCAATAATCGGCAGCCGATACGCCGTCCGAGGCGACGGCCGAAGTGCGACAAGGCGATTCGCTGTCGCTCATTCAGTGTGGCGTAGCGTAGCGGCAGACCGGATCTTTAGGCCGATGCCGGAACGCGAGAACTCGGGATTCCAGCTGAAGGGGAGATTCGTCGCACGTTTCCCGCCTGTGAATTGCTCGTATTCGCCGGGTCTCAGCACTGTCAAGAGGAGGCCGCCAACGTTGACTGCTTCAGCTTCCGGTCAATGAGAAGCTGCTGGGCTGGCTGCTCAGCCGGCATCGTGAGCGGCAATATGGCTGCCCAGCAGCAGCAGCAGCAGCTCTTCGGCGCGTACGCGCCTCTAACCCCTCGCCTGGATGTTAGTGAAGCCGTCGTCTGCCAGGGCGCACCATAGGGCCTGGGCCGCACCGATGGCTACGATTGAGAAAGCATGCCAATTCCTGACGAACGGTGTGCTTCCTTTGCGGCAAATGAAACGTGCCAAGAAAGAGATTAGGTTCTTTGAGGACCATGCTAAAGCAATAATAATACTATTATTGTTACCATTAGTATCATTAAGGGACGTTAGCGAGCCGTAGGCGTCTCTCTCCTTGGTCCCTCGGCTAAGTGGCCCACGCTAGACTACCTGTCTCTCGAACCGACGATGCCAGAATTGCTGCTCCCGCGGAGCCCGGAGCTGCACTTCTGTGCAGAGACGAATGCTGCCTACCTTGGCATTGACCTTGGCACTCGCCATCCCACTTGCCTCCCCCGCTTCGAACTGGGCGAGGGCAATGTGCGCGGGAGAGTGGATAGCATCAGCAGCATGCCCGGGCCGGACCGGCTGCCGGACCGGCTGCCGGTGCTACTCGGGTGCTGGCGTCCCTGTCGAAGACGAGCGGTGCTCGCCGTCTCTCTTCAGCCGAGCGCTCAGCCTCTACGCCAGCTGGGGGCCGGGACGGCCGCGGGAAGTCCCTGCATGGGCAGGTGCCTGCTCAATTCTGCACTGTAGCTTGAAGCGAGCGGGAGCCCAGCCAACTTAAAATCGATGTAATGGCACTCACAAGGCCCGAGACTTTGGACGTGCTGCGGTGGCGATGTGCTCGATCCGACATCTGTTTTCCGCCTGTGAAAATTTCTCAGCTGTGATCAGTAACAGGTGATAGGTGCTTGGGTGCCCGCCATTGCAGCACGGCCGGGCAACTTTTCCCCTGAACTCGCCTCTACATGACCGTTTAAAGTTTGGCGGTCCGCCCGCCGTGCCGACAGAGCTAGCAGACAAAGAAAAGGTCACATGGGCCCCATTGGACGATGCCAATCTTCAGAGCCAGGCATAACTCGGCCGTGAACTGTCGGCTCGATGCCCTGCCTGATCAAGATGTGCTGATTCGAGAGATTATTCACTGCGACCTGAACGTCACACGTCATACAACACTTTAGTGTTCAAGGTCTTTGGTCATTGAAAAACTACCAATTAACACAAGTTTCGTATTCGCCACAATAATTGCTGCTGGGCGGGCACGTCCCAGTGGTCTACCGAGCACAATTTTGAGTAGATTGCCGATCTCTTACAATTTATATACTGGCTACAACAAGGTCATTCACTGTTTAAAACATTTAAAATTTGCTAATCCAAAAACGTAGGCTCCTTGTCTTGATTTGCTGAAATAAAAAAATGAGAGGTTTTGGGAATCAGCCGTTGAGACTTGCAAGATATCCACGATTGGCTGCTTAATATTAAAAAAATATAAATATAAAATATAATTCATTTGTATAACACCGTAGGAGAACTTAATCTCTATTCAGGCGCTTCAAGTATGCCTCGTGGCTTGAGCCCACGACCTCAGCCAGAACTTGGTCGGGGCGAGCACCTTAACCTCTGGACTAAACCAGCTTGGCACGTGTGTATTTTATTTTCCCATATTTCAATTTCGTATTGAAACTGGTAGTGAGCAGTTTCGAGGGTTCGTGTGAAAAATCCAGCTGTTAGGTAACTATTCCAATTCCTTTAATTTGAAAAGTTAGTCCGAGGTTAATTGAAAGTAGTGGGGTGAGCGGCAGCTCACTGCACCCGGACCTCGTCGTCGACGATTGGAAAAGCGCAATCATTATAAACATGGCGATCCCGGTCGACAGCGTCGAGGATGCCTTGGTGAAAGACGCAGACCGAAAGATCACGAAATATTGCAGGCATAGTGAGTGACTTCCGGTCCTAAGGTCGCTCGTCGGCGTCTGTCCTACTGTTCGTCGTAGGAGAACTCGGGTCTTGGTACCCGGGTAATGAGCGGTGCCTTGATGCCCTTGTCATTAAAGCTGAGTACCGGCGGCTCTTCCGGAAACTATGCGTAAGCGACACGGCGTGCGGCAGCACCAAGGTGTGGGCCCGGTTCTCCGTGGAGGGAAACGACGGTGCTGTCGTTTGGCACGGCAATGCTCAGCCCGCGGGGGAGGACGGGCAAGACCTGCTCTTGTTTCTTATCGATATTCTAGAATAATATATATTGTTTCAATCATTCCAAAATAACCATTACTCTGATCTAATGGTTTTGCCAACGCGGAAGGTTTGTCTCGACAGGATGAGGGAGCATTTAAGTATTGCAGCGTGTCCACCTAAACTAAGGTATGTAGATCTTAGCTATCGGAATTTAAAACTGCGTACCAACATCTGGATACCAAGCTCGACCGCCGGCTAATCGGAGGTTTGTAATAATAATAATAATACTTCCGATATAGCCCCTCTGAGAGAACTCAATCTCTTTTTCGGCGCTTTACATTGACTGCAAATGAAGCGCATCGATGGAATGGCTAGCCGGGTAGCGTCCTTAATAAGCAACAGGAATCTGCATCTGCGGCATGCAGCCAGCCTTCGCGGTGGTGAGCGATGCAGCATGCTGAGGCTGAGGTGCTACGTCATCGATTTGATATTGGTAGGATTAACAGCGGGAGTGGCCAGCAAGCAAGTTGGGGCACTGAGGGGGGAGCGAATGGCGCTGGCGCTGAGGTCTTCGGCCAGTGCAAACGTAAAGCTTTAGCGTCGACCTTAGCTCTCGGGACTTTAAAAGCTTTTTCTCGAGGCAGATGTGAGCACCGAGATTGATTTCGTTCTGTTTTTTCGATACTGCGGCCCGTCGCCGCGGAGCTCAGTCAACACTTGCCCCTCCCTTCGCTACGGCATGATCGCCAGGCTAACTAGTTTTCAACACGATGCAAGCAGGCGATGGTCGTCGCTTACCGCAGTCGCCATTACGTTGCTGATGAAAGGCAGCTTGGTGCTGTGAGCGTCGAACGGCGCCCCTCCTTTTCTGGCGATATTGTCGATAAACTCGGCCATTTCATCATTGAGGATATTCTATAGCTGTCCCAGGCACTTTCCGTGCGTCGCTAGTGCCGAGTACAGCCGCTTTTGCTTCTCAACAGTGGCCTTCGTGTAGCTCTGCAAGGACAGCAGGCAGCGGCCCGAGATGACGCGCGACTGCTGCTGCTGCTGCTACTACTGCTTCAGAGCCGCGTTCGACCTGTGCCGATCGACTCGAGGTGAGCCGCCAGCGATCCAAGCTGCTCACCTCGAAGGCTGCATTCTTAAAATGCGCTATTCTCTAGGCTCGCCACATCGACGGCCTGCCTGCGAAGTCGGTTCCTCTCGTCACCATGGCCTCTGTAGCGGCGTCCACACTGGAAACGACGACCACGGTTTTGCCCAACAGCTCGAACTTGAAGACGGATCCGTACTTTGCCTGCCATTCCGAAAGCTGGAGATGAAAGTGGACCACGATATATCGAATATGCTACCGAAGAAGGGCAAGCCTCTAGGTCCTGGCAGTTTGCGAAGTGGGTCTCGAAGCGTCCTCACTGCGACGTAGCAGAGCAGGGATACAATTGGGGCTGCAAGCCATCCTCCGACGTCGTCCATCCTCGTCGTCCACATTCCGCCAGCTGACAATGGCTGAGGCCGCACGCCAGCAGGCTTTATTCACCCCAGGGTTGGTCGATACGTGATATGGCCATCTGGCGTTTTACCAGGCCTGCCTGCCCTTTGACACCCAGGTGGGGTACTTGGGAAGCCCATAGTTTGGTGAGGGCTGGGGGGGGGGAGGGGCGGCGGCGTTTTAGCAGAAGTTCTTGGCGAGTTCAGACGTATTCGTCCTTGCACTTGCACGGCGATCTCAGCGATCCCAGCAGCTCCAGCGACTCGGACTATGTTGACAGTATCTCGGGCTAGCACAACAGTTGCAGTCAAGAACCACTGAAGGCTAGTAGCCGACTTACGACTTTTTCTGGGCACTTGTGCCGACAGCCCACATCCTCACTAGAGTCCCTTTGTACCGAGGCACCCGCTAGTGGAACAGTCTCTCCTCCCCCTAAAGTGCATGGCCTGTGAGTCTACGGTTTAATGTCAAGTAAAGCCCACTCCTTGTCCCATCGTCCATCCAACACAAGCCCTAGGGTGGCCGCCTTCTAGCGGCGCCTAGTGCCAGGGCCGAGCTGAGGTCTAGCCGGAAATTCGCCACCAGCTTGTGATTACGTCGGATCGGGGATGCGAATTCAGCCATGACGACTGATCACCGGTTGAATCGATGAGATCGAGTGAGCACACCTAATAAATTAAACTAAAACGGCTCTGGTAGGCATGTAAACGTTATTCTGAAGGCAGTGCACATGGTTTTTAAACGTTTGAAGAGCTCTAATTGCACAGTGACTTCTCTTGCTATCCGTGTAATAAAAGGATATTACTCAAGGCTCAATTTACTCAATTTTTGATGGCTTAAAATCCTTACCAGGATAGACCCATTTGGCATAGGGCACTCTGTCGGTACTCGGTGGTAAGTCTTTGACAGTGGGGGGGGGGGATACGTACCGAGCACGTGCCATTCGCGTGCCCAGGGCATGGCAGGATATGAGTGCTGAGCAGTGGGCACGTGCAAGCAACCCTACCAGCAGGTTGGAACGCAGCACCACGAATTCAAATCTGGAAACTTACCCATTTAGCGGAATTTGGTGATTAAATCAACGCTGTTTCAATACCAGTGGATTCAGCGCCAGATTGCAGCCCTGGCCGTCGTCCGAATCGTGCTGGTAGTGGTGCCCGGGCGAATCCGCTCTTGGCCCATTGAGTCGACGCCAGCAATAGTTCGGTAGGTAACCCTCGGAAGCGAGCTTCGACGGTCTCGTGAGATCCGAAAGTGTCTGCCGTTACTGCTTATATAGTCGTAGAAAGGGGGAATAGCCCACGCGCGAAGAATCCCACAGCAATCTAACGGACAAGCTGATTTACAGCCGGTTATTTAGCTCAAAACATGTTATAATTATTCACAATTGTTATAAACGCTGCATTGTAATCTCATTCTGCCAGGCTGCTTTTCTTGGCCGTTCGGAATACTCCAACTCTGCCAATCAATTAAAACAGCTGATGTCAGGGGCGAAGCAGCTTTTACAGTAAATCTGAGCGAGTTCGAGATCGTAGTTAACTTCTAGTCAATGCCTGCTAATCTGATCTAATCTAATCATGTTTTTCCGATAATCTGCTAATTGCTAATCTGACAGCCTCATGTTTTTCCGATGGCTCCACTTCCACTTTATAGGTGAACTTGAAAGCTTGGAGCTCCTGACAATAAGTAACGTGGTCTCAAAAATTTGAAATCCTAGCTACTCAAGTGTTTGATAAGCTTTTAATTATGCTAGTCTCATTACAATGCTAGGGAGAGAATGCCAAGGCAGCAAATATAAAAGTTTTCTGCATAATTCCCTCCACCGCTCGCTGCTAGTTGTCCTACATCTTCGGCAATCTCTCGAGCACCGATGAAACGGTCGGTAAAGAGCAGGAGCAGAAGCAGAAGGACGACAATTAATTGTGTTCCTTCAATGCGACGTATTTCTGCACGAGAGGTAGAGCGAATGGGGTCAGACATTTGTCATTCGTGGAAATGCGAGCGCTGAGCAAGACAAAGGTGTGCAACGTGTCGCTCGACGTTGGCGTTGCTGTCCATATGAGTCCTTCTGAGTATGCCTCTGTCACATCGCAGCCATGTTTCGTAAGCTTCATTGCTTCCTAATTTCACTCTCAGTGAAATGCTGTAGGTTGAAATGCAATTCAAAATGCTGAGGGTTGCACGACGTTGGGGTGGCCCAGGGCATGCGAAATCTCCAGGAAGCAGCTCTGCTGCCATCAACTGCATCGAGAGCTGCAATTATAAAAGCCCTACCCTCGGCATTATTTCTCGCGGCTACTTTCGTCCTCTTTCCACACCACTATCCAAAACTCCGTTAGCACTTGCCGCAATACGTGCATGCTGCCCTCCCGGGCGTGTCTATATTTCGTCATCTGAGCTTAAAATTAGATTAAATACCTCAAAGTCTCTTGGCAGTCGAGCTCTCTGGCAAGACACTCTGTCCTCTGCCATCATGCTGCTCTACCTTCCGCTTGACCTTTCAACTGACTGACCTACACTCCTTGGTTAATTAAAGCTACAACACAAATCTAGCTCACGCACAAGATGAGTGTGCCCATCAGACTAACGACAGGTTTGTTTAGGCGGGAACGATCACTTTGTTTACGGCTAGCAAAAAGAAAGCAACGAATACTAAACGCGAGATTGAGAAAGCCGCCAAAAAGGATGGAATCACCGAGCATCACTAAGCATTTGAAGGTTCTTCAGTCAATAACTAGCAGCATTTAATTTGTCGCTGCAGAGTCACCTGTTCCGCCTAACTTTACCTTCAACCCAGCTTCAACTCGTACTTGTGTTCCTACCGATCTTTGCCTGAATGATTGGTTACGCAGACCTTTTGTAAGCAATTTGAGTAAATGCTTAAAGCAGCTTTCTCCACTCGCCGTTTGGTTATCTATTGTGGACAGCATCTTATGCCGTTGAGACTGTGTAAATATCAGTATCGTTTACTAATTTTTCAAAAAAAAATGAAAAATGAAAATACATTTGATAAGGAATATGTTTAATATATGAGATATTTTACAGTGAAACATTGAGCAGGAATCATTCCACACGAAATTGCACGATCATGCGATTTACTCTAACCATCTGCGACTATTTTGACCACATGCCAAACGATATGACTTGTCTCTCTAAAAATAAATGGTAGCGCTCACTCTAATATGGGACCTGTAAGCCATGTACCTGAGGTTTCCTGCTCTTTTTTTCTAAAATCAGTCGTTGGAGCCCTAAGTGGGAGACCTAACTGAATGTGAAACCACGTGGCAGGCTTTCAACAACCATCCCTAGCAGCATACTGACTCAATATTTGCACGGAGTTCTCCTTTAAACAAAAATATTAGGAATGCAATCAGATTTATTTAAATTGCAATATGGCAGCAAAAGTGATACAAGTAGTTTTAAAGCTCTGCTTACAGAGAAAGTAATTGAACAAAATCACTGACGCGAACTCAGGTGTTTATAACGCCAAGTGAGAAATGCTTCTCACGTAAATGTCGTAAGGAGAATGTATGCAGCCTTAAACGGAAACTAGACCATCACTCGAAACCAATGGATCAATGCAAGTTGATCAATAATGACACACCCCTCAACCAAATCAAAGTGAAGGGTCTTCTAAGGTCAAATAAGTCTTAAGAGTGTATGCCTCTATATAGTGATATGGTTGTGCAATGCATAGCGTTGGTTCTCTTGTCTAGCTTACCTTCATATACCCAACCCCCTAGCCGCCCAGCCGCCCTCAGCCGATGCTGCAGGTCTTTGTTCAGCTGCCTACCCATGCTTCTTGCAGGAATCCCAGCTCGAGAGATAGTCGTCTAACTAACCTGAACTATGGAGCCCGCAGTCCTTGGATTGTGTTTTAACGCCCCGCGACGTCTCCTGGATTGACCGAACGCTAATGTTTAGTTATTACCTTTGAGATCTGCCACTGTTCTCGAATAATGTTTTCACTAGTCGTCTTCGGTAGCTTGTAGATGCAACAGCATTGCCAATACTCGACCGATCTATTTGAAACTTCGAGTGTGAGTTGGGATTTACTTGTACATCAATAGTCACATTCATCTTTGATGTGGATTTTTAAGTATTATTTTCTCCACGAGGTTCCTTGAACTTGACTGTCTGATTTATTAATTGCTGACGTATGGGCATGTATGCATCTCCGTCTATAACTCCGTAAAGACACACAAAACTAAGTGGGTGTTACGCAGAAGAGTTTCCGATAGCAAAACCAGAACCTAAGCAGGTTTTGATACAATTTTGGTCGCCAGAATACGTTATCTCCCGCAAAAAAGAGAAAGTGAGAAGCATGACCGAGTCAGGAGGGCAGTTGAGGTAGCGAGTAGCATTGAAGTAGCAGCTAAGCTCTGGTGTAAAGGGTGTGCTTCAGTCGGCATCCGGAAAGTATATGTTGCTCTAGAACGGTGGTCGTGAGTTTCGAAGTATATGACCTGCAAAGCAAAAGCATTTGTCCCGAAAGACCTTTAAAAATAGTAATGGAGCCGCTAACTTACCTTCCACATAGAACCCGAGGGCACGATGAGGCTGAAACTGGTGCAGCAGTTCAGCTAGGTATGAAGGAACTAAGCCACGGACGGGCATCGTGGGTTAGCCTAAGAGCTTTTACTGTGTATTATTTAATCTAACGGAAGCCATAGAGGCTCCTCAGAAAAAGAGACGCCATCAATATTGTCCCTCGAATGAAATTTACTTATTATTTAGGCTTATATAATAATAAGCTAAGTGCGCCCTGCAAATTTTTGAAAGGTATGGAGTATCTTCATCCATATTATTGAATCTCTTGATCCTTTTGTGCTACCGTGTTTTAAAAATTCACCCTCACACGGTTAAGTTAAATCTCAAAGATCGTGTCAGAAGGTCGACGTTACAGCCATTGTTAATCAAATGAAATGCTGCCCTTACTTCTATGACCAATTTGAACAATAATTGTTCGGTAGGCTCGATTTGATTATTAATAAGTGCACTTTGGGGATACGTTCCATATTGTTAGGGGGCACGAGACTTTTGTCTTATGCACTTACCCATAGAAAGACCTCAGGTCGTTATTGGTTCATTGAACATTACTCCTGATCGGTAAACCCCACTCTGGGCAGGCTATTACAAAAGGACTTTCACTGGGTGAGCACATTCTCTACACTGCCAAGCTGGTCCACTCTGAGCTGACGAATCCATCAAAAATAAGGGCCTGCTTCGATAAGAGCACAACAGGTAACTAGTTGTGGCGTTTGCAACATCGCATGTAGTTTAATTAAATTCAAGTTAGTAGGACTCCAATCCCGCTACCTTAATCGACCCCAGCTTGCTTATATTCAGATCGTCTTCTGGTCTTGCACCGCCGCATAGATGCCACAGCATACCACTTTTATCTGTTCTGTACCGGATAGTTAGCTCGCACCCCTTCCTCGTTTAACATCTTTTATCGTGCAATATCTCTTTTTTGGAGTTTCGTAGCTCCACTAGTATCATGTCCGACGACTGGCTCTCCAGCTCCCAGTCGTGTGACTGCTCCTGGCAATTCGAAATCGAGTTTCCTGTTTGCGTGCACCGTGATCGTGTTGCGTGCACCGTGATCGTGTTGCGTGCACCGTGATCGTGTTGCGTGCACCGTGATCGTGTTGCGTGCACCGTGATCGTGTTGCGTGCACCGTGATCGTGTTGCGTGCACCGTGATCGTGTTGCGTGCACCGTGATCGTGTTGCGTGCACCGTGATCGTGTTGCGTGCACCGTGATCGTGTTGCGTGCACCGTGATCGTGTTGCGTGCACCGTGATCGTGTTGCGTGCACCGTGATCGTGTTGCGTGCACCGTGATCGTGTTGCGTGCACCGTGATCGTGTTGCGTGCGCCGTGATCGTGTTGCGTGCACCGTGATCGTGTTGCGTGCACCGTGATCGTGTTGCGTGCACCGTGATCGTGTTGCGTGCACCGTGATTGTGTTGCGTGCGCCGTGATCGTGTTGCGTGCGCCGTGATCGTGTTGCGTGCACCGTGATCGTGTTGCGTGCACCGTGATCGTGTTGCGTGCACCGTGATCGTGTTGCGTGCACCGTGATCGTGTTGCGTGCACCGTGATCGTGTTGCGTGCACCGTGATCGTGAAGCCGAAGCTCCTGGTTTCGATCACCAGCTTCTTCGACTTTTCTGCATTCATTCTCCTCAAAGCTAAAGTCACAACATTTTGGCTCAGCCTTCCTGGCTTTGCAGTGAAGTCGTCTTCTTGCTGCTCTTATGTACTTTGAGTGCTCACATGTGCACGCTTCCATTCATGTTACAAACCGTATGCATGGTTCCATTCAGTTTGCAAACCGTATGTCCTGCTAAGCAGCAGCCCCGAGTGTATTCGCGTGTGCTTTTGCCGGCTGATCCAAGCACGTGACGGCCCGTTTCATTTTGACCCGCGGTTATTACTTTGCTTGCAGTGAGTTTTCAAGCATCTGGATCGAGATTTGGATCTCTTAGGGTGCAATACAAGTAAGTGGCTTCATTTTGTATTCCTATTGGTAGTCTCTCAACGGAATCTGGAGGCCCAATCCACGAGCAGCTACCTGGTTGTAACTGCTATATAGAATGCCCTCGGAGGTATGCCGGCAATGAGCTGCTGCGAGGTCGACCTCCACGTCAGGGCTATGAGTCCATTTACTTGTCCTGGTTGGGGCCTCTGCAAGCCCACTGGCCTCATTATTGCTGAATTATAACCCCTGACCTTTTGATGCTGCTTACTTTGCAATACACCAGCCACTTATATTGAGGATATTAACTTTTGATCGACAGGCCAGCTCTCAGAATGCAACGATGGTTGAATGGGTACAGCATCGGTTGGATCAAAATGACCCGGTGCCTTCTGCTAGACCGAAGGGTCTAGCCCTCCCTTAAGGTCGATTCTTAGTTGAGTTGCTGATAGCATACATCACTGATTACTGTCGACGGATGAATCGTCAGGCAAGTCGCAAGCCTGAGCTTGAACTGTGGTTGCTTTTTAGGAGGTGAAAAATGGCTAACCGAGGCAGATTTTAGGATCTAATACGAAATCTGCTACGAGTTCAACATCCACGCTGGCATTTCGCAACGTTTAGCAATGGATCGTCGTCAATATCCTCACTGCTCAAGTAAAGCATCCATTTATTTCTACTGTAAGCGTACTATAAGCACATGCCAGTACAAAGACGGAGGAGTCTACGCTAGGAGGCCCACCAGCTTCTCACTGACGGCCCACAGGCGTTCGGCAGACACATCGTTCTTGCCAGCCTCAGATATTTCTCTCAGTGCACAGTCGCTAAAACGAAATAATCGAAGCACAAAGTAGTAAGACGCGATCAAACAACAATGTCACGAGAGGCAATAATCAACAATACGATATCAAAGTGGGTAGCAGCCTCGCTAGACTCTACTCAGTCGCTTGTTGGAGTGACACAAGAAACCCTCCTAAGTACTCATATTATGCGTAAAATATAATGAAATACACCACACACGCTTACTGCACAATATGTCTCCTAGTTGTACCGACAGTATTAGAGAAACTTTGTTTCTGTAATAAAGAAGCCAAGGCTAGTTGATTCAACTTCCTCATTTACATGGCAGCAGAAGTACGTTTGTGGCTGTCATTCCAGCTTGCTGTAGGCAATAGGATTTCGTGCAGCCGCACTCTAATCCACGCGGAGTGTCCTCAATGTATGTTCACCTTACATCTAGGACAAGACTGAAATTATCCTCAGAGAGTAAACCCAATCCCATAAGCTATTACGTAAAACGTAATCTGTTCTAAGCCACACTGGCTCTACTAATTCACCGAATACAATGCATGAAAGTGTTACATGATTGTTGAATCACTGAAACATGCGAATGATGATGCTTGAGTTTTATCGTCGCTGACTGCCGTCAACTATTGAAAGACTGCTTATAAAACATGTTCTTTACCTGCGTTTACATATTTCGTACTTGTAAGCCTCGTGATATGTTGGATGCTGAAGGTTCTACACCTTTAAATACTGAGAATGGCTTACTTGCTAGGCAACTCAGTAGTTGCCACAATATCTACTTCAGCTGTGAAAGAGAGGATCTAAATGCAACGACAGCCATCTTCAGCTTCAGACTACGAAAGTTAGCAGGTCAGCACCCATGATCATTCGATTGCACGCTACAGCTTGTGGCTGTAAAAGAGCATTCATATTTACTAACAACAATAAAAATGATAATACATTTGTATAGTACTTTCGGTGAACTTAATCACTTTCTTTGCACTTTATACATGCTGCAAAGGAAGCATAATATAATGTTTAGGGTTAGCATGCTTAATAAAAACAAACAAAAAATCATTAGGGGTCACGTGCACAGGGTCAGCACGCCAATACGGTTAGTGGCAACATGAGCAGTCAGTACCCATAAGTAGACTAAGGACGAATCACATGCAGACTCAATACTATAAATATTTAATACTATAATATAATAAATATAAATACATTCTATACTGAATGTGTGTGCGTTTCTAGCATCTTTTTAAATGTCTAGTTATGGAGATGTGATTCCAGTCTGGTGAGTTCCAGGCTTTGGGAGCTTACGAACCATGGGCACTTTCTCCAGAGAACCCGAGGCTCCTACAAGGTGTAGCTCAGCGATTGGATAAGCAAAAGTGGTGGTGCGATTCTTATCCTGGTGGGGAAGTAGATATGATACGTAGGCTGCAGCCAAAGAAGGAGTGGACCTAAATGTGAGTGATAGAATAGTGAAGTCGATGAACTGATTTACTGGGAGCCAGTGAAAGTTGGCGAGAGGTGGTGCAATGTGGCAACTGCGACACTTAAGACAGCCAAGCCCGGCTGCCGAGTTTTGCACCAACTGTAAGCGCCTGATTGCACAGGCCGGTAAACCGGCAAGCAGTGAGCTGCCGAAGTCAAGACGGGAGGTCATAAATACACGTAAGAAAGATGTAGCATCCATGCCTAAGCACATCTGAATTTCAGCAACGTTATATAGCTGAAAGTAGGCAGACTTGACTATGGAGCTAATGTGGACTTCTAATGAGAGATCTCTTCGGAAGAGGACACAGATTTTGTGCAGATTCAACAACAAATATCCTGACAGAGCCGGTAGAATTAGGCTTTACAATTAACAATTGGTTTGCAAATAACTAGTAGCATAGTTTTATTATCACTTAGTTGAAAAAAATTTGCTGCCATCCACGTGGGGATATCATCAATACATGCAGCAAGGGAGTTGGGTGAATGAGACAGGCTTGGGAGCTGGGAGGGATCACAGCAAACGTAAAACTGAGTGTCATTTGCATAGAAGTGAAAGCCTAGTTTGTGCCTGGCAATCATATCGGCACAGAGACCAAGAGGGAGAGTATAAACCATGAAAAGAGACTGACCTGTGCACCGAGCCCTGAGCTACCCCTAACTTCAGTGATATCTCAGATCTTGTTAACTTCAGCTCTCTGGCAGCAAGTGACTGAAAATAGCACCGAGATCGGCTATTTGGAGAAGTTTGCGGTCTGCCTGAAACTTTCTAGCCGCAATTTCAAGTCATCCAACACCGAGCACAAACGAACTTGAATGACTAACTAGACAACACTTTGTGTTTTTATTTTAATTACACAATATTACCCTCTACAAGATGGTGAATGAAAAGATCCTTCAGCAATAGTCGAACAATTCCGTCACCAGTACCCGGCTGGATTGAAGGAATAATTAGCGATTGTGAGCTCTATCTCTGATCTGGAATATTCATATAAACTCATTTACCATAGATATTTGATTGGTGACTTTTAAAAACTAAATACCTTCGGATAAGCAAAACGCAATTAGGAATTCAGTAGCGTTCGGAAACTTTGTGCGAGACAAACGAGCTAGTGAGAGCCGAAGCCATTCTGCCCCGGTCTAGCTCAGAGGCAAGATGCTGGCATTTAATCTCCAGGGCTCCAGCAATGAAGTATATTTAAAGCACTCTGCTGGAGATTAAATTCCCTTAGGGTGCTGCTATATAGATGCATTGTTTTAGTATACGTTAGCTGATTCAAAAGCCTCAATCATTAGTAAGCAATTAGCATGCTTAATCCACGCCATACGTAAAGTGCCTTGAAAAAGACATGTCTCTTGGGGCAGTGTAAACATGTCTTATTTACATTTTCGTAACGGGATAGCATTTGCTGCTCTCAATAGCTCATGTAATGGGTTCTATATAGTTGTTCACTGCATGAATCAAACCCTAAAGAAGAGTTACGAAGTGCCAGCACCTTCATCACGAACTAAGACACCCGCTGGAAATTGGCTGTAAAGCTTGTCTGCCTAAAGTAAGTGCTACTCTGCATGCCGTATGACTTTGCAATTTGGCAAGCAGTGCTGGCTGGCTACCCTTAAATATCAAGCGACATCGCAGTTGAAATTTGAGTAGATACAGAGCTGAAGCAACAAAATGAAAGAGAAAAATCAGAGATGAATAGCAAAAGAAATAGAGGGGATAAGAGAGATAGAGAGAGAGAGAGAGAGAGAGAGAGAGAGAGAGAGAGAGAGAGAGAGAGAGAGAGAGAGAGAGAGAGAGAGAGAGAGAGAGGGAGAGAGAGAGAGAGAGAGAGAGAGAGAGAGAGAGAGAGAGAGAGAGAGAGAGAGAGAGAGAGAGAGAGAGAGAGAGAGAGAGAGAGAGAGAGAGAGAGAGAGAGAGAACTAGGAAAAAAGAAAGCGATTCAGAGCTTACAAGAAATTTATTGCAGAGTGGTAAAACTAGGGCGGAAATGAGAGATACGAAGTAATTGACCTATATAAAGATATATAAATATGTAGAAACAGATAGAGTTCATATAATCTCAAGAATCAGAAAAGGTCTTCGTCACTTTTGTGTATCTAATAATTCTGTAGGGCGTTTTTTTTTCTCATCTGTTTTTGCTAAAAACAGTCAACACTTTTCACAAATAGTTATGCTGCACAAAATGACAATTAAAGTCAAAAAAGAAAATCTGCAGCATTTCTTGCACAATCCATTTACAAAGATTCGTTATTTCCAAGCACTGCTTAAACTGCACTGAGCACCAAGGTAACTAAATAAATAAAGGCAGATAATGGTGGCCAAAAAGATCATCCTTAAGCAAGCAGCTCTTACCTGAAATGAAGACCCGAGAATCTGTCGAGATCGGGGGTGACAGCACAATATATGGTGGTTTGAGCTCCTTGCTCGACGGACTTGAGGAAAAAGCGGCCAGCTGTGCTCATTAACACACGGACAGGAAGCGGAAAGTGTTGGCCCAAACCAGTCGGAATCACCCCCGGGTGCAGTGAAAAGGCTGCGATGCCGCTTCCTGAATGAGAAAAGAAAGAGCAGAATTTCCCTTGAAACACGTTATTTCGCTGAAAATGATGACACAGCATGCTGAATGGAGCACTGAAGCTCTATATATGGGTATGAGTACGACTCATGGACCGATCTTAAAGCGCCAGGGTGTCCTAAATTATAGTTCACGGATAGTGCTGTCCGAACACGTTGAGAGCAGGCAAGCTAGCTCGCTGAAAAAAAGCTAGATCTTGGTTTGCTTCGGTAGTGCAGCAGCTATCTTGGTTTTTAACAACTACATAAGTTTCATTCCCATGACAAGTTCAAGTTTAGATTTCAGCTGCTTTATAAGCAGTGTTTTGCGATGAGTAAGCAATTCACAACTTTCACCTATGTTTTGGCCAAGGCAAAAGTCACAAGCATGACTTAGCTTTGCTGGAGTTCCTCACGAGCCGTCAAAAGGCGTAATTTTGAAAATATAAGTATTTTGAGTATTTAATGATAAATTAACATTGCGTTACGATTAATCTCAAGAAAATGCATCTCGTAGTGATGTACACAAGTACGAACCATCGTTGCTGAAGATATCACTTTACTAAGATCTTAACTTAAGATTTCAGATTCGTTCTTCGACGGCATCACAAACCATTAACTCTAAATACATCTGCAGTTAGGAGTACCACCTATTGTCGAGCAAAAATTTAAAAAGCAGAATGTTCAAGCTCAAATGACGAAGTGCCTTGGTTTATCAGTTTTTCTATTAAAAAGGAAACTCTTATGTAACTAACCTTGTGTGCGAAAGCACCAAATGCTTTTGCAATATTTACCTCTGTCAGCAGACTGGTTCCTTACCAATCACTCAGAGCTTTAGCTTTGATTAATAAACCAAGCTATTTCATTGCTGGCTTTCAGAGGATAAGTAAATAGAATAAAAACAGGCTTTAAGCGCTTTTTAACTGATACTTTATGGTGGCTTTTCCAAACTTTCAAAGCATTGTCGTGATTGCATAAGCATTTCTTCAAGCAGATAATTTAATAATATTCTGCAGCTACGGTTTTAAAAACAAAAGTGGCATTACCGGTTCATGCATACATGTATGATCTTGTTTCTCAATCACGATTGAAGACCTTTTTTGGTGTTGTTTTAACTTCATCAGAATGGCAAAGGAGAAAGACAGTTCCACCAGAATTTTATAAATACATATTCGAGCTGATATCCTTGCAAATAACCATGCATTTAAGCATACAATTTCTTAGCAAGCTGTGGTTCAATTTGAAGAAACCTTTCAAATTTCCCAGTTGCTGTAAAACAATAGTTATTATGATTCTAATTCAAAAACGATCAATAATTTTCACAGAAAACGTTGGCCTTATTCAATGCATATTTTTCCTACCCTGGCCTGGCAACAGCTTCAGACTAACTATAGCAGTAGCTAGGGTGAAAGTGCGACTGAAAACAACAGTAGCTCATGCTTTAGAATATGGGCCAAGCACAAGATAGCAGCCACTTGGAGAAAAAGCATAGATAATGAAATTTTTGGGTATTTAGGTAGCCGGACGGCCTTGAGAACAATGCTGACTGCCGTCTATCAAAGTCTCACTGCTGATGCTTCCGCGGCGGCTCACTGAGGCTGAGCCGGCGATCCGAGCCCTAAACGCCGAGCCTCTGAGGGCCACTCCACCCTAAATAATCGCAGGATGGCAGAGTTTGCTCTATTCCGAAAACCTTGCTCTACGTGTCAGTTCCACTAGTGGCCTGACACCGTCGAGCCAGCAGATACGAACAAGGAAGCACACGTGCCGACCGCTCTGTTGGCCTTACCAGTGCCGCAATATGCCCGCTGTTCCCATCCCCCAATTCCCTATCCCAAAACACGACTCTCCGATCCCTGCTGATGCGCCCCGACGCCTTGACTAGCCAATCACGCACTGCATCACGACTTGACTAGCCAATCACGCGCTGCACGAGGCAGCCCAGGGACACCTGCCGGCACTGCGATGGACGTCCAAGCAGCCGTGCTCCACCTCCCTAACGAGAGGAGGCATTTCTTTCCACTTGCGATTCGCCGAGATGTACGTTTTAGCGTTCGTTTTAGCGTTGGCAAATTTCCCGAAACTACAAGCTCTCATCAGCAGGGAACACTGAACCACCTGATCCAGTCAAGACCAGTTTAAAGGACATATTTATGTTGGCGCCCATAGACGATACAAAATTATCAGCTTAGGGACACGTACGTGGTTTGAGCTTCTGACTTGGGCCCAAGTCACTCGCCAACTGGTTGTGCCATCGGCTCATGATACTTCATCGCTGCCAGCAGCCACTGTACTGTAACTTTGCCGGATATTACTGAGAATACTTTTATGTGGACCGAAAGCCGCTTGGGCCTCGAGTGCGAAACAGAAAACTGTCCTGAGATGCCCACTTCGTCCATGGGGCTTTGCAGATTTACAGAGGGAGATATATTACTGTACATTCCATTAAGTTTAGGTATCTGTGAAGGAGCATGACTCGGGGGCCTGCGAGCACTGGGCTGAGACCATACGAGGGCTCAGACTGCCTAAGCAGCAACAGATTCTAGAGCGATTCTCGAGGGGTGGAGAATGACTCTCGGTGGATGACGTAGTACAACACAAATTCAGGCATTGGCTACATCTGTGGGGCTTCCTTCTACCGCAAACTGCCACCAGCTGCCAGGCGGGTCAGGTTCCAACGATGGCTAGACAGAGCAAAAACAATGCATGCATGGAATATAAGGTCCGCCGGAGGAGTACAACGGGGGGGGGGGGGAGACAGCTACATCCCTCGACACCGGCAGCGGTCTAGAGTGCATAGACTGGGTTTGGCCGACGTGGTTTCTGATAATAAAGCGTTTGGCGTTGGAGCCAGGAGACATGTTGCTCGGTCGTGCTACTCAGCCCGACGAGAGGTCTGGCACGGGGCCGCCACATTAGGATTTCAAATTTCTGTTACTTTTGTTTGCTGTTGTCATCTAAATTCCTTCTTAAAGCTCCGACTCTTTCAGAGTTCTTGAACTGAGTCCCAAACAAACCATACGAGCATGTTATAGGCTCATCTCCAGTTTTTCCTGAATCGTTTTGAGCCACTCAGAAGGCTCTACCTCTCATGAGCTGCAGTGATTCACTCTAGCTTACTAGTCATCCGACAAACAATAGCCGTTGCCATAACTCTTGCAGTGTGCCTAAGAAACCCAAGGTCAGTCTCCAATTATATCCAGAAGGTACTCAATAAAACCATTGATAATAATGCTGACATTTTAATTGTATCAAAACGTGACTGAAATTGATATAGAGTGCTCACAGAAAAGCTCCTGTGTCACCACTTGGGACATGTCTTCCTTACATACAGGAGAGATAAACACAAACTTGAGGCAGAGTAGCCTGCTGCCTGTTGATTCTTTCTCAATTTAATCAAGTAATTGATTATTTAAATATATAAATAATATAAATATATAATATATATAAATGAATTATTAACTTTAAAAAATCAATGTATCAATTAATAATTTGATCATGCTTAAAGGCAGCATCTGTAAAGTGCCTAGAATTAGATACAATTCAATGAAGGTGCTGTAAAAATGAATTTTTATATTACTTATACTAATTTCAACCTATTTGCAGTCCTCTCGAACTTGCTTTCGAATACTTTACACTGTGCCCCTCCAGCATCTAGCGGTTAATAGCACAGTAATTTGTTGCCGGTCATATACCAAGTCTTGCATTGATAAGCATACTCAGATCTCATTTAGATTCAGTGATTGCATGATTCGTCCCCTTCTGTTACTGGGCGCCTTTAGGATTAAATCTAATAACGATTCTACGTCGTTATGTGCCGCATTTAATGGAATGGCCGATTCATGTTCCCTTGCAGCTTACGTGTGTGGCCCCAATGGCAACACGGGTAATTCACTCGATTAAACATCTACTGTCGATATTAAATGTCGATATATGCTGTCGATTGTGTTCATGAACGCTAAATTCCGTACATTTGACTACAGGTGGATCTTATTCGTTCTGTAGTTCGAGTCCCATTTGGTATCAAAAATACTCCGCAGATATAGTATACTTAAGATACATGACACTAATATTACCGGCAAAAAATAATTAACTAGCCCCAGGTGCTTAATTCACCACATGACACGCCTTCACAGGTGGAAGATGCCACAAACAAATACTATGCGGTTGTGTAGGAGAGTTTGCTCCTCTGACTGAGTATTTTCCATAAATGACCACTACAATTGTTATGCTTTGATCATTATAGAGTGCATTTCCGTCTTAGTGATATTAGAGAATGAATTTTCTGCCCTCGTGAACTACAATTTCTGCAACTGAGTAATTAACAAGATATTATAACATGCAAAAATCACATTAGAAAAACATGCAAACGAACGCAAGCATCATGCTTAGACCAGAAAACAGGAGCACAAATGAATGCACTCTAGCCCATTAGTTAGTTAGAACCCTGGTTAGCAATGTGAACTGTTTCCGGCACCGGTGCGCAAGCGAGGCACAGAGGAACCAAACGCACAAATTGAGCCACGTCTAATTTAATGAATCTCCACGTCTAACCTCACAAAGCCACAGGGACTGAGTGGGTGCTACAGTAGAGAGTTTTGAATAACACAGGGACTAAGTGGGTGTTACAGTAGAGAGTTTTGGATAACGCACACAGAGCCGATGTGGCTTTGTGTGCCTACTTGCCCTGACACTGTGCTTGCTGCCACTAACCACATTTGCATGCTGACCCTGTGCATGTCACCCCTAACCATATTATTCATTTCGTTTGTTTTTCAAGCATGATTTTTACTTACCATTCAATTGCATTTCACTTTACAGCAAATTTAAAGCGCCTAGAGAGAGATTAAGTTCTCTGAGGGCGCTTTATCAAGTGAATTATTATTATTATTATTATTATTACTTGGAAGCTAACCGACTACATCTCGAGCAACAAAGAGAAGGTGAGAAGAATAGCTGAGACAGGAGATAAGTCGCAAGTGTGAGTAGCATGGAAATAGCAGCTCACGGTGGCTGGAAAGGAAGTGCTGCAGTTGGCAGCAGGATAGTAGATGTCGTTGCATAAGAACCGTGGAAGTGAGGTCGACATCTAGGCTTTGCATTACAAAGCCTTCTGTTCTTAACACTATTTCCAATAAAGAATGGAACAGCTGGATAGAATGGAACAGCTCAAAAAAATGGATAGAATGCCTATTGAGAACTCAAGGGCTACCTTTTAAAATCAACTTTATATAAAAATATAAAAATCGGCACAGCGAAGGCAATAAAATAAGCTTAATAGTAATGAACAAACTAAATGCAATTCATAAATTGCTAAAAGGTAACTCACAATAAGCTCTGATAGCATATATCCTGTTGCGATCTGCAAGAAAAATCAAAGTGTCCTATTCCAAAGTGACCTTTCATAAGATGACCCCATGCGAACATTCGCACCACATTCATGTCTGCCTTCTTTCAGCTACATAACATAGCTAAAATTCGGGCTTGCTTAGACAAAGATACTGCATCTAAATTGGTAAATGCAATTGCAAATCGCCGACCTGCACGGCTTACCAGTCGAGTAATGCATCGACTTCAAGGTTCTGTCGCTCACTTTTAACTCCCTTCATTCTTTGACTAGAGCCTACCTATAAAATCTAACTCCTCTCACAAATCTGGAAATTTTACCAACGGATTTTCTATACAAAATCTTAATAATAATAATAATAATAATAATTCACTTGATAAAGCGCCCTCAGAGAACTTAATCTCTCTCTAGGCGCTTTACATTTGCTGTAAAGTGAAATGCAATTGAATGGTAAGTAAAACCATGCTTGAAAAAACAAACGAAATGAATAATATGGTTATGGGTGACATGCACAGGGTCAGCATGCAAATGTGGTTAGTGGCAGCATGCACAGTGTCAACACGCATAAGCACATCAGGGACAAATCACACGGACCCACTAAATGCTGTTCTAAATAGGTGTGTTTTTAAGCTCTTTTTAAATGCGGTCAGGTCAGGTGATGTTCTGACGCAGGTCGGGAGGGAGCTCCAGGCTTTGGGAGCATATGAACTAAATGCACGGTCTCTAAAGGATTTGAGGTTTGTACGAGGTATTTGTAGACTATTGGATTCCGAAAAGCGGGTGGTACGATGCTTGGCCTGATGGGGTAGTATTTTTGACAGATAGGCTGGAGCCAAAGAATGAAGTGACCTAAAAATGAGCGACAAAACCTTGAAGTCAATCCGTTGCTTGACTGGTAGCCAGTGCAGGTCGGCGAGAAGTGGTGTAATGTGGAAGCTGCGATGCTCACGACAGACAAGCCTAGCTGCGAAGTTTTGCACCAGCTGCAATCGCCTGATCGCACATGCTGGTAGCCCAGTAAGCAGTGAGTTGCAGAAGTCGTGACGGGTTGTCACGAATGCATGGACCAACTTGGACGTGGTATCCTTATCTAAACAAGCCCGAATTTTAGCAATGTTATGAAGCTGAAAATAGGCGGATTTGACTGTGGAGCTGATATGGTCGTCTAACGAGAGGTCGCTTTGGAATATGACACCTAGATTTCGAGCTGATTCAACTGGAGATATGCTGGCAGAGCCAATTTTGAGAGTCAGCCTTTCCAATCTCTGAATCACACTGGGTTTGCCCATAACTAGTAAGTTAGTTTTTGTAAGGTTATATCTTGTAGCTACAAGATTATATCTTGTAGCTACACCTCGTGAACCTAAAGTCTTTTGGAGACCCTGCCTTTAGTTCATATGCTCCCAAAGCTTGGAGCCCACTACCGACTGATGTCACCATACCCTGACTTGAAGACATTAAAAAGAAGCTAACAAATCTATTTAATACAGTATGCAGTGAGTCCCCGTGATTATTCATTTCTTTGCATGTGCACTCTGACACAGTGCACACTGCCATTAACTCCATTTGCATGTTGACCGTGCATGTCACCTCTAACCATGTTTGTTGACATTGAACATGCTGCCACTAGTCATTCAATTGTGCTTCCCTTACATTATATGTAAAGTGCCTAGAAAGAGTCAAAGTTCTCTGCAGGCACTATACAGACATATTAGCTCTATTAATTAAAAAGAGAAAGTATGTCCATCCCCAAAATCGTGCACTTTCGTCGCATGGCTCGACGGCTCACTTCCATCAAGCTGCAGGATGGTTTACAGGTATTCAGTGACTAAACTACAATGACTAAGGGAAGCAAGTGGACAGGCTTTGAGCTGCTCGTAATTATAAAGGCTGAACTAATGCAGTAGTTCAGTTAGGTATGAAGGCGTCAAGCTACCGCAGGTCTAGACACAATCAGTGAGCCAATAGCATTGTTAGCAAGCCACCCCGGTGGACAGTCTGTGAATTTAGAAAGGGACCGAACGTGATGGCTAGCTGTGAAGGCAGCCTTCTTAATGAAGCTTTCAAGGATCCAGGATCACGATGCCTGTCTGCACCCCAGCATCACCAATTAGGATAACGAAGCATATATACTAGCCAAATTTGACATAGGGGTGTCCTATGAGTAGAAGCTCAGTTTTTTCGTCAATTCATTTAAGAGCATTGGCTCATATCCATGATCGGATAGAGAAAAATCGGACCATAACAGATATTGTTTAGCCTAAATGTAAATGATGTAAAATCAATGCAGTTGGTCACCAAGGCAGAAGGCTAGAGAAGTTCTGGACTTTCGGTGCTAATTAAGGGAAAAAGTTATCGCCCAACGTCTTTAATTAAGTGCCAGAAACGCGATCTCTAGAAACAAAGTGGTAATAGTGGGATAGGTAAGCTGGTTCAAGAAATCGTGATACCTGTATGTAAGAGAGATGATCTTAAAAAGTAAATTCGATGTTTGATAATTAAGCTAACAAATCTCGGACTGAACTGTTTTGGTGTGGCAGAAGCAGCTGATGATAGACCTGTCAAGCTGTCGCGTTTTGAACTAATTGCTGAAAGGATGCATGTTAAGAGTCACGACTGAAAAAAATTATTATATTGACGCTTCCAGACGAATGAGTAAACTATAGTGGCTGTAGTAATATTTTCTAAGCTGCTACCACGATGCTCGTAAGGTTCCCAACAGAAACCAGGTCAACTTGATAGCTCACTCGTGCTCATCCAATGTTGGAGCCATCACACATGGCCTATGGTTTACAGCAGACATAAAAATAGCTGGAACTAGTACGTGGAAGCTTGTGAAGGCATATCAACGATGGAATGCCAGTTCCAGATAGTTGCATAGAAGGACTATTACAGGTCGTATCTTAGCTAACGGCAAGTCAAGGTACTTAAGACAAATCAGAGATGCCCAATCCACAAATGCTGATGTTTTTGCCGTCAAGCATTTTCGCAAGAAACGGCGTGACGGGAAACTCGGAGTGAATAGTTAATGAGAGCAAAGACATCTCAGTGCAACAGAAGGTGGGAGTTGGTAGGCATTTTTTAATACCAGGCTGCTTCTTACTGCACTCTTAAAAACGCATGAATCGAAAGAGGGATTATTAGTGATTAATACACAAGCGACCAAAATGCTCTTTTAGCAACGGTAGCACATAGTGCTTTGCACAGTCTAATTTGTGTTCAATGCCTAGGTGACTTGCCAGGACAATACGGTTGAGTTGAGCAAGCTGGGGTATATCCAAACATATGTAGCTTTCTACTTAAAGGAGGCATCTATTTATGTAATACTGTACAAATAATTAAAGCACGAACTTAGTAACTCAGCCTTATGAACATGGCTTGCATAAATTAAATCCACAACTGCGACCCGAGCATATCTCCTGGGGGGGGGAATATTAGTATTCCAGCGATATATCCTGCTATCATTGTTTGCCTGATCTTGTCTATTGCTGCTTAAACCTTATGAATCTACCTCCTCTTGATTCTAGTTATGAACAAATCAACAACCTTTTACCTTTCTACTTTTATTTGAGCAACCTTTTCTCCATTTGGAATACATTTTTGCAATATGGCACGGTGACTCTCTATTTATTACTGTAAAACACCTGACGCAGCTGAAACACGTATGTAACCACTTGGCACTGGAGCTCAGCGACTAAAGGCAGGAATCTACTCACTTTGCCGAGCCGTCTGCCGAAATATCTCTAGAGAAACGGTATCCAGCGAATGGGATGGCCTGGTCGCACTAAATTTCGACATGATCAACTATAGCATACTCTGCCACCAGCTGAAGTCTGCCTGTACCTCGGCAGCAGGCAGTAGGCTGCCCTCCAGCTACACCAAAATTTCCTCTGCTGGTCTTCAATTACTGTGATCTCTTTCATCATGCCTCGGGGCCGTTGTTATTTGTTTTTGTCTACAATTGCCGTTGCTCTTCACCAGACCCCCTTGGTCAAGGAAGCTATAGCTTCGAGCTGATGCTCTGCACTGGCAGCGCCCACTGCTGCACCTCCCAGCCGGCAACTGATTGCAACAGGCTTTCAATGAGTCAAAGTCCGCCTGCTAGGCAGCCACTATCGTTTCCCACTGCTGCTACTCGCTTTGAGTGGGCGTACAGGCTGCTGTCAATTAAGGAGACGATATTGTTAAGTTCTCTCCCCCCCCGAATACAATTGTCCAAGGGTCATCAGCCCCTTACTATCTGGATTTAAATACCCATCACGACCCATTCATAATTGAAAAGTAAAAGAAATTTGCTACTAAACATAACATCTGTCGCCTACAGGAAAAACACTTCCTATCTGCCCGAACTGCCCAGAACTATACAGGAAGCGATTTGCCACCAAGCTCTTCGAGTCAGGTTTGGTCCACATCGTGGGACTAATAGTGCCAGCCAGGATGCACACTGAGCATCTTTGAGGAGCTCGTTATAGTTATTTCAGTGCTTCTCGTGTACTACACCTGGGGGCTGAGAATTCGGTCTCATTAAAATTCAGTATTTTCATTGAAGATTACACTTATAGACGTGTATCGTCTGCTCCAGCTGGCTTAAATTATTCTGTGCCAGGACATGTCAGGCTAACTGGCTGTTTTCACTCTGATACGCCCAACTTGTACTTGACAACCATTTTAAATAGAACACTTCCTGCCATCCATCGTTTGGGTACCCAAGTAACAAAGCTTCATCGTAAGGTTTTGAATAAGCATATCAAGGCTTGGTGCTGCTTGGACGTGAGATGGATTTAATCTTCACTACAGAAAAAAGATGGACGACGGAAATATCTAAGGAATGTAACATTTTAACCTGGAACGCCCAAAACTTATCGAAATCATTCATAATTACTAAGATTTTGCCGGTCAAAATAATATAAAGGAATATCCATATGCGAAATTATACACGAACTTTTCTGGGAAGGGGTGCAGGAGCTTGCTTTCTGGCTGCTTTTTGGTTGCTGCTTTGTATTGAAGCAAAGCTTGTTTCCATATTGGATCGTCAAAATCTTGTACGAGAAGCGAGCGATGCATGATGTTATAACAACTCTTTACTGAAGTCTGCTGAACAGAATATACCTGATTCGCAGAATATCCGAGTAAGCTCCCAAGTACAGCTCCATTAACGACAGCATAATGCGATTGGCTGGCAAAAGTAGACGAATGATGCTTACTTAAAAGTCAAGCAAAATGCTTTGCATATAGCGAGATCAGCTATTAAATAGCTATGGGGCTTGCGTTGAGTGCAAATGGATACTGCAGACCCTAGCAAAGATGGAAAACTGAGCAGGAAGACATACAGAGCACTAGTCTACTGCCATTGCATCCTAGAGCCAGCAAGACTGCTTTTGTACAAAGCAGCTTACGACTAGTGCATGCTGATGCTTTTGCATGAAATGTGTGCTACAGAATCAAATGCTTAGCAATTTAATCATCGGCTGAACATTAGACTTAAACACTCATTCCAAAAAAACATTATAATTAGAAAAAGAATAGCTCAACATTTTACACGTAAGCCTCAGTGACGTACCAAGAACTCTCTAAATTGATCGATAGACGTAATGGAGCCTCACTTCGGCTGCAATATATTTGGTTTCATCCTTGTAAAGAGTTCACCTCGAATCAATGTGAAGTGTTCACTGAGAATAACCACATTGATTGCATGACTTAATGTGCTATTATTCCAGGCCTAATTCTAAAGGAGTGCAGAATTGTATTGGGCCATGTCAAAGTGTGTGTACTTCCGGTGTGCCCTGGGAAGGCTGCAGATAGCCAAAATTTCATGCAACAATAAGCAAATGAGCACAGCTGTGTCAGGAAGTCAGTCAATAATGTAATAAGAATAGCGGTTTCAGCTCAGGACCACTGGATATAAATTGCCATTGCATTTGCTCATAGAAGCAGTAAGGAATTAAAAAAAAGAGCAATAGTACTTTCGGCCTCAGGGTAGGTCAGTCAAAGCTGATGCATGGAGGAACCACCGGTACGACATTTTGTCAGCTGAAAAAACTGGCTCGCTTGTAGTTTCTTGACATCAAGCTAGAAGCCCAGGATATGGGCTTGCCAACACAACGGAGAAACGTTACTAACACGTAGCTATTGGGAAAATCTCAAGAGATTCTGCTGAGATGACATATAGGTACCTTGCAGTCTTTTAGCCAACTCCCGTGTAAACAGTACGTTGGCAAGCTTGCTTTTACCATAGACCGGCCACGGTGAGTAGTTCTTCTCGCTCATTAGATCGTCAAAGTCAATGTCAAAGTCTGCAAAATTACACAGCTGAAATATATATAAACATACGATTGAAGGCGGCTCCTGACAGTTATGTTATACTTTTAGTTTACCAACTGATTTCACTTGCTGTGATCTAGAATATTAATAGTTCTAACAGTAACCATTCAATCAAGCTTCTATTGCAGCACATGTAAAATGCCCAAAAGCTTATAAGTTCTTTGAGGGTGCTTTACAAACATATTATTAATATTAGTATTACTATTAGTATTATAATGGTACATTTGTCTAGTACAGTCAGAAAACTAAATTTCATTCTAGGCATTTTACATATGCTTTAGAAGAAGCCGTTAAATACGGCTAGCTATAGCATGCCAAGTTTCAGCAAAATCAAAGGACAGATCTCAAGGACTCAGCCAATGCTGTGAGGACCGGGTGTGCTTTTACCTTCTCTGAATAACTCTTTGCTCAGCTCTGGTGAACAGCTATTATACAACACAGCATTAGCTGTATGTTTCGCCTAATGTCTAAAGTAGACTCACTGAAATCACTAGCCTAGTAGGAAAGGTGGAAGGTGTAGCCAGAGCCTGGCAGCCAGGCTTGCTGCTGAGTCCTTGTCAGGCACGTGTCTGGTCCTCATAGCCAAACCGGCCCGAGAGAGAGAGAGAGAGAGAGAGAGAGAGAGAGAGAGAGAGAGAGAGAGAGAGAGAGAGAGAGAGAGAGAGAGAGAGGGAGAGAGAGAGAAGAGAGAGAGAGAGAGAGAGAGAGAGCGAGGGGACAGCTAGACTTCAGAAGACGAGCGTGCAGCACACACTGCTCAAGTTCGCGCTTGCAACAATTCAGCCTATGAATGATTCAGTGCCAAAATGCTTCTATCGCCGGCCTGGGCCAAAATCAGCCCAAATTGCTATATTTAAAATTAACTGTATACGGCTCATCAAAATACAGCATAAATAAATGTAAACACAGCAAAATCAAAATACTAAATTATTAATTATCATTTATAATAATACTAATAATAATAATAATAATTACCATTTTAAGTTAATTTAAAATCAGAAAATACAGCACTGGGAAAAATAAACATTCGCAGTAGTGGCACTTGGCAAACAAATAGCCGACTATCCAGCTAGGTTGCCTATACATAGCTCTGGGGTAAAATTTTAAAAGTTCGTTGTAATTTAGTCCAGCTATAGCTAAGTACGTTGTACATGAAGTGTGTTGTACACATGCTGAAGCGCAGCACGATAATGCATGTAAACCACATTTAAAAGGGACTTTAAAACACACCTATTTAGGACAGCATTTAGCATAATAATAATAATGTACTTGATAAAGCGCCCTCAGAGAACTTAATCTTTTTCTAGGCGCTTTACATTTGCTGCAAAGGGAAATGCAATTGAATGGTAAGAAAAAATCATGCCTGAAAAACAAACAAAATGAATAATATGGTTAGGGGTGACATGCACAGGGTCAGCATGCAAATGTGGTTAGTGGCAGCATGCACAGTGTCAGCACACATAAGCACACGAAGGACGAATCACAGAGACCCACTAAATGCTGCCCTAAATATGTGTATTTTTAAGTTCCTTTTAAATGTGGTCAGGTCAGGGGAAGTTCTGACGCAGGTCGGGAGGGTGTTCCAGGCTTTGGGAGCATACGAACTAAATGCACGGTCTCCAAAGGATTTGAGGTTTGTACGAGGTATTTGCAGACTGTTGGATTCCGAAAAGCAGGTGGTACGATGCTTGGCCTGATGGGGGAGTAGATCTGAGAGATAGGCTGGAGCCATAGAATGAAGGGACCTAAAAGTGAGCGACAAAACCTTGAAGTCGATCCGTTGCTCGACTGTTGTCATGTAGGCGTACCAGGCCTGCAATTAATGCAAAGTTGTAGCACAAAATGGTGGTGCTTATTCAACACGTGCTCGGTGGTTGCTCTTCGAGTGGAATTAAGACTTAATGACACAGTCAGTGGAGGTCAGATGGAGGCTTAACCTCTACTACCTCAGGTAGTGGTTTTGCCAATACCATGAAGAGATAATATGCACCTAAACCTAAGAATTCATTGGTGTGCATGATGACTTTCTCTACTAGCGATAGTCAAAGGGACAGCAGTGTCGAAGAGCTGCAGCTGCAGACGATTGCTGCTTTTAGAAAAAGTAGAGCTTTTTGCCAGATGCAAGACCGGTCGTTTGTCCGGTTGCAGCAGACCAAATGTGACGTTATACTTTTATTTGCCGTTGCTCGTAAGATCCAGCACAGTGTTCCCTTTCGGATAAGTTTTCGTTTGTTTAGGTAGCGATCAGATTATAAATCCAGAAAGAGTGCTTATAACGCCCGGATTCATAGACTATCCTTTTAGGTAATAATGATATCAATGCTGACAAACAAGTTTAAAATCACTAGGCTAAACCAATAGCATCGAGTAATCTCGCTCTCCTGGCTATATTATAGAGATTATTTATATTCACTCTGTTGCTGACACTATACTAAAAATAAATGTTCATTGATCAGCATTTTTCTTGATGAAACCAGAATTTGACTAGAAATAAGGCTGGCAAGTTTGAGATTTTTTTAAGGCATACCTAACAAGTCATAGATACAGATCTACTAAGCATGCCAATGAAGTAGGCTCATCCGTTTGAGCTCAGTATGCCTACCTTCATATACCTTTCCAGTTACATTAATTATTCGACTCGGTGTAGATTTCTTCAACAGGTCCAAGAGCAAGTTTGTCAATAGGAAGTGACCCAGGTGATTGACTCCAAACTGAAACTCAAAACCATCTTGTGTCTTCCATCGTGGTGTATACATGACACCTATAAATTTAAAATAAGTGGGCGGAAATCTCGCACATTAACAAGAAAAAGCCGATCAATACCATACTCGGGATTCGACAACACACCCAACCGGTGAGAGAACTCGCGCATTCCGTCATTATTAGGTGCCGAATAAACTCAAACGTAAACCATGAGTGTGCCTGCAACGATCCACTCATGCATCAACCAGAATTGGTCAAGGAAAAGGTATGACCTCTGCTCTCAAACCATAGCACATCTGAAAGCTGCACATCGGCATCTGGGCGAAATTGAAATTTATATTTACAATCAGACAATACATGATTGGGCATGTAAACATACATCAAGTTGCCCTGCAAAGCCTCAAAGCCTTTGAGCCCTGAATTGAGAGCAGAATAATGGTAATCCAGCTAGCATGAGTTACAGAGCACTGGCCTATAAAAAGGATAACTCCTCGTGAGAGAAAATTGTTGGGCTCTCAGTCATCCTACGGAATGCCTCCACCCTTTGGTGACTCCACATATTCAAAATAACTCTGACAAAAATACTGGATCTAGTCCCACGGTATACTTTTTTTTTTACATAGGAATAGCATCAGAAGACTAAATAATTTAATGCAAAACATTGATTCCAAAGCTAGTAAATAAAACTGCACACTCTTTCATAAAAAGAACATCATAATAATAATAATAATAATTCACTTGATAAAGCGCCCTCAGAGAACTCAATCTCTCTCTAGGCGCTTTACATTTGCTGTAAAGTGAAATGCAATTGAATGGTAAGTAAAATCATGCTTGAAAACAAACGAGATGAATAATATGGTTAGGGGTGACATGCACAGGGTCAGCATGCAAATGTGGTAACATCAGAAAGATTAAAACGAACACGGAGCTTGGGACGTGACTTTTATATATCTTCTCGGTAGTTGAACGTGACTGCAGCATAAATTTAACACTATTAAGTAAGGTTGCTCTAACAAGCTGAGCTGCGTTATACGATCATATATTGAAATTACTTAATCATGTGTATACAGGGAGTCTGAGTGGATAAATAACCATCGTTGGAGGTTTAACGGTCAGAGGATGTTGCGATTTAATTTCCTTATGTAGGATCTATTTTTTTGAAAGACAACAATAGGCAGAAAGGGGAAATACATGTATCGGTATACCATTAACTGGGCATGCTATCTTTGCAGCTAAAAAAGTCTAACAGTGTACGAAAAGCAGCAGCAACCACCAAACCAAACACTGAATTGGCTATGCACTCAGTTACTAGTAACGCCCAGATGGATCTGATGCAGCCAAACAGCAAGTCACAAAAAATAACTAAATAGGACGGTGTGCATAATGCAAACAAAAATCAATTGCATAACCCACAAGTCAAGTATCAGAGTGCCAGGCGTTTTTCCAAACCGAATCTGTTCTTTGATAAACACAGATAAATAACATCTGACAACCAAGACAGGTATTAAACATAATTGAAGCAGTTACAACAGATGATTTGGGACAGTGCACATATGGATAAAGATACACTGTATGCAAACAAATTTTGCCACTTTACCTGCATTGTTGATTAGGATATGCAGGTAAGGCTCAGTTGCATGGAGGTCATTAGCAAATGCTCTTACGGACATCAGTGAACCCAGATCAAGAGATTTGGCAAGGACAT
>WPIO01000024.1:5565000-5611614 GCA_009760855.2 Cristatella mucedo
TTTCTCTGCTTAAATGCCGTTGGCGATAGAAGCTTTAGCACTGCAGGTCCTAGACTGTGGAACTCGCTTCCACAATTCTCATGCAACGACAACTACTCTCCTACTGCCGACTATGGCACATCCTCTTCAGCGGTCCTGAGCTGCTACTTCTATGCTACTCACTACCTCAACTGCTCACCTGACTCTGCTATGCTTCCCACTTTCTCTTTGTTGCGTGAGACGAAGTCTGCTGGCTACCGAATGCGTACCGAAAGCCGCTTAGGCTGTGTGTGCTATAAAAAAACTCTCCTGCGTAACACCCACATGGTCTGTATGACTTTGTGGAGTTACAGATGGAGATACATTATATTACATTAGAGGTCGACCGGTTATCGCCAACTGCAAGGGATGGTGATTGCCGTAAAGCCCCTCTGCCACTAAATAAATGGGGCAGTCGATCAGGAAACCCTTATCATTCAGCCGTTGTGCTCAACATCTGATACCAAGTAAATGCATCTCAATGTTGACACGTCGGCAACTTCAGCTGCGTTTACACTTTTGACTTTTCTCCTAAATCGAAGCTGACTTGGGGCTGATTTCTGTCTGGTTTGGGGCTATTACGCCTTATTTCTGGGGGGGAGAAGCCGAATCGGCCAGGTATCTTGAACCTGGGGCTCCTACTCAATGCTCTCCAGGCCACCGACCTCGGCTGCACATCGGCTGGCCGAACCCACCCAATTGCCAATGATTTGGTCCTTGAGCCGGACCCAGTAATTGACAACGGTAACGAAGCTGTCATCATCGACGTCGCGGTACCGTTCGACGGCAGCTCTGATGCCTTGGCAGTGGCTTCTGGCAACAAGGTGGACAAGTGAACAGTCAAACAGGCTCGGTCACTGCTAGATGCCTGCTACCGGTCTCCTATGGTGAGGCCTCTCGTGGTAGCGGCTCTCGGAAGCTGGTGGCTCCGTCTGAATGAAGCCGGTATGGCTGATCTCGGCCTGATCCCTCGAGCTGAGCAAACTGTATTGAGGCTGCTGTGCACCTCTGGTGCTATCGAAAGTTCAGAAGCCGTATGGTGACTGCGGTCCCCGTTAGTAAACCGAGAGTCGAGGATAGAACCTGCGACCACTACAGGGCAGGGTGCACAGGTTAATGAGAAACGAATGCCTCATGAGCCTTTTTATTGAATCAATTCAGAAGCTGCTCCTACTTATCAAATTTTAGTGTACCAGCCGACCAATCAAAACCCTAGGGCTCAGCATACCCTCGGCCAAAAAAAGATGACCTTCGTTGGCTCGAGGTATGTTAAGGCGTTCAGAGCAAGATCCTGAACGTGGTATACTGCTTATGCACCGTCAACACGGCTGAACACTTTTTACATACTGAACGCCGTACTTCTCCACATGAAATCCACCATCAAACCCGTAATGGAACACTTTACTTAGCGCTAAGCACTTTTGCAAAAAGCTTTTCTACATGCGTATCTTCATTTTTATTTATATTCTTCTCATTCTAATCTACAGTGATGACTGCTGGGGCGATCTAAACTCCTGCCGGTGACGGCTTGGCACATTCCCGAGACATACCCTTTCATACCAGCCTCCTGCATTAGAGCAGGGCAGAGTGGGCTGGACTACGTCAGCCATCGATGTTTCCTGAATCGATAGTTTAAACGCATTGACCAGGAGGAAAGTCGACGTCGGCAAGGAGGCCGTCGAGTCGATAGTGTAAGCCCAGCTGTACACGCCGCGAAGCGTTTTTTCCCTCAAAAACTCGCTCTACACTTCTCTCTTGATCAGCTTTCCACTCTACGAAAATGATCGGCGCCAGGTCGCACAACACCCGACGACAGAATGGCCCTTCAGCAGCCAGGCAGTAGGATTGCAACAAACAGTAGCCACAGACAGCTGACCTGCAGTGGTTGCTCCAGCAGCAGCAACGAGCCTTGAATTATCCGTCAAGCCATTGGCTACCTCCAAAAGGCGATTCATTCTGTGGAGGCCACTGGGCTCCTACCACTACGGGGCTGCCCAAGCCGACCAGCCGAAACAATGAGCTTTTCTGGAGTGCCCACCACGTGACGAGCAGCTGTTGACAGGTCACATGACCTTCGCCTTTTTTTTACTGGCTTGACAGGCCCTCACCGATGGACTTAGGGTGCATTATTCAGGGTTGTCTGCAGCCGCCCTCTGGGTGGCTAGCTGCCTGACTTAGGCTAAGCCAGTAAGTCAAGCCCGTCAGCTGCCAGGATGAGTAATGTGGTCATTATCAAAATAGGTGTGGCTAGAGCAGGCTGTGCTGACCTGCACACTGGAAGGACCTATCTGCAAACAAAGCGTTAGCCTGGCTCTTTTCCGATGATGAGCACCGTCGGCGTAGCATCTTCGGAGTAGCTCATAATCTCTTTCATCGTCTCCTTGAGCATTTTGGAGTAGCTCACGCGGGTAAGATCAAGACTTGCGTTTCCACGAGCTAATCCTGACTATGGGTTTGCTTAGAGAAACCCTTAAATCCAGCCCTAGCGCCTCGGCTCTAAACCCCCGACGTGCTTGTTAATCGTTGGGCCCATACATTGAGAACCATACAAAGCAGAATGCTTTCATCTGCAGCCGTGGCTGCTTTTTCTTTCTTTGGGCACGCTTCGCATTGCAGCCAGCCACAGCGATAGTAAAGAGCATATTAGATGCATTTAGTGAAATGTGACCTATGTCTTGCACGGTCCTTGAACTTGACAGGCACGAGCTTTTTACATCATCATCCTACAGTAATGACTCTGAGTAATCGTACGCCACAATGCTAACTTCCGTTGTTTGGCCAATTCTTCGAAGGCTTTGAATCGGTAGCTTGAATGGCCAGCTTTAGCATACCAACCGGATGTAAGAGTTTTCCTGCACTATTTTGACGTCGGATAGCCTGCTCGAATGAACCAAGTGAAGACCGTTGTTTACCGGCCACTAGAAGGACAGAGATTGCTGACAGAAAATATTTTTGTAAGACGAAGCTGAGGGTCTGTGCTTCCTTTTAATCTAAACGCTGATTGCTTTAGTATATGGGCCGCTAGGGATCTGCCCAGCATGCATATAATCTTTGATCGTAGCTCCCACTTGATATAATAATAGTAATGCAATACTTGTATAGCACCCTATGAGAGCTTAATCTCTCTTCGGACGCTTCACGTATGCCACGAGGCTTGAGCCAACGACATTGATATAGCATTGAGTACAGTTATGGCTCACTTATACTCGCAGTTTCCGTCTTTTTGGCACTCTATAGCTATCGAGTGTTCATTCGCTTATGCATTCATAGCCAATTGCTCGGCATACTTTGAAAAGGTACCGCTGTGAATTCGGCAGAGAAGAGACTTTTAATGAGCTCCTTTTGTCCAAAGCACAATCTCTATTATCAGTAAGTGCAGCAAGACATTTGTATTTCGCACTCTGAGAAATGAACCTATTTTTAGGAAATATCCTGTGCTGAGAAGGAAGCGTGTCAATTGGTTGGTTGCGACGTGTACTTCGCGACGATTTACGTTCATCGCCGAGCTTGTAGGCTTATAGCATGCACAGAATCATGCAGAGGTACGCAGCAAACGTACGGCTGCATTTAAAGTAAGGCAATTACACTCAGACGAAATAAAAGCTGAACGAAAAAAAATGTCTTTTACCGAAAAAAAAAGATGCAAGGTCCTGACAGCTAGTGACCGTACCTAGGAATGAGCCCCAGACTTTAAATGCGTATTTGCTGATGGCTGAGTCTCCTATAGATTTCAATTTAGTGCGACGGATGGAGAAACGACGAGATTCCGAGGAGCAGGCGATGAGAGAGCTCGCTGGAGGAGCAATGTAGGCTGGTGCTAACGAGTGAAGTGACCTCAATGCCATACTGAGGACCATGAAAACTGATTCGGTGCTCAATGGATAGCTATTGAATCACTTACACATATGGGTTGATAAGCCAGCTACGCTGTTGATGACAGACCAGATCGGCTTTTGAGTTTAGCACCGTTTGCAGACGATTAAGGGAATGGTTGGAGTCCTCAGTGAAGGGAATTGCACTAATTTATAAGTGGTGTCAAAAACGGAAGAACTTATTTGCCAGTCGTTCTATTATCTAAGAAGGCCCTAAATTTTTTGATGTTTCTTAATTTATGGTACGCCAACTTGACAGTGTAGGAAATGTGTGCGTCTAATGACAAGTATTTTGTTAAAACAGCATGCCTAGATTAGGTGCTAGGTAAACCAATCTGGCTGGTTTCGAGTGACGCAAGGTTTAACCTTGACTATTAAGTTAGGGATGCGTCTTATCGCGTTACTCATACTCTTTCTTTGCTAAAGTTACTCTTTGCATAAGCTATAGTGTCAAAAGCTTAAAGCGTACCATCTAAGGCTGCCACTGCTATATGAATGAGCTAACGAAAACGGAACAAAGCCTAGCAACATCCTCATCTAATGAGAAGTAAGTCTTCTAATATTGATGCTTAAAATTTATATAATATTTATATGACCTGGCATGGTTTCTGAGAATAAAGTGCATGCTGGTTGAGCCAGGAGACTTGCCACTAAGTCGTCCTACCCAGCCCGCTGGCAGGTCATACGGAAGACTGTCACAAAGTAAGCATTTAAATTGTTGGTCCTAACATGGACAGTATCGGAACGCATAAGAAAACAAGAGACAATTTATATTTATCCAGCAAATTCTGTGAGGAACTTATGCGTTTAGCTTCGTTTTGAATATCATCTAATCTAGGGGTGTCCTGATTTAAGTCGGAATCGAGTTCTCGAAGTTTTCAATGTCATAAAAGTCAACGTCCATAGCATGGACCATTTATTTAGCAGCCACCGTGCAGTCTACAACCACCCTCATAGGATGGCTAAACCATAGCAGACTCACTATTTACTTAATGCTTTAGGATTGTACGACTCTCGTGTATATATTGTGGCAAACAATTCCCAATCCGTATAATTCAAGAGCCGAGAGTATGATTTTGGCTTTCATAATCTGGCCGGTGTAGAATGCCAAAAGTTTACTGCTCGCTCCTTAAACTATATGCCGTACATTGCAGGGACCAACACATTTTTCACCGCCGGTGTAGACTCGGCTTTGTTTTGACTGATCAACCTTGCAGGTGCGGCTATGAACAACTATTTCCGATTGGCTGTTATAAGCCACTGATTTTCGCTAACCGACGAAGATTGAAACCATTTGACCAAATATCAAAGATGGCATATAAGTGAAATTGCTTGAGGACCTGCTTTAAGTGCAGGCTCAAAAAGGCAGCTACTCTAAGTTTTGTCTTTGCGACCGCTTAGAAATTTCAGTATATTGTGACTACGCAAAGACTCCAACAAATTGCCACTTCAGGTAGCAACGGTTGCTGCTCGAGCTATTCCTAACAATAATTAGTCGTGCCATCGCTGTTTAAAGAACAGGGGTTTAGGATGTAGGGCCTGCACGTACGACTCTGCATGCGACTTGCTCAACGTGACCAAGCCCTTCGATGCGACAGACATCTATTGGTTGGCTGCATTTCATGTACCGCCTGCTTCATTCCCTAATCATGGCTACTGCGGCTATTGCTGCTCAAACTCTCTACTGTGATAGAGGCTATAATAATAATAATGTTAATAATAATAATAATAATAATAATGCACTTGATATAGCGCCCTCAGAGAACTTAACCTCTTTCTAGGCGCTTTACATTTGCTGCAAAGTGAAATGCAATTGAATGGTAAGTAAAATCATGCTTGAAAAACAAAAAAATGAATAATATAGTTAGGGGCAATGTAATGTATCTCCGTCAGTAACTCCACAAAGTCATAAAGACCATGTGGGTGTTACGCAGGAGAGTTTTGTATAGCCCACTCACAGCCTAAGCGGCTTTCGGTACGCATTCTGTAGCCAACAGACTTCGTCTCACGCAACAAAGAGAAAGTGGGAAGCATGGCACAGTCAGGAGAGCAGTTGAGGTAGTGAGTAGCATGGAAGTAGCAGCTCAGGACCGCTGAAAAAGATGTGCCAAAGTCAGCAGTTGGAGAGTAGTTGTCGTTGCGTGAGAATTGTGGAAGCGAGTTCCACAGTCTAGGACCTGCAGAGCTAAAGCTTCTGTCGCCAACTGTCTTTAAGCTGAGGAATGGGACAGCTAATTTATTGTCCACACAGGACCTGAGGGCGCGAACAGGCTGAAACTGGTGCAGCAGTTCAGCTAGGTACGTAAGAGCCAAGCCGTGGTGGGCCTTGTAGGTCAGCGTAAGAACTTTGCTCTGTATCCTTTGCTCAACCGGCAACCATCCTAGCTCTTCCAGCAAAGGTGACACGGGCTCAAACCGCTGGGACTGGAAGACCAGCCTTGCAGCCATATTCATAGTCCGCTGTAGTGGCATAATAGCTTTCTTTGGTAGCTCAGCCAAAAGGGAATTACAATAATCAAGCCGAAACAGAACTAAAGAGCTTGTTAAATTTTTTACAAGCCACTGTGGGAGACGGCTTCTAATCTTGGATAGGGATCGGATGTGATGGCTAGCTGTAGAGCAGTCTTCTGAATGAAGCTTTTGAAATTGAGTCAGCTGTCGAACACGACACCTAGATTACGAGCACGTGGTGAAGGTCGCACAATAGCAATACCTATTAGAACAGCAAAGCCTTTTAATCCAGCCACACGCTTAGGTTGTCCTATGAGAAGCAGTTCGGTTTTATCGTCATTTAATTTCAGGAAGTTTTCCGACATCCAGGATCGAATAGCGGCAAGGCAAGCATTCAGTTTCTCAGTTGCTGCAGCAGATTCCGACGGTTTAAATGACAAATACAACTGAGTATCGTCAACATAGAAGTGACAGGTACAGGGTCAGCATGCAAATGTGGTTAGTGGCAGCATGCACAGTGTCAGCACGCATAGGCACATGAAGGACGAATCACAGGGACCCACTAAATGCTTTCCTAAATAGGTGTGTTTTTAAGTTCCTTTTAATATGATCAGGTCAGGGGATGTTCTGACGCAGGTCGGGCGGGAGTTCCAGGCTTTGGGAGCATAAGAACTAAATGCACGGTCTCCAAAGGATTTAAGGGTAGGCTACTTAGTCGCACAGGTTTCGAGTTTGCCAATTAATTCTTAGAAGTGAGAAGTGAGGTCAGTCTTGAAAAAGTAGCCGTGCTGAAGAAGCATGCTATAGAATGAAACAAACTTGTCAGCTACTAACCTACGCTAAAGCTTCATATGGCAGTGCTTGTTTGAAACCCGTCAGAATAGCATGCTCTTCAAGCACTGGTGCTAGGTACCTGAATATGAGTTAGCGTTTACTTATAGTACATAAAGTTTTATGGATGGTATCAAGGCCAGGATTTTGATGTACCAAAGTTAGAAGGAAGGCTTAGGTTTGAAAAGACACTACAATTTTTTTGCTGCATTCAAATTTAGAGCTTAGCAGTTGAGACGCCAACCTGCTCGAGATCTCTCTAAGGCAGCAAGCTGTCGATATGTCACTGCTGTCAAAGACGTAACGAGGAAGCAAACACACGGACTGCCGTTACTGACTTTTCTGAACGACGTTCTGATCATGGCATGTGGTTCTAACCGCAATTAGCTATTAGTGTTACGCTAAAACTGAGATTCGTTTAATTTTTGCCTTAATTATTGCTGTCGTATAAATGAGCAAGTGAAATTGAACCCTGTGGTGTGGACGTGCAAACAGTCAATGCTGTATAGACCATACAGCTAGCCAAGTTCGTCACTTTGCTTTACTAGAATGAGCTAAGAGCTGTTTTTAAGGCTCCGCTATTGAAACCTTCTTCGTCACAGCAGTGGTAACTACGGTTCATAATGATCCTGATATATCTCTTCAGCTAGGCTATTCCAAGCAAAATCTATACAACTCAGAATCGATGCAGAGAGTGATAACATATAGTGCAAGAAAAATTAGTATTAAGAAAGCATTAGCCCTAAAGAAAGACAATTGTCTATTTTGAAAATGTGGAACAGTTCATAATTGCCACATATTTTTTGAATCTTTTAAACCGCTAAAAGGGGAGCAGCTTCGTATGGGTTGCAGACATCACTGTAGATTTCTCTGTAAATATCTATACTGGTATCCTTGTAACCGACAGCAGTCTTTACCTTCTCGGTCTTTTCAATCCAGGCGTGTTGGTAAGGTAAGTAGTAAGCTCGGTGTGGATCTTTATATTCTTCTATTTTAACCTTGGGTCTTCGCCCAGGAGGCGAGGCACTCGCTCTTTCAGTCCCAGGTAGTGGATCGAGTCCTACACTGGTTGATCCTTTACTTTCCACTGCAAGGGGTTGCAATAGCCCAGAAATCTCTTCTGCTGCAGTATGCATACTATTCTTAATGTGGCCGCAATTTTTAACCCCCACGAAACGTGAGTACTCACGTGAGCCAGTGCTGCTAGAGGACAGATCCAACGTCCCCACACATCGCTCTGACTGTCTGTGGGCTGCATGTTTGCATAGGCATCTGTACGCATTACTTGTGTGCATGAGTGCCTGTGTCTGCATTAAGTAAGTCTGTCTGTTGTGTAAGCATTCGATTGCGTGTACATGCTTGCATGTGCGCATGCTTGCATGTGCACGTGTGCTCATGTGTGCACATGTGGCTATGGAGGGGTGCTCACGTGCTAGAATAAGTGTCCTTGTGGTTGAACCTACGTGCTTTCTAGCCAGGATGTTTGAGTGCATTCACACCTACATTTCTGTGTGTGCATTCACTCTATGTTCATGCGCGTATGCAAGTTTTTGCCAATATAAGCTTGAGTTTGTTTGTGTGTGTGTGTGTGTGTGTATGTGTGTGTGTGTGTGTGTGTGTGTTTGTCTGTGTGTGTGTCTGTGTGTGCGTCTGTGTGTGTGTGCGCACACGAGCACGTACTTACACTGCATAGGTGTAGACATGCATTTTTCTCTTTTTGTACTTGCATAGCTACTGATGCCTGTGTGCAGATGTAAGTAGAGTTTGTATATGTGCATACGTATTCGTACATCTGATGTGTGCATTTTAATCATGTGAGCATGCATGTGAGAGCTGACCTGCTTTGCGTGTGGATATCAATTTAGGTTTAAGCATATAATTCATGTGCGTATTAAGTGAATGAGTGCGAGCGAGTGGGTGTGTGACTGTATGTGCAAGCATATGGGGTAGTGCGAGTGGGTGGGTAGGAGTACGGGTACTCAGCCTGCGTTCGTGCTTGAATGTCTGTGTTTGCTCGATAGTGTTTGAGTGTGTCTGTTCTTGATTGTGCATGCCTGTGTGTGCATATGTGTGTGTGTGTGGGTAGGGGTGGGTGTGCGTGTGTGTGTGTGTGTTTGCATGTGTGTGTGTGCATGCGCACGTGTGTGCATGCGTGTGTGCGCGTGTGTGTGTGTGTATGTGTGTGTGTATGTGTGTGTATGTGTGTTTAGATGTGTGTGTGTGTGTGTGTGTGTATGTGTGTGCGTATGTGTGTGTTTAGATGTGTGTGTGTGTGTGTATTTGTGTGTGTGTGTGTGTGGGTGGGTGTGTGGGTGGGTATGTAGCTGGATGTGTTGGACTGTTTATGTGCTTCTGAAGGTTTGCCAGTTAAATCAAGGCGGAAAGTGAGTATTTTCTTAAAGAAGGTGCATGTTTGTCTGTACACTATGCACTGATTGAAGCATGCGATCAACGCTTAACTTTACTCTCTATTTCACAATTGGTTAGAAAAATTACAGGCTCGCGTCTCCGACGGTCGTATAAACCACACTCGTGTAAACCAGTGAGTGTGCATGTAGAGACTGTAAAAAGCAAGTTTGAAGTCTCCAAAAAAGGAAGCATTTCCATGTAACGAGCTATTCTGGTTAGTATTGCAAAATTGCATGCTGACGTTGGACTTGGCAAACACCTAGTTGCTACTCAAGCCGTAAAGACACAATGAAGGCAACGCTAAAGAGTCTATCCCCAAGGCGTCAAGAATGGTCTCCTCTCCCTCAGCAAAATTGCTAAAGGACTCTACAACCCCAATTCCTTGCCTTTGACCTCAAAGTAGTTTATGCATTCAAGCACCTGCCACTTGTGATCTCGTCATTAAATTTATCTTCCAGTATAAGAAGACTATCAGCCCTATAGACCATATTTTCCATATCCTAGTTATTTGAATCATTGATATTTTATTACCTTGAATAATAACAGAAAATGTTTTCCTTAACCGCAGCTCTTGTCCTTGTACGATTCAAAAAGTTTGTCGTTGGGAACCTCGCTAAGAAGGCAATACTGGCCAGCAACAATTAAGCAACTTTCCTCAGTCTCCATACATCGATTTTCTCAGAGGCACTTGAATGAGCTAAGTAGTGGTAGACCAGGTAGTCTCTTACATTGAAACCTCGAGCTTAGCAAGTAAGTTCCAGTTGGTTTTAAGAGCTAGTGCTTCCACAGAGTCTGGATCGCCCAGAGATGCATGATGGCTGCCTCAGGAATGCAGACTAAGGTAAAGTCTATCTTTTTGTTTTGCTTGATCTTTCCACGGCGTTTAATGCTACTAGTTGCCAAAGCCTTCTCATGTGATTTTCATGTCGCCTGTGAAATCGGTGGAGCTGTTCAGTAATGGCATATTTCCTAACTCAGATGGAGCTTACAGAGCATTGATATCAATGGCAGCAATCATTAGACGAGCCACTAAGTCAGCAGTACGCAGGAAAGGTTTTCGTAGCTCCTTGCAAGCTAGTGAAGCTTTCGATAGCCAACAAACCTAACATCACGCAACAAAGAGAAATTTAGAAGCATATCTGAGTCAGGATTGCAATTGCACTAGTTAGTGAGTAGCATGAAAGTAGGAGCCCAGGACGGCTGGATAGGATGTACCACACTTGGAAGCAGGAGAGAAGATGTCGTTGGGTAAGAGTTGTGGAAGCGGGTTGCACAGTCTAACACCGGGAGAGCAGGAGCTTCTCTCGCCTCTGATCTTTACGCGGAGCTGCACTTGACTTTAGGATGTCACTACACGGGACCCTGTCGCAAATTAGCAGTTGCAATGATTTTCTAAAATTATGCCTGTCTAAGATTCCTTTAACCGACGCACTGGAATATCGATGGAACTTTCTGTCGACCTACGATCATCAATGAGCGATAAAGAGCAATGCCATTGGTAGCTATACTTGGTGAGCCGTGATGGCACACTAGGTAAGGCGGTTGCTTTCACGAAAAAGTGGCCGTTTAATCAGCTAGTTATTTATTTATTTATTTACTTATTTATTCGGATGCTTAGTAGTATGCGAGCTTTAAATTTTCGCAGCTTTGTGTCAATGGAGTGTGGTAGAATACAATTTTGAGAGGCAACGTCACCGCTTTCTGCTATCCGGACTTATTCGATCGATTTGCAAGGGCGGATGGTTTCTACTTCACACTTCATGAAAGCATTCGTAAGCCGTGACGTCTTGCCAATGAGCTCATAGTTCATTATCTCTATGCACCTATGAACGAAAGCGATGGGATACGTTCTCAGTTATTGTTATCCATTCACTGAAAATGGATTTACACGGCCACAGGAAGGGAAAATTCCTGCAGCACTGAGTTGGTAAAATTGTGAAAATTATATTAAGATTTCCTTAGTTTACATTTGAAATTTGAAGTTTGATCAGTCTCTATGTCGCATTGAATTGTGTTGCTGTGCCTTCTGAGGTTGTTATTTAATAGGACGAAGTTTGCTCGCAACCAACTAATGGTGCTACATTCTAGCTAAATACCAGGTAATTTACAAGAATCGTCGTATTTCTTCCTACGTTTGACCTGCTAAATAATGTCTAGCTTTTAGATAAGATTTTGGCAGATGTAGCTAATCTGACAGATCGAAAGATCCACTGAATTTTAGCTACCCATAGTTATTGTACACAAGAGATCCTGTTTAAGTCAAACGATCGACCTCATTAAGAGCAGGACAAAGGACAACCAACTAATCTGCAAGGAAAACTTTCAGTTGAAATCAGCCATCACCGCTTCCTAGTGACATATTTAAGAGAAGCAGATCCACTGGGTGCTATTTGCTTCTGTTAAAGCATCGTGAGTATAGGAATTGAAAGGAAGATTGGTTGTTTCGAAGGGAAGATCGACTAATGTTAGTATTCCCTAGCCGTATTCTTTAGCCAATTGGAGATTATATCAGCACGGGAATTTTGAAAAAGTCCAACGCAAATCTGTTTGCTTGCTCCGTCGTCCAAGAGCTACTGTATTCAATCGAATGACGAAAACCAGCTGTTCAATCAGCTGGCAAAGCTGGTCGAAATCATCGCGATCCTCTGGAATTGTTTCTGGCTACTGAATCACTAACGAGCTCGCTTTGAAATAGTACTGATTCAGAAATCAGCACAGCATGCTTCGAAGCTGCTTGTCACTTAGGGACGGATTGTGTAAGATAGCGGCGAGCGTAAGCTTTGGTCAGGTACACTCAGTCGGGCTGGAGCTCATGACTGATTATTTTAATAAATTATAAAAGATTTTAATAAATACTTTAATTTGGTTGCGTAATGTAAATGTAATAAATCGTCTTGGTTCATCGGAATCTAGCGTTCCTAGCATTCCGTGGTTTACGTGTGCTCCCAGAGCCTGGAACTCACTCCCGACTTTCGTCAGAACATGCCCTGATTTGACCACATTTAAAAAGAGCTTAAAAACACACCTATTTCGGACAGCATTTAGTGGGTCCCTGTGCTTTGTTCTTTATGTGCTTATGCGTGCTGACACTGTACATGCTGCCACTAACCACACTTGTATGCTGACCCTATGCATGTCACACCTAACCATGTTATTGATGTTGTTCATCAAGCATGATATTACTCACCATTCAATACCGTTTCTCTTGCAGCAAATGTAAAGTGTCTAGAAAGAGATTGAGTTCTCTGAAGGCGCTTTATCGGGTGCATCATTATTATTACTAAATTCCAGTGAAAGACCGAGGAGACTGCAAGCAATAATTATAATAATACATTTCATATAGCACCCTCAGAGAACTCAATCTCTATCTAGGCACTTTAAATCTGCTGCAAAGAAGCACGATCGAATGGTTAGTGGTAGCATGCTTGATAAACAAAAATAATACAAATGAGCTGAGTCAGATATTAGCGAACAATTGAAATAGTAAAACAGGGGTGCGGAACATCAGCAATACTGTAACCGTATTCATACTTACTAAATTATAACGGCCAGAAGCAGAAACGAGATACTCTGTGGCCGAGGCAGCAAAACATGACTCATCGGTGCCGTTCAAAATGAAGTCTGTCGATGCCTTATTAGTTGAGCTAAATTTTATCCGAGGCTTTCGGCTATACGAGAGCTGCTGTATGCTGTGTCTGGTTTTGGACTCCTGCAGCTCTCCTTAACCGTCGAATATATTGCTCTACGCTACGGATATGGACTTGCTATCTTAAGGAGCGGATGCTGCTTATCCCTGTTTCGTTTCGCTGCTGCTAGAATGCTGTAGAGCCCATGAGATAAGGTGCTAGCTCTTCACGAGCGAATTTTTGGATTTAAATCCTGAAGTGGGCGATATTAATTGCCAACTGCAAGCAGTGGTGATAACCGTTAAGGCTCTTCTGACGCGATTAAAATGAGGCCGCTAAATCAGCTAATACCAGCGTGCATTTGGTCGGCACTTGAAAACCGTTAGCCCTTATTCCAAGCTCAATTGGGACTAGCAATCTTAAGAGAACTGCGTTTTCCGCATAGTTCTTCCGGAATTCAGATGTCGTGACTTATTGCTGACTTATATAAGGTTATTTTCTGGCGTGTCGTAAGATTAAAATAACTATTCTTGCGGCGACACCATTTAACTTAATGTCTTGGTTATTGCTACGAATTCATCTTCTCTCGCACTCATGTCGACCACATTCCTAAGGTTGCGACCATGCCCCTGTTGATGAATCAGAGTGCGGTAAAATACAACGCATCGTAATTCTTGTTCCGCCTCGACTTCTACAACTCACTGCTTACTGGACTGCCAGCATGTGCGATCAGGCGATTGCAGCTGGTGCAAAACTCTGCAGCTAGGCTTGTCTGTCTGTCGTGGAGCGGCGCAGTTGCCACAATACTCCACTTCTCGCCGACCTGCACTGGCTACCAGTCAAGCAGCGGATTGACTTCAAGGTTTTGTCGCTCACTTTTAGGTCCCTTCATTCTATGGCCCCAGCCTATCTCTCCGATATACTCCCACATCAGGCCAAGCATCGTACCACCCACTTTTCGGAATATAACAGTCTACAAATACCTCGTACAAACCTTAAATCCTATGGAGACCGTGCATTTAGTTCGTATGCTCCCACAGCCTGGGACTCCCTCCCGACCTGCGTCAGAACATCCCCTGACCTGATCACACATTTAAAAGAAACTTAAAAACACCTATTTAGGACAGCATTTAGTGAGTCACTGTGATTCGTCCTTGATGTGCTTATGCGTGCTGACACTGTGCATGCTGCCACTAACCACATTTGCATGCTGACCCTGTGCATGTCACTCCTAACCATATTATTCATTTTGTTTGTTTTTCAGGCATGAATTTACTTACCATTCAATTGCATTTCCCTTTGCAGCAAATGTAAAGCGCCTAGAAAGAGATTAAGTTCTCTGGGGGCGCTTTATCAAGTGCATTAATAATAATATTATTATTATTATTATTGTTCAGTTTTCCCAGAAACGCAGCTATTGTCGGCATTTCAAAAGTTTTCTAGGGCGCCTCAGCTCCTAAGAGATTCCCGACACTAGACTGTTCGTCTATCATACTTCACAGAGTGGCTAACTGAAGTCAAGGCAGTCGAGACTGTATTGCTAAGATACTGCTAGTAATGGTCAGGATAGGGGGCGGGCAGGCAATAGGTCACCGTGCCACGGAAGAGTAGTAAGGTCGGCTCCTTCGTAGCTAGTGGTGCACTACTCTCGATCTAGTTTGAGATCTGTTCGGGTATATGCTAAGGTGGCAGCTATTATATTATATATTATTATATTATATATTATGTTATATTATATATATATATATATATATATTATGTATATGTATATTTAACATATTTTAATGTATTACATAATATATTAGGGCCGCAGCTAAACGGCGCTCGCTTGTGTCTTCAGCCAAGTAAAGTTCTAGCGAATTGATCTCATCAAAAAAAGAAGAGGATTCTGGCAAAACTATCAGGGACTACGGGCTTGACTGTTGACTAGCGAACACGGAATGTGAGCTTAGACGCCGAGTTTGAACTGGTAGCTGTCTACATAATAAAAAAACCATAGTGGCTGATTTAACAGCCTCTTTTGTATAGAGACAAAAGGGCCCTAACAGCTTTCCCTGCAGCTTGCAGCGGCGATAAAGAATCGCCCACCTCAGGATTCGAACCGATAACCTCGAAACCGAAGTCCTGAAAAGTAGCCGCCTTACCTGGTGGGCCGTAGCCGCTATTAGAAATAGGCTTATGAGCAGCTCGTAAAATATGAAGGTGTAAGCAGCGAGAACCATGCGTGACTTATTCAGCGAGTGAGCCTAGCAGACCGCTGCTCTCATCGAGTAACGGTCTTCTAGCGTCACTTGGTCACAGCTTGAGCTTCTGCGGGCTTGCAGGACGTGATCTGCAGTATAAGCCGTAATAAACGGGTGAATTATTTTGGCTGTTTCCTAAACGTGCTTCTATTAGGGCTGTATGCGGGAGTTCGGCTGCTTAATGGTTACGATACGGCCGCATATTGCAAGCATCGGGTCTATAAGCGTTGCATACGTTGTGCTGCTACCTGAAGTAGCTAGGGTCCGGCGAATACTGTTAGCTACCAATAAACGATATAATTAGGGAACGGAAAACACGTCCTAAGATGAACTTTTATACTTCGAACTTTCCTGAGTCTTGAACGGCATACCATACGTTATACTGCGATTGGTTCTGGCGAAAACATAAAGAGATAGAAGAATTGAATTTCGTATACACACAAACAATAAATAATAAATCAATAAAAACAAGCAAATAAAATTGTTCTTACATAACCAGAATGCGTAGCATTTTGGGCATACAAAAGCTGGTAGTTTTAGTACTGTACATCGAGTACTATTGGGACGAGGGCTGCGGAGGAGTTGGGCGATCTCGCTGGAGGATCTTCGACTTTCTCTTCCTCTAAACTCTCTTTACCTGTTCCGGCGTTGTCGAATCTAGTGAATGCGCATGGATTAAAGAAGTATTCTAGGATACAGTTACATTTTTTATTCTCTTGTGCGTGACCGTGGCCGAGGCTGTGTCGCCAGATTTTTGTAATTTGAACCGCCATAAGTCTGGGGCTTACGGTTAGCAATATTACCCTTTATTCCAGGTGTGTCCACATCCATTAAATCGATGCAATCGGCTTACCTTATATTGCTGCATTTCCCAGAGGAGCAGAAAAAAATTCATCATGAAATTGATAGCATCATTGGAAGGGCACGGCTTCCTTGTATAAACGACAGGTGAGCGCACTATCTACGAGGACATGCTCCTGTGTGCGAGTATCCAATGCGCATTTGCAAACAAATTACACAATGTTCACTTAGTTTTGTCATCCAATAGAAATGACTTACGTGTGCGTAGCTCATCTTCCTTTTTTCTGAAAACGTGTAGAAAGAAGATGCCATATACAGAAGCATTCATATTAGAGCTTTTTCGATACGTCAGCATCTTACCTCTGCTAATTTCAAGGATGACCATTACGGACACGCAAGTCGCAGGATGCAATGTTCCGGCAAATACCACGGTAAGGTTTGCGATGTATTGCCATGTGCGTCTCATTGAGTTGTACGTCTTCTGATGAACTCTCTCTCTCGCTTCGCTAAGTCATAGTAGAATTACACGTCTCTTGCACGTCACTCCCGGTGGTACCAGTGGCCATCTTGCCGCGCGACGGACGGACGAGCGGCTGGTTTCATATTGTCGGATTCTACCAGTGAGTGAAATTCGGAAGGATAATTAATCAGCGGGGGCAAGGAAGATATTTTCGTGGGGACAGCATCAATTCAAGGGGCTTAAGAACTCCCGATTTGCATATAATTTTGAATTAAGATGAGGGCCCTGCTGCAGACTAGATAAGCTAGTCACGTGGCAAGATGCGTAGAATTCTACCATAGCAAGAGACAATAGCGTACCACCATTGGAATAATTTTTTTTATTTCGCGTGATATTTATTGCGAGTGGGGTCATGCATCTGCGCATCACTAGAAAGTGGCTCGCGGTCAGTTTTTTAACTTCGGCACTTAATGCGTTAGTTCAGACATCTCAATTTTTTAAATCACCCAGAATAAGGTAGGGCACATAGAATTAGAATGAGAGCCAGAAATTCCAAGATAAATGCGCAATTGGTGGGCGATAGTTTGCTTGCCAATATTACTGGCCAATTGGGGTGATTTAAACTAAAAATGGATTCGAGAAACCAACCTGGGGACGGAAAATAGTTTAGAATTGAGGGAGAAAGGCGAGTGGCAATAGTGGCGACTCCTCTGCCAGTTTCGAATGATCGAGGGCTGTGACAGAAAGAAAAATAGTTGCGTCAGAGTGGCGCCGGCTTTAGTCGGCTGGCAATTTTTCAGCAAGGTCTCGGCTAGAATAAACATATCAAGTACTTCTTCAAAAGTCATGTTCCTTATAGTGTTAGGTGTATTGCTCATTGAGCAAATATTCCATTTTGCAGATTTTAAAGTTGACCACCAAAGCTAAAGCATAGGTGGTACAGCCGGCGACTGCTGAGTTAAAAGTGATTTAGAGAGAAGTGCATGAGGTAGTCTGGTGTTCGCTGGACGGCAGAAGAAATTGCATTAAATACTGAAACGTGTCCCTTTCTGCCTAACCTGTTTCTTGAAGGTTTCTTGAGGTATATTTGCAATGCAAGAACCCTGAGAGCCGTGGCCGCAGCAGCCACGTTTGCAAGACAAACGGTACTCGATATCGAGGCTTGCACAAACCTGCCAACTAGTTGCGTAACTAACAGTCAGCGAAACTATAGTCATAGTCATATAGTCATATAGTCGTAGCCCCGGATGTGAGCGGAAGAGCAGGCCAGAATGGTGGCGATTGCGTTAGAACACGCAAGCCCAAGATTACAGTATTTAGATATCCAGGCACGCAATTTCTCACGAGAACCGGTCGAAATCAAGCAGGTGAGCTTTAAGCTTGTTCCTAGCTGTATCGCTCTTGCTATTCCAAGTTCGCAAGAATCTCAATTTTCGAAAGGAAATGCCGCAATGGACGGAAATGCTAGTGGTCCTTGCTGTCTGGAGGCGAGAATTTTGACTGACTTCAAGCTCCTTAAACGACCCTTATTTAGCACCATACCTAGCTACTCTTGCTGCAATCTGAAAGACCGTTTAGCCTATTTCATTTTAGGCAAGACGGAAATATGAGAGAGTTGATCTCCAAAATGACATTAATCCTAGAGTTTTTACCTTGGATTCTGTTTGGGAGAATCGACCACGCAGTGCGGTTTATATAATTGCACCAAACGATTTCACCTTGATCTTCCCCCATCAGCTCTGGATGACCCTACAGGCTACAGGTCAATTTTTTAGAGCTACTGACCACTACTGCCTGCCTGGAAACCAGTTGTCCGTAGGGCCAATTAAACTTGTTTCCTCTGCCACATCAGCTACAGCTAATCATAGCCAGCTCTTCTAGAGAAGCCAGTGGCGACACTTTCCTTATGTATGGTGGCTCGCTCAGCCAGTAGCTACTATTTAGTACTTTAGAATACTTGGAGTGTGACTGTCACCTATCATAAGTCATCGCCTTTTTTCTCGGTCCAATTCTTTTTTTCAGCTGTTTCATTAAAGCTCATAATTTTATCGACCACTGACCAGGGAATGGCTCGCTTCAGTACAGAATTTCACAGCATCCTTGCTCGTAGGCAATGTCAACGTTTTAGCCAGTCCATACTGCCAGGATTTCTAAGTCCACATTGCAGCCTAAAGCTGTACTATATACTCTATACACTATTGTACAACTATACAACTATCGACTTTACTGCTAAATTGACGCCGATTCCGTGCCTTATTTCCAACCAGTATGGGCTACTATGTCCCCACATCTTGGGAGAGGAAATAAAGTATGCCAGCTGCCAGAAAGGTGAAACTGGTTCCACTCTATGCCTCCTAGTTTTACCAGCCGACCAATCAAAAGCCCGTAGCTCCTGTGCTTACGCCCCATGCCCAAAATAACTGGTGACATTCATAGAATATTGAGTTATACTGAGTTATCTTATAGTGAGTTTAATCGTGTACTTAGGCATGCTTGCCTAAGACCAGGCAGCCTGGAATCACTCGTCCACGATTCGCAATTTGTTATCGCTTTTCTTTCTGAGACTTTCTAAAGTCCCTGGCAAAAGATTTTCTTCGGTCGCCTTCGAAAGACATAGCCTTATTTTTATTTCTATCTCAATCTTCGCGTCCATCTCCATCTATATCCTCGTCTCCATTCCCATTTTCACCCCTATCTCTCCACAGACAAGTCATTATAAGTAAGCTCATCCTACTGATTCACTTTTGAAATTGCCTTTCGTCTATGCAAACCCTTCAAGTTACTGCAGACGTCACTCTTTTTCAGGTCTTCATCAATAGTTGGGCAATTCATCATGACGAGAGGATTTATCCTGAGCCATTTAAGTTCCTTCCGAGCCGTTTTCTGGCTGACGACGGTACGCTGCATCCTACTGGACATCCATCGAGGTCAAGGTGAGCAAGCGAGCTTTACGTGTAAAGAGGAGCAGTCCAGCGTTTTCAAAATCCGGCCTTCGAAATGCTATGCTCTGAGAGTAAGCCTATCGAATGAAGAGCTCCATCTAAAAATTGCACTTAAATCCACGCTCACCTCCACAGTCTGTCATTGGCTCTAGCTTTTCCATGTATCTTCTCTCTCTCTCTCTCTCTCTCTCTCTCTCTCTCTCTCTCTCTCTCTCTCTCTCGCTCTCTCCTTTCTCTCTGTCTCTCTACACTGTCGCTTTAAGGGATTAAACTGGGGCTTGAAATACTTTATATCTAGTCCTTAGAGAGTTTTGAGAATTGTATACCTGAGCAGAGATATATACGAAGCAGAGATATGTGCCCCGAGTGGACAAATGCCTGAAAATCATCACAGCGAGAGTTTGCATTTTAAATTCGCAGGAGAATATCTGATTGCCTGCTCGAGCTTTGATGTGAGAGTGGCCACTCAGTGTGAGCCATACGAGAAATGAGCCATCAAAAGAGAAAAAATTGGCTCGCTCGCATGGAGTCAGTTGCTTCTCAAAGAATATTCAAATCACCTAGCAAAAGATTCGATGATGCCTACCTGACAGAATCACGAAGAAATAAGAAAACCTAAAATCGTTCAAGTCTTGTTGCGCCTAGTTGTATGGTTTAACCAATCAGCGTGTCTCCTTTGGGAGTCTCGGACTCAATGCTAGGTGCTCGCCTTTGACAACCGAGTTCGCCGTGGTCTTGAGCCGTGCAGCATGTGCTAGGCGCCTTGAATGAAATCCTTATAACCTCTCTTGGAGCGCTGCAAAGATGCAGATGAATAATAGACACTTCTAAGCACACGAATTTGCTGGCTATAGACCGGAACGATGGTAACGATTTCAAGTTTTTCTGGGAAGCTGCTAGCGATATCCTGTGGCGTCGTTCCTTTTACCGTAAAATACGAGGGTGTCGGAAGTCACTTCGTAGGCAGTTTAGCGCCAGGATTTTGAAACTTGACGTAAGCAACTTTCCGCTAGATCGGTAGTGCGAAAGGCCTATTATTCCAAACTGGTCCATCTGGTTTTGTTGGCGTCCATTCGAGGGACTGATTTCGACCCAGAAAGGTTACAGTTGAATGTCGAATATAGATAAAAACAAGTTTAACACCCCCGGTATTGTTAGAGCATCGCTATCATTTCTGTATTCCAGCTTAATACCATTTGGACTTGGACGGCGAAGCTGTCCGGCAGAGAACTTTGCTACGGCGAGACTATTTCTTCTCATAACGTCAATTTTGCAGCGGTTTACATTAGTTGAGGACGACGATTCTCCTGCTCCAGATGCAGACCCAAGAAAGTTTGAAATGGGCGTAATCCTGACTCCGCCCGAATTTTTCATCCGCGCTATTCCGATAATTTGAAGCATAGCCCTTTATGGTGAATAATTTCTATTTCAATTTTCTCCAAGATTCGGACAAGTCACACCATATTTCTGGTGGACACCGTCAGCTGTCCGTGGAAGATTTAAGCAATATATATAAACGATGGCAAAAGCAGAACTACTGTACCATTCTAACTAAATGAACAGGTCTGACCGTGATGATAACATTAGCCAAGTAGACAATTTGTATAACATTTATTAATTGCACCCTATGAAGGTTCATTAGGCATCCTTAAAATTCTTCTTTTATTGCTGAGCTTGTACTGGAGGCTTCAGTAATTATGTGTATAACTTCCGCTAAAGTGCTACGTATTGCTAAGTGCAATACGAATAGGTTCGCATATTTTAATATGCATATATATATATATATATAATTAAAGAAAGCTATATAAACAAACGTATATGCGTATTTGTTTGCTTTTTGCTACTTCTGATTACGTCACTGAAAGTTTCGATCTGAGGTGTCTTTTTCAAGTTTTAACGAGACCGACTCACCCTAAACCTTATACAAAATCTTTGAAAGTTTACTTATAACTAGACTTGCATTCAACTTCAAAACTGCTGTGAGTTTAATAAAATGTAAATAGCTCAATATTGACTTTATCGTGAAGGACTTGAGCTTGCGGTGCTTTGTTAACACCTACTTACCTTACCTTTTAATATTGAGCTTAATTCAAACTCTCACTCACTGCAAAAATATTCAACTTTTTTAGTAAACGGCAAACCTATATAAAGTTCTCTGCGTAGACAACAGTATCTTATTTTTCTCTGCCTATTCAAGTACATTGTAACTACCCAGGTAATCTTGATTCTGCTTTATCATATATGACTATTCAAGGGATTGCTATTCCTAAATTTTCCTGATGAACGCCAAAGTATACCATTAATTAGCGTTATGTCTATCCAAAATTAGGTTTTTGAATGTTTAGAATGTGTTAGGTACATGGACAGGTTTCTGTACATAAATATGTATTTCCTTTCGGAAGTTACTCACAACTACTGCATGCGTAATATATCAGCAATATATACGTGTGCATGCCAAACATTAAAGTAGGTTCATGCACTCGTCTAATTTATGCTAATAACCATTTTAATAATATTAGAGTATGCGTATATATTACCAGAATAATGGATTCATTACCAGGCAGCTTCAAAAGCCTAATCGGATACCTTGCCAACTTAAGCAAAACGAAGAACAAGATTTTATGCACTTCATACCTCCCTAGTTTACCTCAAGAGTGTAGGTCGCTCGTCTTTTTTTGACGGCCGAGTTCGTAGGCTTGACCCCTCTGACATATATGAAGCGCTCAAATCGTAATTGATTTCTCTTACGGCTCTATACAAAAGCCACTATAGTTCATTTATTCAATGACTTCAAGTTGATACAATTGGATTAATTGTATGTCATACACCTAACGACACCTAAATTTCGAAAGAATAGCAGCATGTTCATGAACTAATAGGACTTTACACAGCTTCCTCGAGAAAGATTGATGGCTTTTTTAATATCAATTGCACATTTTAATGATAGTCCATGAAAATTCGTAACAATCTAATCATGATGTATGCAATACTCTCAGTTTTGGTGCATCATTTCATTTGTAAAAGCCATTGGTGTTCTTTCTAACTTGTTGGTGGGTGCCGATAATGTAGGCATTGTTGATGATGGCAACGCATTTATTGTTAATGCCTCGACTGACCATTGTGCGTAATCTAAAGGTACGCACTATATACAACCATGGCAGAAAAATGTGTTATGTCTATGTCCCCTTTAGGGGTTCTTCTGCCAGTTCTTCTGTCAATTGCTCAAAGACGTGTTCTCTTTTCATTCTCTACATAAAGATGCACATATATTGCTTATTGCCCGTGAACGCATCAGATTATATTTGGAAGGCTCTCCAGCAAGTTCTTTCAAATTCACTTGCTGTTTATTCTAGAGTGTACGGTTCCTGTCAAATGCTATCACTACTTATAGCATGAAAATACAGGATGCAGCACAGCCAGACTGGTTAATAATAGTATTAATAATGCACTTGATAAAGCGCCCCCAGAGAAATTAATCGCTGTCTGGGCGCTTTACATTTGCTGCAAAGTAAAATGCAATTGAATGGTAAGTAAAATCATGCTTGAAAAACAAAGCAAAATGAATAACATCGTTAGGGGTGACAAGCACAGGGTCAGCATGCAAATGTGGTTAGTGGCAGCATGCACAGTGTCAGCACGCACAATTATATGAAGGACGAATCACAGGGACCCACTAAAGGCTGTCCTAAATAGGTGTGTTTTTAAGTTCCTGGTTATTAGCTAATGCGAGCACTGCTTTGGCTAATTCAGCACGGGAAACCTCAAGCACTCTGCTGCACCTTCTTTCGGTAACCAGGACGAAGCTATCTACCTAATGCATAGATCAGGTACTCGGAAAATTCTGCCTGCTATACCATTCATCTTTCATAAAGCACAACAAAGTAGATCACAGATCAGATATGGCATAAGAAATGTTCAAATGATGTAATGTAATGTAATGTAGCTCCGTCAGTAACTCCACAAAGTCATAAAGACTATGTGGGTGTTACGCAGGAGAGTATTGCATAGCGCACTCACAGCCTAAGCGGCTTTTGGTACGCATTCGGTAGCTAACAGACTTCGTCTCACGCAACAAAGAGAAAGTGGGTAGCATAGCAGTCAGGAGAGCAGTTGAGGTAGAGAGTAGCATGGAAGTAATGTAATTTAATAAATGTATCTCCGTCAGTAACTCCACAAAGTCATAAAGACCATGTGGGTGTTACGCAGGAGAGTTTTGTATAGCACACTCACAGCCTAAGCAGCTTTCGGTACGCATTCGGTAGCCAACAGACTTCGTCTCACGCAACAAAGAGAAAGTGGGAAGCATAGCACAGTCAGGAGAGCAGTTGAGGTAGTGGAGCATGCATGGAAGTAGCAGCTCAGGACCGCTGAAAAGGATGAGCCTTAGTCGGCAGTAGGAGAGTAGTTGTCGTTTCGTAAGAATTGTGGAAGCGAGTTCCACAGTCTAGGACCTGCAGAGCTAAAGCTTCTGTCACCAACTGTCTTTAAGCTGAGGAATGGGACAGCTAGTTTATTGTCCACACAGGACCTGAGGGCGCGAACAGGCTGAAACTGGTGCAGCAGTTCAGCTAGGTACGTAAGAGCCAAGCCGTGGTGGGCCTTGTAGGTCAGCGTAAGAACTTTGCTCTGTATCCTTTGCTCAACCGGCAACCATCCTAGCTCTTTCAGCAAAGGAGACACGTGCTCAAACCGCTGGGACTTGAAGACCAGCCTTGCAGCCATATTCATAGTCAGCTGTAGTGGCATAATAGCTTTCTTTTGCAGCCCAGCCAAAAGGGAATTACAGTAATCAAGCCGAGATAGAACTAAAGACCTAGTTAATTTGTTTACAAGCCACTGTGGGAGACAGCTCCTAATCTTGGATAGGGATCGGGTGTGATGGCTAGCTATAGAGGCAGTCTTCTGAATGAAGCTTTTGAAATTTAGGCAGCTGTCGAACACGACACCTAAATTTTGAGCACGTGGTGATGGTTGCACAATAGCATCACCTATTAGAACAGCAAAGCATTTTAATCCAACCACACGCTTAGGGTGTCCTAAGAGCAGCAGTTCGGTTTTGTCATCACTTAATTTCAGCAAGTTTTCCGACATCCAGGATCGAATATCGGCAAGGCAAGCATTCAGTTTCTCAGTTGCTGCAACAGATTCCGACGGTTTGAATCACAAATACAACTGAGTATCGTCAGCATAGAAGTGACATCCTATTCCACGTGCCTTAATCACTTTTTCAAGTGGTTGTGTATAAATGGAGAACAGCAAGAGACCGAATACAGACCCTTGAGGGACTCCACAGGTGACCCTTTTCATGTCTGAGACCTGACCCCCACACGACACGGATTGAACACGATCAGACAAGTAAGATTTAAATCACTTTCTTCAGAAGCACCATCACTAATCGCATGCTGGGAGTCCAAGCCAGGATTCAGGGAATAAAGAGAAGTAAAGATAATAAGATAAAGATAAAGAGAGGTAAAAAGCGGTCACGAATAGCTTGTCTTTTTTCTGTCGAGTTATTGTGTGCAACTACATCGACAACACATGCGACCTTTGCATTGCACCATTTTCGTCTCTAGCTTCAATAAAAACAAATGTATCGGAGTTTCCGCAAGCCACCAGATGTCTCATAGAATGTATTGATAAGTGAGTGGGTTACACCAGAATGACCACAAGGACCAAACAGCCAAATAGCCTGAGTGCAGAAACGGTTGGCAATGATGGCTGGCAATGATGGCTGACAATGATGGCTGGCAATGACTGCTAGCAATGATGGCTGGCAATGGTGGCTGTCAATGGGCGCCACGAATAATGCTCGGCCTTGAGCCAGATGAAGGAGCCAGAGAGAGCAAATACAAGTAGAGAATGACCGGCTGCATTTTCAAGGAAAAGAGTCAGACTGAGCTTGAAAGAGGGTTCGGAAAATTGAAAATCTCTTTTGAAACCACTGCCAGCCGGTAGCCAGTTGAAGGTAGGGTAAACTAGCAGCTAGGCTTTTGCACTTAAATGGTTAGCTGAAAATAAAATCAGCCTTTATAAAAGCCCACTGACTTGTTTTGACGCAGGTCTATATGTGCATTGAAAGTCATACCGATGAAAGAATCCTTCGCGCTGACAGATATCCGCACTAGGATGTCGAACAACCAGGATGGTGGCACCGGCAAGACTGCAGCATCTACACAGACTAGCTACCATAATCCTTCTACGTGCGAGAAGCGCGGACTCCAGCTCAACTCCTGCTTGAGGATGTTACCACTAATCACTTGGTAATTCTGTAGCCAATCATTTGGATTCCGTCAAAGGATGGTTCATGGGGTGGAAAATCATCTAAGAAAATTTGAAAGAGCATGCAACTCATTGAATGGCTTTATTCGGGTTAGTTGAAAGGGCTAAAAAAATTCCAAATAAAAATTGCATGCATTGTAAGCATGTCCTCGGCGAGGCCACGTCGAATAAGTCCACCATGTCTCTCACTACTAACAAAACAGCATATCTCGTCCTACAACTTTTTTTTTTATTAAAGTACAGCAGCAGCTCAGATAGGTCACGGGCTCTTTGCTATTACCGTGGCCTTGTCTAGAGGTCTCCGGCTTGAAATTTCCAATAATTACAAAAAATAACTACAACTGGTAAGTCCCGTGCGAATAAATGCAAGCATATCTTATTGATTTTAGGATAACAAAGTATAGAAACTTTGAAGACTTTCTTTAGAAGCTCTTCTAGGAACCAATTAAGCTAAAAGAAATCGTGGAAGCAACGAGAAAATCAGCTTAAAAAGCACGATTAAAACTCTCGTATACGTGGCTTTAGAGAAATCAGCGTTGTCTTGGTACAGCCCTAACAAAGCATTCTGGGGGTGAAAGAACAGAGTGCAATTTTGTACTTTCTCGGATCGGGATCTGCTTCCGGTCGATGCACATCCGGCAGAAGAGTAAACCGTTGAAGGAGACTAACAACTAACAAGAATATTCTTGCGAGCAAAAATTGCTCGCCGGGACAAGTTCTTCGTCCTGCTCCAAAGACAATAAAGCTACAAAAGAATGTAATCTTAATTTGCATGTCATAAGTACGATTAGCAGATTCAAGTTCACATCAAAAATGCCCTGAGTACACATGCAGGTGCTTATTTAACTAACTCATCTTCTACAAGAAAAATGGACTCTGGAACTGTCAGCAAGCTTGCAGCTGGCATTGAGTGGTTGCCAGCATCAGAGCTCAAACTCACAACCCAATGTGTTGAGATCCAGACCCTTGCCCTTATTAGTGCTTTCAGAGAACCATAAATCTTTGTAAAAGAAAATACTTGCTGATTTAACAGCCTCTTTGGTATAGAAACATTACGGCTATCACCACCAGTTGCAGCTGCGATAAAAGATCGCCCAGAGTAGGGCTTGAACCCATGACCTCGGGAGCGCGGTCGTGAAAAGCAACCATTTCATAATAATAATATAATCTATTTGTATAGCACCCTAAGAGAATTTAATCACTATTCAGGCGCTTCACATAGGCGCTTTACCTAGTGTTGCATCATGGCTCGCAAGTAAGTACTTTGGATATCATTTATATATCCTAGTACTTGTAAGTACTTTATATATTCTTTATCAAATGAGAACTCAAGATGGCATCGGCTGAACCTGCCTTGCAAGCGACATAGACATAACTAACATAGCAAAGCGGCCTACAGTGCATAGCCGACAAAATCATAGCGTTCAGTGGGTCCATATGATTCGTCCTTTGTGTGCTTATGCGAGCTGACACTGTGCATGCTGCCATTAACCATGTTTGCATAATGACCACGTGCATGTCACCATTATCAATGTTATTCTTGTCGTCATCGAACAGGCTACCACTAACCATTCGATCACGCTCCCTTTTCAGCAAATGTAAAGTGCCTAGAAAGAGACTGGGTTCTCTGATGGTGCTATAACAAATGCATTATTGTTTTTATTATTATTATTATAAGTCAGCTCAACCAAATGGCATCTGCAATAGCATCAGCAGTTGCAGGAATGCACCCATCGATATCATCACAAAATACAGCTTGCAAACTTAAACAAGCCCGAGCATGAAAACTCGGGCAATAAGACGAAAAGGCTTAACCATGAGCTCAATGTATTATATTAAAGGTAGTCCACTGAATTTAAGAAAAGTGATAGCAGAAAATTTTCAAATAATATGCAACTCACTTTGATCTCGTTGGATGATCGTGATTGTGAATTTGTCCACATTCATTAAGAAATCGATTGGGCCGAAACGAGAAAGGTTCTGGGTATATGGCTTCATTATGGTGAATACTCCAGCTGTTGATCAAGACCTAAAGCAAATTGTTGGTTGCCATACATTACGTACTGAATGTGTTACTGAACAACTAATGTATAAGTCGTTTCCGTTCATAGTGGATTCAATGCGGTACTTCAGTAACCAGAAAACTCTGACATCATAAAAGCGTTCGCCTTCATCAGCAGAAGACTTAGAAAAACTGTAGTCAGCTACAGTACAATACTCACTCTAGTGTTTGCCGAAATTAAATATCCGCCAACAGTAGTATCATTTAACGTCATATGAGGAAGCATCAATGGTGCAATAGTGGTGTACCTCAGAAATTCGAGAATAAAAGCTTGAGTGCAAGGCATCTCTGACCTTTCAACGCAGAGTGAAGTAAGAAGCATTAAACGTGAACAGAGGACCACGACAAACTATTGAGCATTCTCCAAGTCAAATGCCATTTAATTAATAGTCTTTTGGCTGGCGATGAATCGCATTTTTTACGATACCATATATATCTGGAATAACGAACAACCTCAGACAATATTCTAGAAAACTGTTATTTAACATAAAAAGGTACCGCTCAACTTGCGTTTCCTAACGAAACGCAAGTTTGATTACTGCTAAGAGTATTTTTAGTAAGAAAAACATAATTTTCTTTTAAGTTAAGGTAGGACACTGCGTGTTTCTCTCAGGAGAGTAAAAGTATTACAGATACCAAAATGCTTCGACCAGCGGGTGCTGCAATGCATAGGCATAGCTGCCATAGTACTACTAAAAGTAAACTCCAATTATTAACCAGCGATCGAGCTTGTTTTGACGCAAATAACTATGACGGCATCGCATTAGAAAGCCCTTTGTCGGCGGATTTGTTTCTGTTTTTAATGCCACACAATTTGTTTTCAACGGTGCATTTTTGGCAAACTGCTTTTGCGATATGACCAGCTCAAAAGTGCTGCTATAGCCATTCCTATGCAACACTTTCGAACTCATAAGATATTCAAGTAGGTCCATAAAATAGGCGTCGCTTTTCTCATTTCATTGCAAATTGTATTTTCTAATTACCGTACCGTTCAGTTTTTAGCATCCCTAGAAAGTATGCATAAGGATTTTGAAAAAATGTATCAACTTCGATACGAACCCCCAATAGCTCATACTTTTACTGTCAGAGCCTTATCGGCCAGACGACTATAAGAAACGAACTTGTGCTTTAAAAAAGGCTTGCAATCTCCAACAATCGCGTCGATTTCTTCTTGGATCTTGACCTGCCATTCCGAATGCTTGAGCAGAATCAAAAATGCTGCTTGCATTGTCCTTGCAGTGGTGGACGAACCTGTAATAGCAAAGACGCATAAAAGGGCATCCAGTTTCACACAGTAAGTATTTTGCATCTTCAAATAGCGATAAAAAAGATCGCCACACGAGCACAGCAGAGCAAAAGCAATCGCTTTAAAGGGTTTCTATGACAGCCACGCCACCAGCGGGCCTTCAGGTACCGACTTCGAATCTCTAAATTGTTGATTAATACATTCACGCAAGTGTTCGAAAAGTTCTAGTTCTTCTCGAGTGCTTTGCCTTTGCTTTGTTATCTGCCATCTGTAGTAATAATAGTACTACCTAGCCCAGTTACGAAAAAGAAAGGGTTACTTGTCCGATACCAAAATGAATTACTTGGGAAGCAAGTCCGACTTACGATAATAGAAACACAAGTCCAAACTGCAGTTCAAGCTAAAGTGTGTTGGCATCTAATCTTTTTAAATTAAAATTTTTATTAAACTGGATCTCTTTTGTTTTCTGTATGGATTTCTTTCCTTTACAAATATTCAGTACTAAAACCTTTCCCTCGACCATCACATGCCCTATCAGGAATGGAGAGGTTGCACCTGCCCTGCATGCAATCACGGTCACAGGTATCACGGCAATTATCAAAATAGAACAGCTGCAAAAATTAGATTGCTTAGACCAGCAATACAATATCAATTGAAAACTAAAATGACCGCCTCATTCGTAACCACTTTGTAAATCCATCATGTACACGCCGAAGAGAAGTGGTCTAAATGGTAAGTCAAGCTTACCAAACGGCAGCAATATATGCCGTCAATGATCTTTCTTTCTGTACGAGCACACCGAGGGAGCTTTGTTCATACAAAAAAAAGTAAGTGCATTTGAAACAAGTTTCAAAAATTTGGTAATCTTGTACGTTTTCGTCGACCGCATTTTCAGGCAATTAGTTTAAAAAGTTGCTATGACAGACAATGGCTATATGAGCATGTTGTCTGCGACGGATGTTACTTAGGAGTCTACAGTACTAAGAAAAACTCTCTACGAATCCCTGAGAAATATTTCCTTTATGTTAGCCATTTTTACCAACATTTCTACCATCCCAGTGATCAGCAGTAGGTGAATAAATGTATCTACATTCAGTTTCGTTTGGAATACTTATTTCAGTGGAGAACTTTTCCGCAGGTGTATACAAGACAATGGCTTAACAGAGGCAAAGTGTAAGCACCCCAAGACCAGGTCGTAGTTTAACGTCCTGCGACAGACGATCTTCGACCGCCCTTTGCATACAGTAGAGAGTTCATGGGTGCAGCCCCACTGTGTACTCATATAAGAAGCTAGATTACAATATATATATATATATATATATATATATATATATATATATATATATCATTTTACCAGCTATAATTATATCCAGAACGTAGGAGGTGATCTGCGCATCATCCCATGTGAGGCGAGAGCTGGCATCAACGTAGGCACTGTTAGAAGCTATGAGCTCATCGACAATGCCTCTTGGATTGGAGGGATCATAGGTCACCTGTAATCACAAGAGCGTTGCATCGAGTCACTCGGTGCGCAAGTATTTGCTCCTCTTACGCTCTCAGTTGTTCAAAAAACGTAAGATCACTCACACGAGCTTGTTTCACTTTGCTTGTAATTAATCTGTTAGTCCATGCCTCGAATCGCCGGAGATTAGCCATGCATTATCCGAAAATTCCGGTGAATCTGAGCCAAGGAAAGCTGTCCAGCTCTTTACCAGGTGAATTAGGCGACGTGTGTTCAATAAGGGATGTGATGAACTGGATGATGTCTCTGACAACCGGATGATCATAGGGATAGCGCTCACCGTATAGCTGAAAGATTAAATGTTAAATCCCAGGCCCGCGTGCATGCGTCATCGTCGAAGAATTAAAGAAAGCAGCTCAGCATCAGCGGCAAAACTTTGTAAGAACACATAACGAGCGGCGCTTTTTCTACAAACAAATTTAGACGGTGGACCTCGACAATGACTATGGTAAACACTGAGCGTTAACTTTCAACTCCAGCTGATCGCATACAATTTTAATTGCGTTGGATGAGCTTTAGAATCGTTGCTTTATTTCTCACTTTGGCGAGCATTTATTAAGGCGCCTTGCCTGATACTAAGCTCAGATAAAATTTCGGAAAACACTTAGCACTTGCACAGTCGGGACGAAATTCCTCCCTCTCCCTTTCTTCGACGAGGGCTTTCCAGTTAATAAATCCTTTGAACCGCTGAGCGAATGTTCTACTCATAATTATTTGGGTTTTCAGAGACGTTGATGGGGCAGGGATTGCACCACCCTTAGGTCTGGTTGACTTCCATCTTGGATGAGCCAAGTGTTGGTAGATTTTAAATAGCCATCAAAGATAGCCCAGATACCACCAGTAGTGGTGCCCCGATAGCTGTCCGATCAATTTTTCTGTCCCGACGCTTTACATAGCCTGCTGGATGGGGAGAGCAATAATTGATGGGACAACATCTGCAATCATGTCGTCTCGATATTTTTCAGGACGACCTAACAAGGGGTTCAGAATATCTAGGCTTAGCGGCCTTTGGTGATTAGTACTTTTCGGCTCCAGTAGATTTTTTGGGTAGGAATGAAATACCAACATGCCACTACCCAGGTCATATTATCAAGCACTGCAGCTAGGCGTTCCTTTCTTACCTGCTCCAAACAGTTGAGTGACAGTAGAATTGTGTGCCATATGTGTAGTATCCTCAAAGAACTAAATCCCTTTCTCAAAGCTGTTCATATACTAAATGGAAAGTATGCCAATCACTCATTCATCAAATGCATAAGCATGCAAATAAAAATACACATAGACCCTGCAAATTCTAAGATGAGGATATTTTTAGCTTTTGTCTGAATATCGTTAAGTCAGAGGATGTCCTGCTGTCGGTTAGTGAAGATTTGAAGGTTTTGGGAATTCGCAAGCTAAGCATACGATCAAAATATTATTTAAAGTTGGTTCGCGATACACCTAAACGACTAAAGTCAGAAGCGTGTGTAGTATTGGGAGTTAGTTCTTACAGGTAGGCTGACGAAAGTGAATAAAGGGACTTAAAGTGAATAGCACAACCTTCAAGTAGATTCGTTGTTTTCATGAGTCAGAGAAGGTTGGTAAATGGTGGGTGTAAGGTAGGAACAGCAGTGTTAAAAAAATCCTAGCTGATTAAACTGCCACTTTTTGTATAGCGACAGAAGAGCCGTTACAGCTATCACCACCGCTTGCAGTGGCGATAAAGAATCGCCCACCGCAGGAATCGAACCCACGACCTCGGGACCGAGGTCGTGAAAGCAACCACCTTACACAGTGTGCCATCACGTTAACAACATACACGCCAAGATAGAGACAGAGAGTGCGACAGAGACAGACAGACAGAGACTTGATCGTTGAAGAACCTCCGGCAATTCTCACATCGAAGTCATATCCAATAACTAATGAAGGAAAGACTCGATTATTACCGAGAGGCTTCACTCGTATGACTTCAGTTTTGGCTAACTAGCGGAAAACTTGAAAACTCCTGCATACCGTGAACGTAGAATCTGGTAACGTAAAATCTGTGCTCACTTCTTAGCCATTCGCACAAGCTGGATTATATGAACACGTTCCTACTATGCAGATAGGACTGTCTGTGAGGGTGCAGATAATGATAGCCAAGCATTCATGAAATTTAGTGACGGAAAAAAGTAAAGCACATGATCTAAGATACACTTACTTTATTTATTTAGCACTCAGACACAATTTAATCTGCATCCAGGTGCTTTAAATGCACCTCAAAACTGAGTCATTACAGGCGAGCCCAAGACCTGAGTGATTACAGGCGAACACCTTACCACGAGCAAAGATTTCAAATGCTTTGCTAGGATAACCCAGCGACGCAATCGATGCCAAGTTATTAATAACGGGGATAATTCAACCTATGTTTTAGCCTATATATAGCTTGCCTGAACGACACAAACCACGTCATGTCTCCCAGGCCTGCAGCGTACAAGCCTTTCGTCGTCTAATGTAAAAGAGGAAACGGCTGTTGCAGCTCTCGTGGTCGCAAAATGCTGCACACATTATGCCGTTGGATTTACACGTGCACTTTCCCTGATTACCTGTGCGGGTATCAGTGCACATTACAGGGAAGATATTCTGAAAGGCAGTCAAATGACCCGAGGATTTGCTTCTGGAATTGATCGAGTGGATATTTGTCTTCCAAACATTTGCTCTCGTTTATCTGCTAATGTCCTCCAACTACAAATCTAAAATCCTTTCGAGACCGTGCCTTTAGTTCGTATGCTCCCAAAGCCTTCAACTCACTCCCAAGCTGCGTCACGACATCTCCTGACTTGTCCACATATAAAAAGAAACTAAAAAACATCTATATACAAACCTTCACACAACATTTAGTGGGTCCCTGCGATTCGTCCTCTGTGTGCATATGCGTGCTGACACTGTGCATGCTGCTACTAACCACATTTGCATGCTGACCCTGTGCATGCCACCCCTAACCATGTTATTCATGTTATTCATGTTATTCATGTTATTCATATTGTTTATCAAGCATGATATTACTCATCATTCAATCGTGCTTCCCTTAGCAGCCAATGTAAAGCGCCTAGAAAGAGATTGAGTTCTCTGAGGGCGCTTTATCAAGTGCATTACTATTATTATTATAATAAGGTCACTCGAGGCCTCCTTCAATGTAGACATTCACATGCTGCATGGAATTAAAAAACGGGATTCCAAAGGAGATGCTGCCACTCTAGGCTATGAGGAAAAGGCGATTAGCTTCTTTACGAACTTTTTCTAATCAGGCGAATAACGCGATGCGATGTCAGTCGGTGGTGAGTTCAACGCTTTGGAAGTATAGCGACTGTGGGCATGGTCTCCGAGACTTCAATGTGACATAGAAGCACCAAAAATGATCAGTCAAAGGATGGCAGTTGGCGCAGCCGAAAGGTTGATGAAAAAAAATTCAGGCAGCTATGCCGAAGCATACGAGGAGGGGCGTATCGCGTGAGAGACCAAAGCAGTTAAGTGCTAGTCTGCTTAAAACGCAGCAAGCCGAAATTGGTGAGCTAGCGGTGGGGCTATGTGACAGCTGACAGACACAGAGACAGCTGCTTTCATGTCGGAAAAGCCCCAGCTTGTGCACCCACTGAAATCCTCGCCTTACGATGGAGGGCAAATGTAATTACGACAAGACAAATGAGCCTCCACAAATGAACTCCACGCATGGCTCCTCCTAGTAGCTCTTCTACGTCGGATTGGATCGGAGCGCAGGCGGCAAAGTGCTAGTAGCTCTTCGTGAGCCACTAGCCATGGGATCGAGTCGCGTAATGAGGGATTCTTTATCTCCCCTTACCAAGTGGCCGCAGTAGCCGTAAAAGCTCTCCTGCCGCTAAGTAAATGAGGCTGTTAAATCGTCAAAGCTTAATTATTTTGGGGATTGTCGAGTACCTAGAGGGAGCCCTTTTGCTAGGCAATACAAGAGCAAGGGGGACAATTGCATCTCGCTCAGCAACAGTACATGCACGAGTGTCCCCGCTCTTGCTTGCTGAGGCGCTGGGTAGCACAGAGCAGCTGTACCGGTTCAGGGAAGGACACAAGCGCCACATGGCCGCTTGAGAGAGGGCGCTGCAGGGGGAGGCACCGCACGCCTACCTGAGTGGCGATGACGTTGCAGATGAAATTCAGCATCTCGACGCCAGCTTCGAACGTCTTGCCTTCGAGAGTTGATATTCGTTCGATGAATTCGCCCATCTCATCCATTATTATGCGCTCCACTCGCCCGGCGCCGTCGCTGTGAGCGACGATAAGCTGGCGATGCATTGTCCTCCTCATCTCGACGACCGCCGGAGAGTAAGTCTGCAGCAGCAGAGGCGAGCTGACCGCCGTCGTTCATGCAGCCTCGCGAGGCTACAGCGACGCTACAGCGACGCTACAGCGACGCTACAGCGACGCTACAGCGACGCTACAGCGACGCTACAACGACGCTACAGCGACGCGAGGCTACAGCTCTCCTCGAGCAGCCGCCGCCGCCGCTGCCGCCGCTGCCGCCGGCAGCGGCGGCGCTAGCGATGACGGCGGCGGGAGCCCGAGCTCACTGTCACGTGGTGGCTCACCGAGGTGATCAGGCCCTTGAAGAAGCCAAGTCGTTGAACTCGATACCAGGGCGGCCGACCGGCGAAGTCGAGCCCTCGACTGAGCAGGGCCTCCTTGGCGGCCTCGGCGCTCGATAGGACGACCACGGCCTGGCCCACTATTGAACACTTCATGACTGGCCCATACTTCGCCTTCCAGTCCGCGAGCTGCAGGTGGAGTACGCCAAAGTCGGCAGCGAGGGCGCTGCCCAAGAGCGGAAGCCCCGCGGGGCCCGGTATGCGACCCGACCGGCCTCCGCCGCGCCCCCCTCCCCTCCTACCCGGCTGCCGAGAGCGGCCCTCCAGACGCGCCAGGACGCAGCGAGCAGCGCTACGACCGCGAGCGCACTCGAGCGCCGCCATTTCACAGCACGTCCGCGAGGAGTCGGCTTTTTCCAGGTCAGCGACCAGGACGCTGCACCCAGGCTTTCGCGATAGCCCCGAGCGGCTTAAGACCGACCCCGTTCATAGATGGCAGCACAGACTCGGTGGGTGTGGCTCGTAAACATCGGCTGCCAACCATTGGCTGCTGCCGTCGCGACCTGGGCGGCGTCGGCCAGGCTCGCTAAACCCCACCGCACCCCACCCCACCCCACCCACCTCTAGATAGCTAATGGGCGAGTGACAGTGCAAAGACGGGATCGGATATCGGATGGTTCTAGCAAGCTAAGCCAGGTGCCTGCTGCGTCACGACGGTCTCTGCTCGTCCTGCCCGCTATCGGCTTGCCTAACAAATGTTAAGACACCAGTTGAAATAGATTTAAAAAAATAGAATAAAAAAATAGGAAAAAATAAAAATAAAAAAATAGATACGCTGAGTTTCCTTAAAGAACTCCTTCTCTTTCAAGAAATCTGCAACCGCTCGAAAGGAGGCGTGTCAGCAGGACAAAAAATAGCAGGCACAGTAGCAGCTAGCAAAAGCACACCGACAAATATTCTGACCAATCTAGTAAATATTTCTACAAGTAGATTTGACCACTTATCGATGCAGATCGTGGCACAATAAGACAAGTAATCATCGAACTACGCAAGAGCTTTATAAGCCAGGCCAACATGTTTCTCGGTCGCTGAAGTAGTATTTTTGCGTCAGTAATGTCAAATATGATCAATGGATTGAGTAGGAATCAATCAGTTTTGCTACTATCTTCATTCCTATCCTGTAATTCGTTTGCCTGAAAATGAGATCAATTTCTGAGTTCGAGTTTCCAAGACGGAGAATAAAAGTATGCGATATTATTCTGATTCCTCAGAATTGCAGTCATATTTTTAAAGCATCGATCGACAAGTGGCCGAGCTGACGAGCCTTGAAATAGCCTTTTACCTTTGAAAGAAGTAAAAACGTGAAATACTTGTGGGCCGTTTTCTAACAGCAAAGAACAAAGAGGGAATGTAGACTTGCACACAAATGGCACCGTTGGCATACCGGAAACGCTTATGAATACACATTGAAGAAGTATTCAGCCATTTTCAAGGTAATCCGTGAAATTTGACAGGCTAATTTTATCCGTTTGGAGCTAGAAAATCCTAGCTGATTAAACAGCCTCTTTTTGTATAGCGACAGAAGAGCCTTTACGGCTATCACCACCGCTTGCAGTGGCGATAAAGAATCGCCCACCGCAGGAATCGAACCCACGACCTCGGGACCGAGGTTGTGAAAGCAACCGCCTTACCTAGTGTCTGTCTAAGGGCAGCACACATGACTAGCATGAAGCTTCGTGCCCGTCATGCTTGGCTGCCTTATTGTGAAGCCATCGGCCAATCTGCACACCTTTATCAATCAATAGATCAGGCTATTGATACCAACTACCTTTTGCCAATTAGAATAGTCTTGATTCTAACAGGCCAGCAGCGTCCTTCCATCGTCAGCGGTTTAGTCACTTTAGGCGTCTCTCGGGAATGGATTTCTCGCTCGGGATTATTTTTGGTGATGAAGCACTTAAAAATCTTTACTTTGCGATTGTCCAATATTTGTCGGTGAGCAGATCTGCTTTCTTTTACCTCCATCAGGTCCGTGAGGAATAGCAATCGCAACAGGGTATGAGTTAGCATTTACGTAAAAGGCCGATCCCATTAGCACAAACGTCAGTGTATTTATAAAAACAAGAGCAATATTAGTGAATACTATTTATAACGTCCAGAGAGAACTTACTCTCTATTCAATTCAGGCATTTACTTGGACGTGCATCAAAATAGTATACAGGCATCAAGCTATGCAAGCAGTGAAAGCATATAAAAGACCCGTTGCCGGTAGTTAGTAGGACCTCCGGTTAGCAGTAGGCATTCAATCAAGTGAAGGTAAGCAAAGAACGTATCAGAAAATACACGCCCTTTGTGGCATCGTGCAAAAGCTTTTTATTTGTTGCCCGTAGTCATTTGTTCGCAGTCTCGTTAGGCTGAATCATCTTGAAGGACAACTAACGTCGACAGAGGTCATGTAATGTAATGTAATGTAATGTATCTCCGTCTGTAACTCCATAAAGCCACACAGACCATGTGGGTGTTACGCAGGAGAGTTTTGTATAGCTCACTCACAGCCTAAGCGGCTTTCGGTACGCATTCGGTAGCCAACAGACTTCGTCTCACGCAACAAAGAGAAAGTGGGAAGCATAGCAGAGTCAGGAGAGCAGTTGAGGTAGTGCGTAGCATAGACGTAGCAGCTCAGGACCGCTGAAAAGGATGAGCCATAGTCGGCAGTTGGAGAGTAGTTGTCGTTGCGTAAGAATTGTGGAAGCGAGTTCCACAGTCTAGGACCTGCAGAGCTAAAGGTTCTATCGCCAACGGTCTTTAAGCGGAGAAATGGGACAGCTAATTTATTGTCCACACAGGACCTGAGGGCGCGAACGGGCTGAAACTGGTGCATGGTGTTTGGATCGGGTAAGTTCGTAGCTCCTATGCGACTTTATATTATTTATTATTTATTACTATTTCATTATTATTTAAAATGCACATACGAAAATGTATCATTATTATTATTATGAGGAGGGAGGCTGAAGGCTGCGTCAGCACCACCCGTCAGGCCAGCTGCAGGGCCGAACTACCAATCATTGAGCTGGTGAAGACTTGGCAGAATGCCATCATTCTTGTGCGGCTCTCGAGGATTAGTATCGGCGAGTCATTGCTCGGCCTTTCAGCTTACTGAGCCGGTTAAAATGGCATTTGTACAGTTGCAAGTCGCTGCCACGGGATCCTAAAAGCCTCCCTAGGCCGCATCCCTAGGAACTGACAGACTGCCGCGGGGAAGCCGGGCGAAATGCCTCGTTAAAATGCCTCGTTCCTCGGCCCCAACGCTATCGAAGCAGAGAGATCGAAGCACAGAGATCGAAGCAGAGAGATCGAAGCACAGAGATCGAAGCACAGCAGCCTCGGCGGCAGCTCAAGCTTTGCACGTATTGACGCCTCGTCAGTCGAGGCGTCAGTTAAGTACTCCGACTTCCTCTAAAAAAGTACTCCGGCAGCCTCTTCTGGCCGTAGGCTTTCAGCGCGTGCAATTTATGAATTAAAATCAGTTCGCTCATCGCTGCTAAGTTGACTGGGCAAAGGAGTTACGACAAGGCGTGCATCCAAAAGTGTGCTAAAATGGATGCTACATAAATCGCCACTTCCCAGGCTAATTACGTGGACCGTTGAGAACTAGAGCAGCGGCTTTCAACCTTCCTAATGCCGCGACACTAAATCTATATCTCCGTCTGTAACTCTGTACAGTAGATTTAGTAAAAGTACGAGTAGCTGTGGCGCGTGCTTTAGGTTCTCCCTCGGACCCTCGGACCCTCTGGCTTTTCGTCCGTCCCGGTCGCACTCGGCTGCGTTTGCTTGCAGGGTGACATGGCTAGCCGGATCGCATCGGCGCGGCACAGTCGCGGCGACTCTCACGCCAAGCCAAATCCGATCGCTCCCGATTAGTGTCGCTTTCTACCGGTAAAAAGGCCCGAATCATGTCCGGCCCGAGCGGTTCCATAAAGATCAAAAGGGTCCTAGATGGGCCACCGACATATCCAGGCACATCCATGGACGTTGCAGCATGCTCTGCCGAGCTCTCAACACTTTGGCACTTAAGAAAACAACGCTCGCAGCCGAAATATTATCGACAGATCACGTGACGTGTACGTTCCCCCAGGCCGCAAAGGCAACACGGTGCGATTCAAACCAAGCAATGTTTGAACTTGAGTTTTGTAAATGTCTCACTCAAATTTTAAAATCTAAAGATTTGCCTTTCTCTGTACCATGTTTTTCTAGACCAACCTGTCCTCAGGCTGGGTGGTGTGACCGCAAGCAACACGTCTCCCGTCTCCGAAACCGAGCACTTTGTTTACCTAAGGCGCCAGCCCAACCTGATGTACGCACTGTTGGAGGTCCTTGCACAGAGAATTTCCTGCCCCATCTCTAGTGCGCCACCCAGCGAACCCTTTAGTTACGCGGACGCACATTTTTTTGTCCCGACAAAGCCACTGGGTGAGTCTAAACCGCCCGTTCAATGGCGGCCCCTTGGTTGATGGTTGATGCCATGTAGACAAATAAATACGCACAAGCGTTGGTCTGCCGCTCACCTGGCTAGTGATCAACCGTGAGCCAATGTCCACGCCCGTAAAGGTCAAGTTGCTCCGCAGCATGCTGCTGCTTATTGAATGCCATGGAGGGCTCTGCTCATAGTTATAGGCTGCCTGAGTTAGTGTTCGGTCACCTTTTTTGAAAGAGAACAGGTTTCGCCTTCATGTCGTAAGTTATTATTATGGTGTTTGCTCGTCAAGCGGCAGTGGTTCAGGCTGCTAGCCCAGCCATTCTCCTGCGCTTACTTCTTTAGCTGAAGAGTCGCGAGGCAATAAAGGCTCTTGAATTTGGCCTTGGTGGTCAAAAATTAAGTGAAACAATCATGATAATTCTATCAGTAAAAAGACAATATCTTACTAGCAAAGAGGACCTTCTATGTACTTGACATGTATTGTATAGTTGCAGCAGAGAATTAATGCATCAGTTTGAGAGGAAGTTACCTTTTCTAAGCGATATTTAGTAATCGGCAAGTAGCGCTCGCCATTTCTTTGCTCGCGAGTTTGCCAGAAATCAACTTGAAACAAAGCGCAAAAAAAGTCCGAAAAGCTAGCGCTGCCTGCGGCCTGCATCTGATTGCTGAGTGGGACGACGATTCATGGGCTGTCACTTGTTCCTATCGGAGACCTAGGCTACCATCAAAACTGTCGCTAAAACATCGCACTGCTCACACTTCCGAAGTCCGCCGCTCATTCGCGCACGCAAAGCCCGAGCAGGCAATCGGGTGACGTCAGCTTCCCGATAGATGGCGCTGCGAGCGGTCGATGAAAGAGCGTCGGTGCCGGGGGGGGGGGGGCCGGCGCGACTTTGCACGCGACGGTGCACGATGAATCGCTTCCGGCGCTCAAGCCTGGCAGCCGACAGCGTCGGCCTGAACGGCGCTCGCTCTCGATCGCGCTCGCCGGGAGCGCAGTGCCGGCTGTGCCCTCACCCTCCTCCGGCGGAGGAGTCGTTCGTCGAATCCGCGGGCGTCCAGCTGACGTATTCCGGCTACCAGATCGAGCAGTACGTCGGCCACGGATGTCTGGGCTCCGCCGTTATCTGTCGCGAGCTGAGGACAAACCTGCGATGCATCGCGAAAATCCTGCGGCGCTCGCCGCCGAGAATGCAGCTCCTGCGGGCCCTGTCCGCGCTCCGGCTGGCCGCCGCCGACCGCCGCGGCGGCGGGAACCTGGTGCGCTATTATGGCGCCGACATCCTGTACCCGGACAGGGTGAGCCTGCGCGTCGGCCTTCGCCTCCGGCGCGAAGTCGCGCACGCCGCCCAGCGACTCGGCAGAGCCTCGGCGAAACCTCTGCGCTCGCGCGCGTCCGTCGTTCCGCATCCCGTCGGCGCCAACCAGGCCCGAAAGAGTCGGCCGCCGGCCGCTGCGAACCGTTCCGCCGTCCCCCTTCTCCGCAGCGATTTCCCGCACAATCGACGTAACGATCGAGCGCATCGGCTGCCGCCGCCGCCGCCAATGCGCTATAGCTCTGGCGCGTGGCGTTCTGTCGACCGCGGCATTCTACCGCAGAGTTCTACCTTGGCTGGCCCTGGCCTTGACCTTGGCCCTAGCCGTGAGCTGGCCCCGGCATCGGCGGAAAGTGCGCCGCGCCGAAACGTCTCCCAATACTCTTGCGTCCAACCGCTCGCGAGCGACGTGCGACACGCGAGTCGACGGCGCCGAGCGCTCGACGGCGCCGGCTGTGAACCTTCGGCCGCTCCTTTGCACGCACTCTCACTCGGCGCCTCTCTCTCTCTCTCTCTCTCTCTCTCTCTCTCTATATATATATATATGTCTATATATATATATATAATATATATATGTGTCTATATATATATATATATATATATATATATATATATATATATAGACACATATAATTTTATATATATATATTATATATTATATATATATAATATATAATATATATATATATAATTCATTTGTATAGCGCCCCAAGAGAACTAAATCTCTATTCAGGCGCTTCACATAAGCCTCAGGGCTCGACCCCGCGACCTCAGCCAGACCTTGGTCGGGGCAAGCACCTTAACCGCTGGACCAACCCAGCTCCTCTCTCTCTCTCTCTCTCTCTCTCTCTCTCTCTCTCTCTCTCTCTCTCTCTCTCTCTCTCTCTCTCTCTCTCTCTCTCTCTCTCTCTCTCTCTCTCTCTCTCTCTCTCTCTCTCTCTATCTATCTATCTATCTATCTATCTATCTATCTATCTATCTCTGGCCGCATCTCGCGGCTTCCGCTTCCTCTTCTCGTGGCTTCCGCTCGTCGCCTCGCTCTCGCGGCTTCCGCCTTCTGTCGGGCAGGAGCCTCGTCCGTCGCCCAGCGGCCGGCCGGCGACGGACGAGGCTCCTGCACAGCCAACGCTCGCGCGTTTCTCGCGCGCACGCGCGCCGGGCGAGCGCCGCCAGCCACCACGGCTGCGCTCGCCGCCGGACTTTTGCCGGACTTTCGCCGAACTGTCACCGGACTTTCGCGGCTTTTTTTCGCTCGCCCGGCGCGCGCGCGCCCGCGTCTCGCGCTTGCGCCGGGCGAGCGCCAGATATCGCGCCCGCGCGCTCGCTCGCTCGCCGCAGGACTTTCTCGTCACGGAGCTGGTCGCAGGCGTCGACCTTGCTCGGCTCGTCGAGAGCGGGCGCAACGCACTGTCCCTTCTGCAGTGGCGTCAGCTGTGCAAGGCCGTCGCGTGCGGCCTGCACGCTCTCCACTCGATCGGCGTCGCTCACGGGTAGGTGCACTCTCAGCGGCGGCCACCGCCGCTCGCCGAGAGCTCGGCGCCGGCTCTCGGGCGTACGGGGTCCAAGGAGGTCAAATAGCCATGCAAGATACGCATTCCTTTCATTTACATAGTATTGTACGCCTTTTTCAATGAAAACCGGACGTTGTGCATATTTTGGCTAGTGAAAAAAATCAGTAAATGCGAAGGGCGGTATGCAGTGGCGGAGCCCGGGGGGGGGGGGGGTAGGAGGGGCAGGGGAGGCATTTCTCTCACGTGAACCGAGGGAAGTACCCCGTACGATCGCATAAAATCATGTAAAATCTTCATCAACCTAAGATACAGACTTTCAAATGACTTTACAATGAAGAACATTGATAGTTGATTTCCCAGAAGTTACTTAAAAGCTAAACTTTTGTTTTTGTCCTTGTCCCGTGGGGAAAACAAGGTAACGACCTGAAAGCGGAGAAAATCTCTAAGAATTGTGCTGCAGGCACCATAACTACTGCCTTATGTAAGCAGGCACCATAATCGTGGCTTGTTGACTTTGCTAGTGTCAGCGTTGGTCAAATTTCTGGCCTAAGTAGAAGTGCTTGTAAACAGATTTTGATTAATATTAACCAATTATTATACATGGACGTAAAAACAAAACATTTATCTCTCAAAACCGTGAAATTTCCGAGCATTTCTGTGCGAGGTTTTACAAAAAATCTGATCTTGCAGCTCTGGTGAAGAAAGATGTCGAGTTTTACCTACTTTTTGGGGGGGGGGGGAAAACAATAGCAACGACGGAATTTAACGCTAAGGTTGTTTGCGGTAATCATGTTATTGACACCCTTATACTCATTATAGTTATAGCCGCTCAAGGCTTCTGGAAAGAGAAACCGTCACAGTTGGCAGCAAGAGAGAAAATGCTGTTGCATAGCAACTGTGAAAGTGAGTTCCACAGTCGAGGACCTACAGAGCTATGGCTTCAGTCTCTATTGGTTTTTGAATGCAAGAATAGCACGACTAATGAATCATCCATGCTTGCTGATCTTGAGGCAGGTCTGTCGGTTTATCAGGCACGTGCCGTAGGTCCAAAACTCTACCGCCACCGCTTGCTTTTTTTGCCGCGAGTGTCGCAGTTACCATATTACACCTCTTCTCACCAACCTGCACTGGCTCCCAGTCAGGTGGCGCATTCACTTTAAGGTTAAGTCACTCACTTTGAGGTGCCTCTAGTCTCTTGATCGGACCTACCTATCGAAACTGCTCGCTAATTTACGATAGGCAGCGTACCGCCCGCGATCCTCTGACTCCAGTCATTTAGCTGTGGACCGAGCCAATTCCTCAATTCCTTTGGAGACTATGCCTTTAGTTCTTACGTTCTCAAAGTGTGGTTGCCCTGACTTGAAGACATGTAAAAGAAGCTGAAAATGCATTATTTCTTCACAGCACTCCTCGGGCTTGTATGAAGTGTCTATTATGTGCTTGTGCTTGTTGACAATTTGCATGTTATCACTAACCATATTTACGTGCTCTCCTTAAAGCCTATGAAAAGTAGCTAGAGAGAGATACAGTTCACTGAGGATGCTGTACAAAGTAATTATTGTTATTATTATAGAAGACCGGGGAGCACGAGGAGGCTGAAAGTGGTGCAGGTTTTAAGCTAAGTGTGAAGGAAGCAGGTTAATGCAGGCATCGCGTGTCAGTGTAAGAATTTCGCTCTGTCCCGTGTGAATTTTCTCGGGAGCAGGTCCCTAGCTTTCGCTAGATTTAATAGTTTACTATTTACCATTTATATTTATATATTAAATTATATATATTTTATATATTTATGCTTATTTTACTATTTCCTATTTTACCTTGGGTTTGCGACCCAAGGCAACGAAGGCGCTCCAGGCACTCAATTAGTCATTACCTCGCCTCGTTCGCCGCCGCCGCCGCCCGACATGCGACGCGCGACGGTCGCGCAGCTGCGTCCTGCTGCCACCGCCTCTTCGTCGGGCGAAGCACGCTTTCCCGCACGGCGGCAGGCGCGTATTTCTCGGCGCCACCTTGAGCCTGGCGCTTGCTTCGCCGCCGCCGCCGATGCGAGTTTCCCCCCCCCCCTTTTCCAGCGACCTCAAGCCCACCAATGTGATCGTCAAGCCGCAGGCCGCCATGCAGGTGAAGCTGAGCGACTTCGGCCTCGTGCACCTCTATCCACCCGACGAGCTCTTCTGTCAGAGCTGCACCTGCCTGCCGCTCTTCACCGCGCCGGAAACGATCGACGCCTCCGTCGCCTGCTACGACGGAGACAGGGCCGATTTGTGGAGTCTCGGCGCCCTCGTCTACTTTGTCGTAAGTCGCGCCGCCAGAAGCAGCACCGCGTCAGCGCGAGACCGCTGGCTGCGCCTCGCAGGCGTGCCGTGCATAGACGGTGGCGGTGGCGGCGTCGTAAACTCTCCGCGGTGTTGTAAACTCGCCGTGGTGTCGACTGCCGTAACCTGCACTCACGCTCAGGCGTACGGGCGGTGCCCGTTCGACGAGGCGACGTCGAGGCGCGACCTGCTGGCGCTGCAGGCTGCGGCGCCGCACTCGCTGGACTACTCCTCGCCGCCGCACGCCTCGGCGGCGTGGAGTCTCGCCGCCGCCCTCGCGAAAGCGCTCCTTCACCCGGAGCCGCTCAGGCGGGCGACGCTGGCGGAAGTGGAGAGCCACCGCTGGCTGGACGTTCCGTCGCCCGAGCCGACGGATCGCGGCGAGTATTCCGACTCGGCGCGGCTGTACGCACAGGCGATCGACGCCCTGGACGATGCCGCCGAGGAAGCCTCACATAGAAGCGGCGGCGGCTCTCGACCGGCGGCCAGCGCTGCGGAAAGACATCCTTCTGCCGGCGCCTGAACCTAAGGTCGTGAACTCGCGTCACCGTCCTATTTTTCATTTGGAACCGGCGATCGGCGGGCTGCAAATAAAGTTTGAATAATCTTTTATGTTTATATCCGGAATGGCAGAAAATAAAGGTGGCGGACGTTTGATGAGGTTAGCAGCAAACTTGATTCAACCGAAATCAGAAAGATTCTAAAATCACCTTGCGACATGGGCAGAGCTAATCTGGCATTGCAACTTTTAGTGTTTACGAGCCGTATTGGCCAAGTTATTGAATTTACATGACTGGCATTGAAGCTATACTGAAAAATAAGCTGTACAAAGTCACAAGAATGCACCTAGCAAGCTTCACGCATGTATCTAGATCTACCAAGTTTTAACAAGTAGGATGCAAATCGCGTGAGATGCAGAGATCTTCTATCTGTAGCATGGTGCTTTCGGTTAGCATCTGGTTCAGACACGGCTTGTATGATAATTTTTAGTTTTATGGGAAAATCGTCATAAATTCTCATCGCATTTTGAGCATATTTGTCTTTTCAAAGATATCCCAAAACAATATCTAATCATCTGACCAATCTATTTTGTAAGTGTATCCTTATACCTCAAGTGGCATTTGCAAGTGAGGCGGCAATGTTGATCAATGCATATGCGATCGATATGCATCGATCGTATATCATATATCGATCGAAGTGTTCGATTGATCGTCATCGATCGTCATCGGTCGTGTGACTGAGAGCCAAAAATGGTCAAAGCCTCGAGCGGCTCACTCCTTAGCGCCCTGAGCGCTGTTACAAATGGAGTTCGACGGCTGCCTCGTCCAAGCAGAACCAGGACGAGAGCGGAGCGAACATAGTAGTTCTAATCTCTGCTGACATGCCATGAATGCTGATGACACCTGAATATCAGAGCTAGAGACTTGTACATGCCGCACTGATGCATCGAGGTATGCCAACAGTAGCAGAGCACGGTAGCGACAATGAGCACCCATATCTTAACTTACTAAGCCATATCCGTGGCAAACAATAATAATAGTAATAATAATACCTTTGTATAGCACCCTCCTAGAGCTGAATCGCTTTCTAGGCACTTTGCCTATACTGTAAAGGTATCGTGATCAAATGATTAGTGATGGCATGCATAATTGCATCAAGACATGG
>WPIO01000250.1:0-193920 GCA_009760855.2 Cristatella mucedo
AGCGAAATATTCACGCCCCGCGAAGAAATTCCTAACGAGCTGGGACGCGGTAATTCAAGATAGCCCGCCCATTGGCGCTCGCGATGGCGTGGCCGAGTCTGCTAGCACTGCTGCAGACTCTCGTCCAAGATCTCCCGATGCGCCCGGTACTTCGACTCGCATGCGCTGGAGCTCGGCCTCTAAGGTGGCCAGGCGGGCGGTAAGCTCGTCGACGGCGTGCGCACGCGTCGCTCCGGCTGGCTCAGGGGACGCTACGGTAGAGTGTGAGCGCCCTCGTTGCATAGCCATTAGAACCATGGCTCGTGTCAGAGCGACCGTTGGCGTTTTACAGTCCGGCGAAGCCTTAATGTTGGAGGCCACACAGTCCGGCAGTCCATTAAGAAAGTGTTGGTACAGGAGCGACTCTTTTGCGGCGCCGCTCAAGTCTGGCATCGCTCGCCTGAGCAGGCGCTTCAGGTCGTACATAAAGTTCCGCACGGGCTCGGCGTCCTGCAGGACGCGGCCTTCAAATTCGCGGAGGCACTCACCACGGCTCTCCTCTGGTGAGAACGCCTTCTCTAACGCTTCCTTGACTTCTTTTATCGTTCGCTTCCCGCTTTCCAGTTCCAGATATACGACGAGCGCCTCGCCCGCTAGAAACGCTTGTACTTTGCTCGTGCAAGATGCCTCGTTCCAGCCGTTTGACGACGCACAGGCATCAAAGCGTTCAATCCAGAGGTCGAGCGGCGTTCGACCATCATACACTGGTGGCATCACTGCAGTAACCATTGTCTGTTACCAATGTTGTGTTAATTTGTCTCTAGCTGTAGCAGCGCTAGTGGAGTCTCACGGAGACACGAAGACACAAGCGGGCGCACGTGAGCGGTGGACGAGACTCAATCTTTATTCCCCCAGCGGGTATATATATAAGCTACCGCTGACTCACCACAGATTATAGAGTGCATCCGTGGTGAGCCACCGTGGTGACTCACGTGTCCACATCAAAGGCCGCACTGAGCCAACCGCCCAAACGGCAGCCCACATCAGACGCCGCACCGAGACAACCGTTCAACCACCCGCCGAGAGCTGGGCACACACAAGTGGCCGAGAAGCAACAGGCACACACACAACAGAAACCGACAAGGTGGTGTTTGAACATGACGTATTTAAAGGCGGCCTCAGACTTCTTTTGTGGTTAAATTCTATCGAGACGACGGCGGCCCCGCGTGCGGATACTGATAGCCGCTTAAGCGAGTCACGCCCTGTTTTCTTCAGAATTCAGCCCACGGCCTTTATACAGAACAGTCGGCGGCCATACAAAATCAATTACAAGCCGCTGCAATTTAAGTTCGTTTGGCTGTGTACCCTCTGGATCTACAAAGGGGCCCAGCTTGAGGCCAGCACAGCGCTTTCAAAGAAACTTAAAAACATACCTATTTAGGACAGCATTTAGTGGGTCCTTGTGATTCGTCCTCGATGTGCTTATGCGTGCTGACACTGTTCATGCTGCCACTAACCACATTTGCATGCTGACCCAGTGCATGTAACCCCTAACCATGTTATTCATTTTGTTTGTTTTTCAAGCATGATTTTACTTACTATTCTATTGCGTATCACTTTGCAGCAAATGTAAAGCGCCTAGAAAGAGATTAAGTTGTCTGAGGGCGCTTTATCAAGTGCAATATTATTATTATTATTATTATTTGAGCAGGAAAGGTTCGGCCCAAGGCATTACGTATCGCCGTCGGTCGGCGCCGTGGACCGCTCGTCCCAGCCTGCACAACCCACCCCAGCGGTTGTTGCAGTTACCAATATATATATATATATATATATATATGTATATATATATATATATATATATACATATATATATATATATATATATATATATACATATATATATATATATATATATATATATATATATATATATATATCAATCACTCACTTTCTCTCTCTCACTCTTCTTTTCTCTCTTGTCGCTCTGGAGAATCCAATACGATGGCTTCGACATCTGTATGTACGCTCTGCAGCAGGGCGCTGTATGGCCCGCATTAACGAGCGTAGCATCACCCAGCTGTTGTATAGTGGATTTGTAATAGGTCGCAATGGTTGTCCACGCATTGCGGTTTTTCGTGGCACTTGCATTACAAACGCTGCCGAAGAATGGGAGTGGTGGCGGCGGCGAGATTCCGACGATTCGGCTGATGAGTCATCAAAATGGTCGCAGTAAGTACTCCAATCCAAGGCCGCCGCCGCCGCCGTCGCTCTTTAATAGTCAAGGTCGTCAGCAGGAAGACCTGATGGCGGTGGAAAGACTTATATCGCTACAGTAGCTGTTGAGGTTGGACAGGAAATAACAAAAGCGGCAGGCCTAGAAGAATAGAGCGGTATTGTACTTTATCTACTTTCCTGCTACCGAGTGCGGCTCATTTTTTCCAGCAGTCCTGAGCTGCTACTTTCATGCTACTCAATATCTCAAAATGGCTGCAAGGCTGGTCTTCAAGTCCCAGCGGTTGGAGCACGTGTCACCTTTGCTGAAAGAGCTAGGATGGTTGCCGGTTGAGCAAAGGATACAGAGCAAAGTTCTTACGCTGACCCATAAGGCCCGCCACGGCTTGGCTCCTTCGTACCTAGCTGAACTGCTGCATCAGTTTCAGCCTGTTCGCGCCCTCAGGTCCTGTGTGGACAATAAATTAGCTGTCCCATTCCTCCGTTTAAAGACAGTTGGCGACAGAAGCTTTAGCTCTGCAGGTCCTAGACTGTGGAACTCGCTTCCACAATTCTTACGCAACGACATGTACTCTCCAACTGCCGACTATGGCACATCTTTTTCAGCGGTCCTGAACTGCTACTTCTATGCTACTCACTACCTCAACTGCTCTCATAACTCTGCTATGCTTCCCACTTTCTCTTTGTTGCGTGAGACGAAGTCTGTTGGCTAACGAATGCGTACCGAAAGCCGCTTAGGCTTTGAGTGGGCTATACAAAACTCTCCTGCGCAACACCCACATGGTCTCTATGACTTTGTGGAGTTACTGACGGAGATATATACAACTGTTCTCCGAACTCCGCTACGCTGCTCACTTTCTCTCTGTTGCTTGAGGTGAACTCTGTTGGCTACCTAATACGTACCGAAAGCCGCTTAGGCTGGGAGTACGCTATACTAAACTCTATTGCGTAACAATCACGCCGTCTTTGGAGCTTTGTGGAGTTACAGACGGATAGACACTACATTACGTTGCGTTATTCGCACTATCATCGAGCAGCGCCCGGCCGACGCCTCCGGAGTAACGCGTAACGTAAAATGTCGACACTCCAGCGAACAGTTAAAATGGTTATGGCGGCGGGGGTGGCACGACGTGACATTTAAGAGTCCCTCGACAGCGGCTGGCACCTGGACGCAGTAGCGGCCTCGTGACTTCACGGTTTACGCGTCGTCGCTTGGCGGCCGCCAGTGTGCGCCGCCCAGCGCTCGCTCAACAGTCGTCCTACGACTGGACGACCTCGTCGGACAGGAGGCTAATTTGTCGGGCGCCGAGCTCGAGCGGACGCGCTCCTCGGCGCGCTGGCAGCCGAGTCAGCCGTCGGCACGTTCTCGCGGAGGGTGGACGCGAGTGACCTCGCCCGCGGTTAGCTCGCGGGCTAGGGATGAGCTAGCGCGCCCCGCCCCCGGCCGGCAGACCTTAAGAATCTCTGGCGGCTGGGTTACGGGTCAGGGACGGTACCGTCATTTAAATGAAACCGCACCTGAGCGTTTGAGTCAGGGAAGCAGAGGTAAAGCCTTACGATGTAAATCTCAGACTGACGGTGTGAGAGAAAGATCGTCGTTACGCCCACGCACGTCGGCTACCACAGAGTAGATAATGTAACAAAGAGAAATTGGAAAGCATAGCAGAGTCGTGAGAGCAGTTAAGGTCGTGAGCAGCATGGAAGTATCAGCTCAGGACCGCTGGAGAGGATGAGCCATGGTCGGCAGCAGGAGAGTAGCTGTCGTTGCATAAGTATCAACAGAGCTTAAGCTTCTGTTGCCGACGGTCTTTCAGCTGAGAAATGAAACAGCTAATTTACTGTCCACACAGGACCTGAGGGCGCGAAGAGACTGAAACTGGTGCAGCAGTTCAGCTAGTTACGAAGGAGCCACGCCGTGGCTTGCCTTGTGGGTCAGGGTGGGACCTTTGCTCTGTATCCGTTGTTCAACCGGCATCACTCCTAGCTCTTGTAGCAAGGAAGGCACGTGCTCAATCAGCCATAGTCGACATTCCCGGCTGCATCTCAATGTCAACACTTAAGTAGCTCACCACTGATCTCGTCCTGAAGTTTGTATCCCAATAAAAACAGGCATTAAGTCCTTTGGACCCTATTCCCATTGTCCTGCTTGACCTGACGGCACGAACAATGGCTTGACTACAGATATTTTGAAAGGTGCTGGGACATGACCTGAGGCTAATGAGATATTAAGGATGTTAGTTATGCATGGTCAATGCAGGATCAAAAGCTGTAGTCAGGCCTCTTCTCAAGAAAGCAACACTAGACCAAGAGAACTTGAGCAACTACCTTCTACCTTCAACTACCTTCACTACTTCCTATCAAAGACACTGGAAGGAGTCGTGGCAGACCGGCTGAATTCATATGTCGAAACCTCACACCTTGCGAGTAAGTTCCAGTCTGGCTTTAGAGCTAATCGCTCCACAGAGTAAGCATTGCTTAGGGTATACAACCACCTACTTAGGAATGCAGACATGGGTGGAGTGTCTCTGCTTGTTTTGCTCGATCTTTCGGCAGCTTTTGACACCATCGATCACAAAGTACTTCTAGAGCGCCTCTCATCTCGCCTGAGCATCACAAGCACTGCTCTGCAGTGGTTAAGGTCCTTTCTCAGTGGGAGACTCCAGAGTATTAACGTGAATGGACAAAGATCATCTGAAGTACCTCTGAAATATGGAGTACCTCAGGGCTCCGTGCTAGGTCCGGTTCTTTTCACGGTTTACACTCTGCCTCTTGCTGATGTGATTGCCAAGCACAATTCAGGCTTTCACTTCTATGCGGATGACACTCAGTTGTACCTTTGCTTTGATCCCTCCAAGCCTAAGAGCACCTCAAATTCTCTAAACTCACTTGCTGCATGCATTGATGACATCCACACATGGATGGCAGCAAATTTTCTCAAACTAAACGATGACAAAACTAACTTACTAGTTATGGGCAAACCCAGTGTGCTTCAGTGACTGGAAAGGCTGTCTCTCAAAATTGGCTCTGCCAGCATATATCCTGTCGAATCAGCTCGAAATCTAGGTGTCATATTCCAAGGCGACCTCTTGTTAGACGACCATATCAGCTCCACAGTCAAACCTGCCTATTTTCAGCTTCATACCATTGCTAAAATTCGGGCTTGTTTAGATAAGGATACCACGTCTAAGTTGGTCCATGCATTCGTGACATCTCGCCTCGACTTTTGCAACTGACTGCTTACTGGCCTACCAGCATGTGCAATCAGGCGATTGCAGCTGGTGCAAAACTCTGCAGCTAGGCTTTTCTGCCGTGAGCGTCGCAGTTGCCACATTACTCCACTTCTCGCCGACCTGCACTGGCTACCAGTCAGCAATGGATTAACTTCAAGGTTTTGTCGCTCACTGTTAGGTTCCTTCATTCTATGGCTCCAGCTTATCTCTCCGACATACTCCCCCATCAGGCCAAGCATCGTACCACCCGCTTTTTGTAATCCAACAGTCTAGAAATACCTCGTACAAACCGTAAATCCTTTGGAGACCGTGCATTTAGTTCGTATGCTCCCAAAGCCTGGAACTCCCTCCCGACCTGCGTCAGAGCATCCCCTGACCTGACCACATTTAAAAGTAACTTAAAAACACACCTATTTAGGACAGCATTTAGTGGGTCCCTGTGATCCGTCCTTTATGTGCTTATGCGTGCTGACACTGTGCATGCTGCCACTAACCACATTTGCAAGCTGACCCTGTGCATGTCACCCCTAACCATATTATTCATCTCGTTTGTTTTTCAAGCATGATTTTACTTACCATTCAATTGCATTTCCCTTTGCAGCAAATGTAAAGCGCCTATAAAGAGATTAAGTTCTCTGAGGGCGCTTTATCAAGTGCATTATTATTGTTATTATTATTCTGTGGCTATACAAAAAGAGGCTGATTAGTCAGCTAGGATTTACTTGTTTAGTTCTTTTATTTTCTGGAATTGCGCCCACGCGACGTTTAGCCGGGTGGGGCATTGAATGTCACGTGACGTCACACACTGGTAGGTGCTAGAGTGGAAGCCGCACATTGCGGCCGACGCGCGCCTCGACCTTGGCGCCCTTCTATGAGGAGGAGGAGCCAATATCGCTGAGCAAAGACGAGCGACCTGAGAAGAGACGGACCACTGCTCAAACCTGCTGGGCACACGATCAAACGAGCACCTACGATGGGCACAGATCGCAGGCGTGTCAGCTGAAGTGCCAGCTGCACAGTAGCGATTCGTTGGCATCAATCCAAGCAGTGAAGACGTCGGTCGGCGCGATCTCTCGGATCGTAAAGCTGCTGGCCCAAGGCCAACTGAGACCAGATCTCTAAGTGGGAGGCGTTCGGCATTGCGTTTTTGAACGACTGAGGCTTTGCTGCATCTAGATCTTGAGTAGTTTTATGCGACAAGCATAATGAATGGTAAGAAGGTCGTGGAAAAACCGACAGGGTTATTAAACAACTATGCCGTTCTGCTTATGACAAGGGTGCCGCGGTCTAGGTAATGCACCTGTTTGAGGTGTGCGATCGAGAATTGACGGTCGACTCCCACTGCCTCTCATTCAAGCAGCATATCGAGCCCAAGACACTGCCTCGAATGAAATGATCTATTATCTATGTTTAAGTTTATTCATTTTCTGGCTCTTGCTTGGCCTTAGGAAACGTTTCTTAAAAAATAAAAAGTTTTGTAATAAGACTACTCCTCCCATCGTTTGCTCTATTCGCATGAATTGTCCTTCATGTACTAAGAAGTGCTGAAATTGTGCATGTTATCGCTCATCTAGTGAATCGTGCTTCCTTCTCAGCTCACACTAACTTACTAGAAAACGATTTAGGGGTTCTGAATTGCACCAGAAATATTTTATTATTGTTTTGTACTGCCCACTGCAGCTGTTTTCAGGCATGGAGACATTTGAACGTACTTCTCAGTGGCTGTGAGTTAGCCACCATCGACATTCTAGATCTCAAGCAATGTAACCGCCAAAGTAGGAAGTATCGAGGGGAGAGAGAGAGAGTAGATCGTATTAGAACACCTTTCCGAGTCGTCCAAAGATGCAGGTGCTAATGCTCTAATGCACAAGCAACACCTCAGTCCTTGAAAGGCAGTGGCTAAAATACGGATTCAGCTGCCACATCGAGGACCAAGTACACAGATGAAATGACGATGAACATAAAATGCTACTAAACGTTACAGATTGTATATTGTGCCACTTATATACACATTGATTAATTTATTATTCACTTATATTCACACTTATATACACATTGATATATAAACATTGATTGATTGAGTTCTCTGAGGGCGCTTTATCAAGAGCATCATTATAATTGTTAAAATTATTATTATTCTTCATTGCAAGCGAAGGACTCGCCAAAGAAAGAAGGATACAGGGGAAAGGGAGAGAGCGAGACGATGAGAAAGAGAGAGAGAGAGAGAGCGATAGGGAGGAGAGACAGACAGACAGACAGACAAAGACGTCTAAGCGGTGGATAAATTGTTTCAACCTCCAAGCTCAGCTTAGCTGGGAGGGGAAATCAACGACACATGTACTGAGCAGGCAAGTAGAAAGAACATCCAGCGTATGTCGCTTACAACGATGAGCCTGTTTTGACATCGGGGATACAAGACTGGTGAATGTAGCACATGCCGTAGAAGTGGCAAACGCATTCCTGAAATCAGCCTCGTTATCTAAACATTCATACTCCTCAATCCAGCCTCTCACAGCTAATCGTAGCCTTAGCAATTCATAGTCCAGCCCCTTTTTTTCAAGCTGTCTTCAAATTCCGCAATCCAGCAGCAAAATGCCTCTTTTATTTTCAAACAGTCTCTGCACTCCGAAATCCGGCCATTGTACAGCCCAACATCCAGTCCACCATGTGCAAGGCCGTTTGGCAGTCTGGCGCTGGCTAACCACGCTTGACTTGGTTTTCCGGATGTGCAGAGGTAATGACGTCAGCCGTCATGGGAGGTCGGCAGCAGCTCCTGTCGCTACGGGGTACGATAGACATGGCCAAACAACATCTCGGGGCATACAGGCAGAAAAGTGAGGAAAGGAGGTGTCTCCATTGCCATGGCAGATGAGCTTTTATTTACTAACCATGCCGACTTCATATAGTCCCTTAAAAGAGAACTAAATCTCCTTCTGAGCACTTTATGCACGCTGTAAAAGTAGCTCGTCAATTGGTTATTGATAACGGTCACAACTCCAGCACGTGACAGTGAACTCGAAATTATTCAACCGAACGGAGAAAATGCTGCAAGAAACGGGGGGGGGGATTTCAGCCATTCCTTCAAGTGTCGTCTTTCGGGGGGGGGGATATCGCAATGTTAGTCAGAAGTAAATAGGTTACGTGTGATCTCATATACAGAATTGGTCGCCGCGTCTTGAGACTCTCCTAGCGAGGATGGTTATACTTTGAAGGTGAGCTCTTTTGTACTCCTTCATGGCCGACTGCGACGGAAACGAGAGCATAAGCGTTGCCTGGTGTGCTCCAATCGCAGCAAATTGGCTTCCGCCGCCCCCAACCCCAGATGTAAGCTGCCGCACTACGCACGCGAGATTCATGCTGACTTTGTTCATTTTATAATTTACTTCCCGTCGTCCTCTTTGTCTTCGTGCGGCAGCTCGACGCGGTGGTTGCGTTCGCTAATTTGATTCAGCAGGGTTAGTGACCGGTGGCAATTTTAAGTCGCCAAACTGTAGTAACCGGGCGCACAGCGACTTATCTCTTGAAGCTGTTTCATAAGCCCGAGGCAGTCGAGTAAAAGTTGGCTCAAGTAAGCGCCGCAAAAATAATTTAGTTTTCTGAAATTCGATTCGCTTCAGTAAAGAATATAAAACCCACGAATGTGGCTTTAGGCGAACGGTGTCGCTGGGCCCATTTGAATGGAGCTTAGAGGAATGACGTGGGCGTACGATCATGCTTTCGTTGCAGCAAAGTAAAGTGCCTATAAAGAGATTAAGTTCTCTGAGGGCATTATATCAAATTTTATCAGTATTTAAATTGTTATTATTACTATTGAAATATTCGCTCCCGCAAGCGTTTGAAAGCGAACTCAGTTTCCAGGACAGCACCCGTTACGCCCGCGAGTCAAGGGCAGTCGCAAGAATGTGACGTACAAAGTATCGCTCTCCGGTTCAGCCTGGCGGCCGCGACGTAGGCGCCAGATTAGATTGTTGTCTTCGCATTCGAACGAGCGGCGCCAGACGCTGCCTCTCGGTAGGGGCGTGACGTCAGCGCGTGACGTAATGTGGGGCGTCACGAACGCTGGACAAGCGAAGACGCTCGAGCAGCGAGACCTTGCTCGAGCAGTTTGCTCAGCGGCCGCCGGCCTCGCATGCAATTTAGCCTTTCGAATACCATCCGAAGAGATCGCAGAATCGTAGAAAGGCGGTCAAGCGGGCACTGGACGGAGCACACAAATGTAAAGCGCCTAGAGAGAGATTGAGTTCTCTGTGGTGCTATATCAAGTGCATTATAATTTTTATTATTATTACACTGGCGGCCGCCAAGCGACGATGCTCAAACCGTGAAGTCACGAGGCCGCTACTGCATCCAAGTGTCAGGCGCCGTCGAGGGTCTCTTAAATGTCCCGCAATGCCATCCTCACGGCCATAACTATTTTAATTGCTCGCGGGAGTATGGACACGTGCATTACGCCGGAGGCGTCGGCCGGGCGCGGCTCGACTTTAGTGCGAATAACGTAAGGTAACGTAACGTATCTCCGTCTGTAACTCCACAAAGCCCCAAAGACGGCGAGATTGTTATGCAACAGAGTTTTGTACAGTGCACTCCCAGTCTAAGCAGCTTTCGGCACGCATTCGGCAGCCACAGAGTTCACCTCAAGCAACGGAGAGAAAGAGAGTAGTATAGCTGAGTTGGGAGACCAGTTGAGATAATGAGTAGCATGAAAGTAGAAGCTCAGGACTGCTGGAAAAAATGAGCCGCAGTCTGTAGCAGGAGAGTAGATGTAGAATATTACCACTCTTATTCTTCTAGGCCGGCCACCTTTTTTGTTTTTTGTCTGACCTCAACGTCTACTGTAGCAATACAAGTCTTTCCACCGCCATCAGGTCCTCCTGCTGACGACGTAGACTATTATAGTGCGGCGGCGGCGCCGGCCTCGGATTGGAGCACTTACTGCGGCTATTGTGACGACTGATCAGCCGAATTGTCGGAAACTCGCCGCCGCCACCACACCCATTATTCGGTGGCGTTTGTAATGCGAGTGCCACGAAAAACCACGATGCGCGGATGACAAAATTCCCTGACCAGCCGCTGTTCGGTCTCACGCGACGTAACCAACCACCATCCGTTAAAGTATTCGCCTTTAATCGCCAAAATCAAGTCCGTTAAAGTATTCGCCTCCGTGCCAAGCTTCGTCTCGATGCCGCCGCTCAGACGACCGCGCTCTCAAGAAACTCGTACCCATCGACGGAGCACCTCGCAGTAACCGTCGGCTGCGGCTGCGGTTGGCTTACTGGTACTAACGTCTTGAATTAGCTCAGCAGCGTGGCTAGAAGCGTCGTATCGTAGCCTGAGCGTGGCGGGGATTGGCTGAAAATAGCCTCTGCCCCTAGATTTCGGCTCCAGACCCGTAACGAGGCAGTGCGATGGGAGCGACGAGCACCTATTAATTTTTGCAGAATGTCAGTCAGACCGCATCCGCTGTCTGCTTACCACGATGGCCTAGCCCCGCCCACTGTCTCTCCGAGTTATGAAAAGCTTACGATACGTGAAAGTCCGGCAGATTTAGTTCGCTCAACTGCAGCATCTCTTGCTTCGTTTTTTGAAAGTTGCTCAATCTAGAACGTCGCTTTATCATAAGCATCCGTAAAGTAACTGTATAATGACGTCACCACACACGGCTAGACAGTCAGAAACGCTCACATAATCCATGTTTTGTATTCTATATAAATAATCAAAACCAACAGCCAGTGCAGTTACGCCAACACCTTGACACCTCAACGTTGGTGACTCGCTAACTCCACCCCACCAAATGTACCTAGTATTAGCTAAGAATTCCTCTGCACTCATTTCCTTTCCCGACCTTTGCGATACCATTCATTCAATGGCGGAGCCAGGAGCTACCACACTTGCATGCTGACCTAACCATGTCAACCCTAGCTTGGTCTTCATGGGTAGACAATGTGTCCAAGTTTCCGGTAAACAATTTGCTGTCTAATACTGAGAGGCCTCACTCCCCAGATGTTAACGGCTCGGCCCAAAAGTGTTAAGCCTTCTTTACTTGAAAACATTCAAGAACATTCTGTAGCCTCCGTTAAGTCCTCTTTGACTAAAGCTATTGCAGAATTGAAACCTGCAAGCTTCCTTAAAAGATTCTCAGAGGTTTCTGCATGAGATGAGGCTACCTTAATAAGGTCTAGCAACAACAGCTGATCTACTGAAGACGAAGACCTGAATGCGCCACTTCTAACCCTATTATTCTCGTTGCTTATTGAGTGCTGCCACTAACCGCTCGTCGACCGTACTTCTGGAAGATATTTCGCAGTCTAGGACCTCCACATCAAGAGCTTTTGGTACCAACTGTCTTAAAGCGATGCTCTGTGCAATAAAGGTATATATCTTCAACTGCTGATTAGATACCAAGCCTCGCATTACAAACCAGCTACGGTGAGCACGTAGCGTATTGGCTGCATGACCGAGGCGGGTGCAGGTAAGTTAGGGAAACCCTAGCGAGCAGTCTGCAGATGCATCGTTGCCAACTCATCAATTGTCCATAACGTATGTAAGGCCCTTGAAGGCTGATGCCAGTAGAAAAGTGATTGAAGACTTAAGCTACGGCTTACCGAATTGCATCAACTGCATCTAAAAGCATAGAGTGATTTATCCAAATTTTTGGCTTATAAGCAGTCCTACCCGTGCAAACTTGTAAGGAGTCCTATCTATGTAATGGTCATGAATCTCTGGTTTCTCCGAGCTGTGCTGGTTTGGCCCAGTAGTTAAGTAGCTCGCTCCGACCTAAGCAAAGGTGATTGCATATGAGAGGTCATAGACTCGAGCCCGGTGGCATGCGTAAAGCGCCTGAATGGAGATTCAGTTCAGTTAGGACGCAATACAAATAAATCTATATAAAGTGGGTAACCTCTTGATATGACGTCAGAAGGTGTGCCTAGATCCTGTGATGGGGACGCCGAGAATTGCCATACACGGATGTGAAAGAGGCCATTAACTGGATTTTATTCTCAGGCTTTAGGCAGTACCTACTTCACAGAAATCCTTAGACTACGAACGTTTCAGATGGAGTGCTGTGATGTTGTCGCAGGTGAAGATCCCTCTCGGCGAAGCTACATAATTCATGCAGCCGATACAACATATGGTACACTGAACGTACGAGGCTAATGTTTCACTTAATCAGCACTTCAAAGTGAGCAGCATTTTCAAACTTAGTACGCCCCATTTAGCCTCCATTCCAAGCAGCAGAAAGCCGTGGATCTACGTGTAATTGTCAATACTTCATTGTCGGTTCTAATCACAATTACTCGGCTTTCTACGCCACCATGATCATTGCGATTCCATACTGAATGGTGAGCCCAGTGAAAAGTACTCTAACTTGACCGCAATTCCAGATTACTGAGTCCATCCTCGGGTGAACCTCTCACCTCTTAACAACGCTACGCTGCATCAACAGCGGCGGGCGGTCCGACTCGGTGCGGCCGCCGAGCCGACGTCGGCGGAGGAAGCTAGTCGGCCTTTGATGTCACCGTCGGCGGGGAGACAAAGGCCTATCACTAGGCGCGCGCGAGCATCAAACCACCTGCAGCCCGCGCGTTCGCGGGGCGGGAATCCAATACTGCGAACGCACACGCGTAGCGAACGCCGCAGAGCCGGGTGTCTCGACGGTTTATTGTAATAGTAATAATACTAATAATAATAATATTAATAATAATGTAAGTACTAGTAAGCCAACCGCAGCCAACGATTACTGGGAGACTTTTAAGTGCTGGGCTTAAATTTCCTGGTAGCTTGGTCTCACGCGCGGTCGCTACGAGACGGAGCGGTGCGTGACCGTGACTACTTTAACGGAGCCAGGACCTAACTCCCTACTGAAGTCAAGATGTCGCCTGACTTGAGGACTATCAAAAATAATCTACGGACTGAAATACATTTTCTCCGCTTTAGCTAAGTACGGCGTTTTTGGTGAGCTAGCAGTAGGCTGTAAAGGTGAGTAACGGACAAAGCCGCGGTGTACGTCACGTGCGACAGAGCAGCGACTGGTTAGTGAATTGGTCGAGGAGTACTACCGAGAGCGGGCGGCGGCTGTAGTGGGCAGCCTCTCTTGAATTACCGCGTCCCCGTTCCTTCGGAGCTACTGTGCGAGGATCGAATATGGCGGGGCTTTGCACTCAGTGCTACGCGCTTACGGCTTATCCGCGAAATTTCGTGGCATTCCCGCACGCGAATGCTCTTGAAATGGGCTGTCGAGTTTTGCTCGTTCGCCGTTCCGCTCCTCACCCACGCTGCGATCCATCAATTCGCTAGGCGCAACGGGAATGCGACGCTCACGTGGTGTGTGCATATTGCAGGGAACCACGTTGAGAGTTTTCTTCGGACCAATCTTTCAACGTTAGGCTAAAAAAAAAAAAAAATCCTAGCCGATTAAACAGCCTCTTTTTGTATAGCGACAGAAGAGCCTTTACGGCTATCACCACCGCTTGCAGTGGTGATAAAGAATCGCCCACCGCAGTAATCGAACCCACGACCTCGGGACCGAGGTCGTGAAAGCAACCGCCTTACCTAGTGTGCCATCACAGCTCACCTAGCCCTGCGTTCTCGGTGAAACGAATCAACGAGCCTCGCGCGGGCGCCACGCTAAGCTCACAGCGATTCACTAGGGGAGCTGAAAATTGCGAGTGTGTGAAGCTCAAATAGAGTTCATATATAACTCGGCGAATCCGCTCAATTTCACCGCATGCTAGTTCCTTACGACCGGCCAAACAAGTACTTCGGGGCGCTCAGCGAGGTGAGTGCTGTACACTCGATCGAGAGGCACCCGTACGTCATAAATTAGCCGTACGACGCACGTGAAACGCTCCTCTGCGTGGATGCTCTGAAGCAGGGGGCTGTTTAGCCGCAAAAATTAGTGCAGCGTTTCCCAGCTGCCTTGAAGCGGATTTTAATAGGTCGTAAAGGCTGTCAGCGCATCGCGGTTTTTCGAGGCACTCGCATAGCAAGCGCCGTCAAAGAATGGGAGTGCACTGCTGCTGGTGGCGGCGAGATTCTAAAAGAGCTAAGATGGATGCCGGTTGGCCAACGGATTCAGAGCAAGGTTCTTACACTGACCCACAAAGACGGCCACGGCTTGGCTCCTTCGTAAGTGGCTGAACTGCTGCATCAGTTTCAGCCTGTTCGCGCCCTCAGGTCCTGTGTAGATAATAAATTAGCAGTCCCATTCCTCCGCTTAAAGATCGTTGGCGACAGAAGCTTTAACTATGCAGGTCCTAGACTGTAGAGCTCGCTTCCACAATTTTTACGCAATGACCACTGCTCTCGTATTGCCGACTATGGCTCATCCTTTTCAGCGGTTCTGAGCTGCTATTTTCATGCTACTCACTACCTCAACTGCTCTCGTGACTCTGCTATGCTTTCCACTTTCTTTGTTGCGTGAGACGAAGTCTGTTGGCAACCGAATGCGTACCAAAAGCCGCTTAGGCTGTGAGTGTGCTATACAAAACTCTCCTGCGTAACACCCACATGGTCTTTATGACTTTTTGGAGTTAGAGACGGAGATACATACATTCTGACGATTCTGCAGATGCGTCACCGTAATAGCCGCAGTAAGTGCTCCAATCCGAGGCGCCGCGGCCGCCGCCGCAATATAACAGTATACAGCAGCGTCAGCAGTAGGACCTGATGGCGACGGTGAGGCTAATGGTACTATAGTAGTTTAGTAAACGTTGAGGTCGGACGGAAAACAAAAAAGGCCGGCCCTGAAGATTAAAAGTGGTAACATGCTACATCTACTCTCCTGATACTGACTGCGGCAGAAAACTGTATTCTATTTGCGGCGCTTACTTGAGCCAACTTTAACTCGACTGCGTCGAGCTTATCGAACAGCTTCAAGAGATGAGTCACTATATGCCGGGTTACTACGGGGTGGCGACTTAAAACTGCCACCAGTCACTAACCCTGCTGAATCAAATCAGAGAATGTGTGGGCGTGTCATCGCTGTCACGTGGTTCCGCCCCCCCCCAGCCGATGTTCCGTTCGTCCAACGGTCGCCTCCTTGCCGGCACGTGACGCGTTCCTTGCCGCGAAATTCACTTTCTGCCTGTACGTCGGCCTGCACGCACGCTATCCACTCTCTTCTCTCTCTCAACACCACGTGCTCCGGAGCAGCACGCACGACGGCTGCTAGATCACAAAATACAGCCGTCGTCGAAAACGCCACGACTCGCTTGTCGGGGCTACGTTCTTCGTCGCGCCGCTATCGCGAACCCTCGAGCCCCTACAAATGTAGGTATCACGTCAAGCTCTCGAACGGATACAGAGCGGGCGACAGGAAGTAACTTATCAAATGAGCAATGTCAGCACGAATCTCGCGTGCGTATTGGGGCAGCCCACATCTGGCGGGGAGGGGCGGCGGAAGCCATTTTGCTTCGAGGGGAGCACTGTAGACAACGCATGCACTTTCGTCTCCGTCGCGGTCGGTCATGATAGAGTTGAAACAAACCCACCTTCATAGTGCAACCGTCCTCGCTAGGAGGGTCTCAGGACGCGGCAACCAATTCCGTAAGTGAGATCGAACGTATCCTATTCACTCCTGACCAGCATCGCGACATTACCCCAAAAAGACGACACTTAAAGGAAATTCACCCGTTTCTTAAGACATTTTCTCCGTTTGGTTAAATAATTGTGTTTGCTTGCGCGTGCTGGTGTTGTGACCGTTATCAGGAAATAATTGACGTGCCACGTTTTTAGCGAGCGTAAGGTGCTCAGGAAGAGATGTAGTTCTCTTTTAAGGGGTAATGTCAAGTCCGCATAGTTTGTAAATAAAAGCTCATCTGCCATGGCAATGGAGACACATCATTTCCTCACTTTTCTGCCTGGGCGCACCGAGATGTTGTTTGGCCATGTCTATCGTACCCCTTTGCGACAGGAGCTGCTGCCGACCTCCCATCACGGCCGACGGCATTACCTTCGCACATCCGGCAAACGAAGTCCAGCCTGCGGTTAGCCAAGCGCAAAAATGCCAAACGGCCTTACACGTGACAGACTGGAGGTTACGCTCTACATTGGCTGCATTTCGGAGTGCGGAGACTGCTTAAAAATACAAGAGGAATTGTATTGCTGGATAGCGGAATTCGAAGACTGCTTCAAAATAAGAAGCTGTACAATGAATTGCTAAGGCTAAGATTAGCTGTAAGAGGCTGGATTGAGGAATATGAAGACTATTTGGATAACGATGCTAAGTTTAGGAATTCGTTTGCCACTTTTACGCCATGTGTTACATTCACCAGTCTTACATCCCGAAGTCAAAACACGCTCAGTGTTGTAATCGATATGTTTTGGATGTTCTATCTACATGCCAAGAAAGTACGTGTGTTGCTGATTGCCTCTCCAAGCTAAGCTTAGAGCAGAGCTTAAGACAACTTATCCAGCGCTTAGGCCTCCCTGTCTCTCTGTCTCTCCCACTCGCTCTCTCTCTCTCTCTCTCTCTCTCTCTCTCTCTCTCTCTCTCTCTCTCTCTCTCTCTCTCTCTCTCTCTCTCTCCTGTCTCTGTCTGAATGTCTTCTCTCTCCCACTTTTCTCTCTCTCCCCTCTCTCTCTCGCTCTTTCTGTTTCTGTCTGTCTGCTTGTCTCACTCTCCCTATCGCTCTCTCTCCCCTTCTCTCTCTCTCACTCTCTCTCTCTCTCTCTCTCTCTCTCTCTGTTTCTGTCTGCCTGCTTGTCTCACTCTCCCTAGTGCTCTCTCTCTCCCCTCTCTCTCTCTCCCACTTTTCTCTCTTTCTTCATCTATCACTCTCCCTCTCTACATCTCTCTCTCCTCGTTCGTTCGTTCTTGGGCCCCCCTTCGCTTGAGATTGAGAATGTCGATTGTTGCCGATACACAGCTCCTGAGCAAATCTACGTTCAACAGTGCTCATGCCTGACAATATCTAGAGTGGGCAGCATGAAATCATAATAATATACTTCCGGTTCACATGGAATAACTAAATCGCTTTCTAGTCTCATAGCGTGTGCTGGGAAGGAAGCACGATTAAGTTGATGTGCGATAACGCGCACAATTTCACTGTCTATTAGTACATTAAGGATAACTCGTGCGAATAGAGAACATGATGTGAAGAGTAGGCTTGTTTTTACATTTGGTTAATTTAAAGCCTGAAGTTGAAATATTTCTTAACGGCAAGCAGTAGCCAGTAAACGAAGGGACTTAAACATGAACGACAGAGCCTTTGATTCGATAGCTGCTTCAGAGAGAGGCAGTGCGAGTCGACCATCAAGTCTCGATCGCCCACCCCAAACGGATGGATTAGCTAGTGCGCGGCGCCCATATCCTAAGCAGAACGGCAGATTTTTTAAATAATCGCGTCAGCTTTTTCCACGACCTTCTTACCATTCGTAATGCTTGTCGCGCAAAACTACTCAAGCAAAGCCACCGTCGTCCAAAATCGCCTGGCGCCCGCCACTTCGAGATCCGGTCTCAGTTGGCCTCGGGCCAGCAGCTTTGCGAAGCAGTGGAGAGCTCGCGCCGACTGGCGTCTCCGCTGCTTGGATTAGTGCCGGCGAATCGTTACTGAGCCACGTGAAGTTGCGCTGACACGCCTCCAATCTATACTAGCCGTAGGTGGTCTTTTGATCGTCTGCCCAGCAGGTGCGAGCGGTGGTCCGTCTCTTCTCAGGTAGCTCGGCATCGCTCGGTTTGCTCCTATTCCTCCTGCTCTTCATAGATGTATATCCTGCTCATCATAGATGAATGCCAAGTCTGGGCGAGTATTGGCCGCTCGTGCTACTTCCGCTCTAGCGCTCTCCTCTTGATCATTTAGCGCGAAGCCACTGTCCTGCCACTCTACTACGTCATGTGGCATTCGTAGAGCCACCCGGCGAAACGTCGCCGGGGCGCCATTCCAGAAATCTGCGCGAGTCAGCTAACCTTGCACTTTGGCCCGGCTGCTGGCGAACCAAGCTGCACAGCTGACGCGTTAGGCGTCGCTCTGCTGCACGGTGGCCAAACTCGGCCTCAGACTGTAGGCCCGAGCGCCGCCGCTCTGCTGGCAGTCTGTAGCTACATTCGGTCGCCGTACTGTAGCAGCGTCGCTCGAGGGGGCGGGACTAAGGATCTGTGACCAGGTGACGCTGTAGTCCGTCCTTAGAGAGAAGGGTGTCCTGGTCTGCCGTCTCTCTCCGCGAAAACACCGAAACCTGAGTCTGCTCATGGCTGAATCTTTTGCCCCTAGGGACCCTGGTCATAATAGTTTCGAAGCGGATGGGTTGACCGCGGCAGCGGTTCATTGGTCTAAGTGCTGGCAGTTTGAAAGTGTTGCCAGGCAGCGAGTGCAATTACAAAGGCTTACATGTTTCCACGGCTCCTTGTCATCATGATCACTACACTGCGTCGAAGTCTCCGTTGTCCTCAATGTGTTTTTAGTGTACAGTTGAATTATCGAAGAAGCTCTATTCACAGTTTATTGCTTGCTTTGAAGTACCCAATCCAAAAAAGCACGTGCTAAAGATGGCGGTATACAATCTGAAGAATAAAACCTGGAATCGGGCTGTACATTAAAACACTAGCATTTTAGGCGAAAGATGTAAACAAGTAAAAGTAAATTTGTCAGAATAAAAATCCAATGTACTAACAAGTTCGTGAATATAAATTTGTCAGAATAAAAATCGGAATAGCCGCACTAACCGGGCGAGCGAGCACCGGATGTTTGGTCGGCTTCTCGTCGTGCGAAATGATTGGCTCATCGCTCGGGCAGTGATGGTGGAGGGGGTTGGCTTCCAAGTTAGACTGGCCGGCAGCGACCACAGAGTTAACTTGAGGCTGGTAGCACTGGAGTACGGACATTTCCCTCTGAGGACGTTTTCCCGGACATCTCCCCCCCGACATTTCCCCCGGACTTTCCCTCCCCAGGGGTAGGACATGTCCCCCTGGGGTATAGGGTTTTAAGGTTAATATACCTATATATGTATATATATATATATATATATATATACAGGTAAATATATATATATGTATTATGTATATATATATATATATATATGTATATATATATATATATATATATATATATATATATATATATATATGTATTATGTATATATATATATATATATATATATATATATATATATATATGGAGTACTGTTATTATTTGCGTCTTTTTATTGCTCGTTTTTCAGTATTGATCCGATTGGCCTACCAGTAGTTCATTGAGAAAAACATGGAAGTTCAGTTTTTGTGATTAAATTACTCATAGAGTCATCAAAAGATGTTCAAAATTGTAAGTTTCTGAAATCTGATTATTAAAAAAACTCTTTATAAAAGCAGGCCTAAATATTGGTGGTTGTCAGATGACAGAAAAGTTGTCAATAATATTATTATGTTAGACCTGTTTAAACCGGAAGCAGTACATCGAGCTCAACAAAATTCTATGAAAACTAACAGCCCAAACTGCGATTTTCTGGTGAACTCTGCGAATATAAGCTGCTCAACCCTAAATTGACCCGGAGAAGATCACTTTGAGAAATGATAAAATGCTGTTTTCCAAAAAATGACATACCCCCTCGAGAACAAACCTCCGACTTGTAGAATAACAAGATCATAAAAGCATAAACCTTTTCGGCCGGCGCGTAGTATATATATATATATATATATATATATATATATATATATATATATATATATATATACATATATATATATATATATATATATATATATATATATATATATATATATATATATACAATTCATTTATATTGCACCCCAAGAGAACTTAATCTCTGTTCAGGCGCTTCACATATGCCTCGGGGCTCGAGCCCACGACCTCAGTCAGACCTTTTATCAGGGCGAGTACCTTAATCGCTAGACCAAACCAGCTCGGCAGTCCCGCCTCCACCTCTCCTGCCCAGCCCATAGTAGCCAGCTGTAAAAGGCATCCCAATGCCCACTCCTTACTTACTTGGCAGAAACATGCTTACATTGGTATGCTGACATTGGCTCACAAACCGGAAGTGACTTTCCTTAGGCAAGTAGACTATCATTAGTGATAATGTACTGAGAATTTTCCGCTGCCAGGGCCACCGTTGCTAAGCAGTCCATTACGCGAGCGGCCGTTCCTCCGGCGGGCGGTCTGAGCGGTGACTTTGATGGAACTAGCACGTCGTTTACTAGAAGTCAGTCTAAAAATGTTTATGCAATGCTGTATAAGAAGGAAATTGAGGTGATTTCAAGTTCTCATATATGTCGTTTATATTTTGATATTTGTATTGGCGAACATGGGTTAGCCACCCGGCGGTAGCCTAGTTTGATGGCCGGCGGTATGAGACATATCGTGGATATGTTCTTCTTATGCTATTTAAGGATCTTGTTGCGTCGACTCATTCTCAAGATCACTACGGTTCTCAAGTTTCCCTGCAAATGACAGTCAAATGCCTGCTGTCGCTTATGTTATATCTCTAAAATATTTATTTGACCACCTAATTTGGAATACAGGATTTGTTGTAGTTACGTATCATTTCAAGCCTTCTCGTGTGCATATTAGACATCAGCAGGTAGACTTATTTTGATCAAAAACTTGCTGTTTGTCATGCTAAGCCGTCGTCATCCTTTCACTCACATGTCGTAAAAATGTCACAGGTAGGCTAATACTCGATCAACGTGAAATTTTAACTCCACGTTCGTAATTATGTGCTTCAAAGTTGTATGATGACAAACGTAGTAACACGGTCTTTTTTATCATCGCCTACAAGCGTTTACAGCTTAAGTTGGCTTCTTTGAGGGCTTTCACAACAGCGGTACTTTGTACCTAATTAACTCTACCGGTTCGTCAATACTCGGCCCTTCGACTTTGACATTTGTACTATAGGCGGGGCTCACCCGCTTCCCCCTTGTGCGCATCCACGCATGATGGGTCTGTATGCATAATCTACGATGACGAAGAGATAACAGCTGCTGACGATCATAACTAACATGCAAGTTACTAGCCGCCGGCGTAGCTAAGGCAGCCGCCGGCGTGGGAGACCCAGCAGCCTGAAGCGATAAGCGTTTAGATATCCATAGGCACGTAATTTCTTACGCGCTACGGTCAAATAACAATCAGAATAACTTGACGTAACTGACGTCTGATGACTGAGTCATCAGAATAGCTGCAGTAAGTTATTCAATCTGAGGCCTACAGCCGCCGCAGCATAATAGTCTACATCATGAAATATATAAAACCGCGGGGATGGCACGACGTGACATTTAAGAAACCCTCGAAAGCGCCCGGCAATTGAGCGCTGTAGCGGCCTCGTTACTGCACGGTTTACGCACCGTCGCTTGGCGTCCGCCAGTGTGCGCCGCCTAGTGCTCGCTCAGCTGTCGTCCTAAGACAGGACGATCTCTTCGGACGGGAGGCTAATTTGCATGCGAGGCCGGCGGCCGCTGAGCGAACTGCTCGAGTAAGATCTGGCTGCTCGAGCGTCTTCGCTTGCGCGGCGTTCGTAACGCACCGCGCGATGACGTTAAGCCCCAACCGGGAGGAACCGTCCGACGCCGCTAGCTCGCATACGAAGACCGTCATCTAATCTGACACCTTCGTGGCGGCTGCCAGGAGAAATCAGAGCGCGACACTTTGCACGTCGCATTCGTGCTACTGCCGTTGAATCGTGTGTGTTATGGGTTCTGTCCTGGAGACTGCGTTCGCTTTCAAACGCGTGCGTGCGCATATTTCAATAATGATAATAACATTTGAATAATAATAAAATTGGATATAATGCCTCGGAGAACTCGGATAGCTCAATATTTTTCTGGGCACTTTACTTTGCTGCAAAAGAAGAACAATCGTACTCCCGCGTCATTTCTCCAAGCTCCATTCATTTGGGCCCCGCGACACTCTTCGCTTTGAAGCCACATTCGTGGGTTTATATTCTTTACCATAGCGAGTCGAATTTCAGAAAACGGTATTTTGTTTATGGCGCTTACTTGAGCCAACTTTTACTCGACTTCGTTGCGCTTATAAAAAAGCCTCAAGAGATAAGTCGCTGTGGGCCGGGTTACTACAGGGTGGCAAGTTACAACTGCCACCGGTCACTAACCCCGCTGAATCAAATTAGCGAATGCAGCCATCGCGTCGAGCTATCGCACGGAAACAAAGAAGACGACGGGAAGTAAATTATAAAACGATCGAAGTCAGCATGAATCTCGCGTGCGTAGTGCTGCAGCTCACACCTAAGGGGTGGCAGAAGCCATTGTGCTGCGAAGGGAGCACTTTAGGAGACGCCTGAGCTCTAGTTTCCGTCGCATGTAGGCCATGAAGGAGTTTAAACAAGCCCACCTTCATACTGCAACCATCCTCGCTAGGAGAGTCTCAGGTCACGGTGACATATCTCGTACATGAGATCAAACCTAGCCGATTCACTCCTAACTGACATCGCGACCTCTATCCGAAAAGGCGACACTTGAAGAAATGCATGAAATCAACCCGTTCCTTGCACGATTTTCTCCGTTCGGTTGAATAATTGTGAGTTCGCTTGCGCGTGCTGGATTTGTGACCGTGATCAAGAATCAATTGACGCGCTACTTTTACAGCATGCGTAAAGTACTCACAGGGAGATTTAGTTATCTTTTAGGGAACTATATGAAGTTCGCGTGGTTAGTAAACAAAAGCTCATCTGCCTTAGCAATGGAGACACCTCCTTTCTTCAATTTCTTGCCTGGACGCACCGAAATGTGGTTCAGCCATTTCTATCGTGCCCCGTCGTGACAGGAGCTGCTGCCGACCTCCCATCACGGCCAAGAACGTTACCACTGCATGTCTGTAAAACGAAGTCAAGCCTGCGGTTAGCCAAGCGCCAGACCACAAAACGACCTTACACGTGGCAAACTGGATGTTAGGCTGTACAGTAGCTGGATTTCAGAGTGCGGAGACTGCTTGAAAATAAAAGAGGCATTTTATTGCTGGGTTGCGGAATTCGAAGACTGCTTAAAAATAAGAGGCTGGACTATGAATTGCTAAGGCTAAGATTAGCTTGTAGATGCTGGATTGAGGAGTACGGAGACTATTTGGATAACGAGGCTGAATTTAGAAATGCGTTTGCCACATTTACGACAAGTGTTACAATCACCGGTTTTACATCCCCTAAGTCAAAACACGCCCAGTGCTGTAAGCGATATACGCTGGAAGTTCTTTCTACATACAAATCAGTACATGTGTCGTTGATTTTCTGTCCAAGCTAAGCTTAGCGTGGAGGTTGAAGCAATTTATCCAGCGCTTATACCTCTCAATATATATATATATATATATATATATATATATATATATATATATATATATATATATATATATATATATATATATATATATATATATATATATATATATATATATATATATATATATATATATATATATATATATATATACAATATATATATATATATATATATATATATATATATATATATATATATATATATATACATCTCGCTCTCTCCCTCCTTTTCGTTCTCTCCAACTCTCTCTATCTCTCTCCCCTCCCATCGCTCTCTTTCACTCTCTCTCTTTTTCTGTCTTTGTCTCTCTCTCCTCGATCCTTCTTTCTTTGGAGCCTCCTTCGCTTGAGATCGAGAATGTCGAATGTGGCTGATGTGCAATTACTGAGAAGCTGTACGTTCAGCAATGCCCTTGTCTGACAATATCAACAGTGGGCAGTACAAAACAACAATACAATAATTCTAGTTCGTTCCGGAAAACCAAAATCACTTTCTAGTAAGCTAAAGTGTGCTGAGAAGGAAGCACAATTCACTAGGTGAGCGATAACGTGCACAGTTTCAGCACGTATTAGTAGATGAAGGACAATTCATGCCTACGGAGCACATGATGTGAGGAATAGGCTTATTTTGAAACTTTTTATTTTTTGTTTAACGCTTCCTATGGCAGGCAAGAGCCAGAAAAAGTGGGAACTTACACATTGATGACAGATCCTTTGATTCGAGGCAGTGTCTTGCACTCGATACGCTGCTTGCAAGTGAGGCATTGGGAGTCGACCATCAATTATTGACCGCACACCTCAAACAGATGCATTAGCTAGATCACGGTGCCCTTATCCTAAGCAGAACGGCAGATTTTTTAAATAATCCCGTCAGCTTTATCCACGACCTTCTTACCATTCGTTATGCTTGTCCCACGAAACTAATCAAGATCTAGACGCAGCAAAGCCGCTGTCGTTCATAAACGCGCGAGTTATCGCCGGGCACCCGCCATTTCGAGATCCGGTCCCAGTTGGCCTCGGACCAGCAGCTTTGCGAAGCAGCGGAGAGCTCTCGCCGACCGGCGTCTCCTCCACTTGGGTTGATGCCAGCGAATTGCTAATCAGCAGCAAGCACTTGCTCCGACGTGCCTGCGATCTCTGCCCATCGTAGGTGCTCTTTTGATCGTCTTCCAAGAAGGTTCGAGGTCGCTCGGAGTCGCTCGGTTTGCTCCTATTCCTCCTGCTCCTCAAAGATGTATATCCTCCTCATAGATGAATGCCAAGGTCGGAGCGAGCATCGGCCACTCGTGCCGATTCCGCTCTTGCTCTCTCCGCTCGCTTGTTTCTCAAATGGGCTAGCAATCACATGTCCTGTAACATGTGCATGAAATCTGGGGGTCCTGTTCCCAAGTGGCCTTTTACCAGACTGCATCAACAGCTTCTCTGTGAAGTCTGTCTAATCTGAATTACGTAAAACTGCTAACCTTGGGCCGGCTTTGACAATATTATTACATTGAAGTTGGCCAATGCATGTCTGACTTCCCGTTTTGAATTCAGCAGTGCACCATTCCCAGGTACAATCACCGTTAGTGCAAAAATCGGCAGAAAAGCTTGTCTGTCGTGAAGTTCGCACTTGCCTTATTACACCCATTCTAACCAACCTTTACTGGCTTTTATCAAGTAGACAATCAATTTCAAGATTTCGTCACCTAATTGTAGGTCCCTTTCTACTTTATCTCCAGCCTAAATATCCGAAATACTTGAAAAATAAAACCGGGCGTCCTAGCAGCCACCCTTAAGATTCGAGTCACTTAACTGCACTTCAAACAAACCTAAAATCCCTTTGGAAACCCTGCCTTTAGTTTTTGTTAATAATAATAAAATTATAACACTTGAAAAAGCACCCTCACAGAACTCAATCTCTGTCTAGGCGCTTTACATTTGCACAGCGTAAGCTAGCTTAAGCACATAAAGGACGAATCACAGGGATCCAAAAGTAAGTGTGGTCATAAATATGTGCGTTTTAGTTTCTTTTTAAATGTGCCGGGAAGCCGAGCGTTGTCGAGCAAGCACCCGCAGCCGCGTCCGTCAGTCCCAAGCGACTCAGCCCCAGCTCGAAGAGCGAGAGGCCGCCGTCAGACGGCGCCGCCGTGGCGACGCAGCACAGCAAGGCCGTCGTTGCCGATCGGGTTTGAGTGCGGGTTGAGCAGGCGGAGACATTGAGTGCCCTCCGCTGCCGCCGCGGCCGCCGACGGCCGCCAGCCGTACGTGCGAGCGCCGCCGGCGCAGCTGACCGTGTGTACTGCTTCGTCGGCGGCGAGAAGTTGCCGGTTTGCTGCCGCCGCCGTCTCCGTTGTCCTTGCCGCCGTTGACAAGAATGCACCTAGAGGGCGACCGTCGTAGTGCGTCCCAGATGGCCACGAACTCATAGCTCGTGCGTGAGATGCGAGCGGGCTGCACCGATGCTCGGTGTCAGTGTGGGCGTGGCCACGCCCATTATGCTGTTCCACCCCAGCCGGATTTAACCTCATTAGGTGCATGTGGACCGTATCGGCTCATTAAGCTGGTTTTAATTGGAGCGGGTCAGCTGAGGGTCTCGTGACGCTCTAGTCCTGCAGCAGAGAACTTTCTGCCTGTGCGTCGGCCTGTACGCACACCATCCACTCGCCCACCCTCCTCCTCGCTCACTTTCTCTTCTCTTCCTTGCTGGCTCTCCGAAGCTGCTTCCACGACGGCTGCTTCTACATCCATACGTACGCTCGCTCTCCCGAGTTTGCCTGCGTAAATAAATAAACAAAAACCAGCTGATTTAACACCCTCCTTTTGTATGGCGACAGAAGAGCCTTACATTAATAAAGACATCCTAGCTGATTAAACAGCCTCTTTTTGTATAGCAACAGAAGAACCTTTAAGGCCATCACCAAGGCTTGCAGTGGCGATAAAGGAACGCCCACCGCAGGATTCGAACCCACGACCTCGGGGCCGAGGTCATGAAAAGCAACAACCGTACCTAGTGCGCCACTGCGGCTCACCGGCCTGCGGTTAGCCAAGCGCCGTACATACTGCCAAACGGCCTTACACACGGCAGACTTGAAGTTAGACTGCTCAGTGGCTGGGTTTCGGAGTGCGGAGACTGCTGCTTGAAAATGAAAGAGGCATTTTGTGGCTGGATTTCGGAATTCGAGGACTGCTTGAAAATAAAAAGAGGCTGAACTATGAATTGCAAAGGCTGCGATTAGCTGCAAGAGGCTGGATTGAGGAGTACGAAGACGGTTTGGATAACGAGGCTGAATTCAGGAATGCGTTTGTCATTTTTACGGCATGTGCTACATTCACCAGTCATACATCCCTGAAGTCAGAACACGCTCAGCGCTGCAAGCGGTATATGTTGGATGTTGTTTCTACTTGCCTAGTCAGTACACTTGTCGTTGATTTCCTCTCCAAGCTAAGCTTAGCGTGGAGGCTGAAACAATTTATCAAGAGCCTATATCTCTCTGTCTGTCTGTCTGTCTTTTCCCCTCTCTATTGCTCTCTCCCACTCTCTCTCTCTCTCTCTCTCTCTCTCTCTCTCTCTCTCTCTCTCTTTCTCTCTTCATATCGCTCTCTCCTCCCTATCGTTCTCTCCAATTACTTTTCTCTCTCTCTCTCTCTCTCTCTCTCTCTCTCTCTCCCTCTCTCTCTCTCTCTCTCTCTCTCTCTCTCTCTCTCTCTCTCTCTCTCTCTCTCTCTCTATCTTTATGTTTCCCCTCGATCCTTCCTTCTTTGGCGCCTCCATCGCTTGAGATCGAGAATGTAGACGGTGGCTAATGCACAGCCACTAAGAAGCTGTACGTTCAACTGTGCCCACGCCTGACAACATCTTCAGTGGGCAGTACAAAATTATAATAAAATATTTCCCGTGCACTCCCGAACACCTAAAGCGCTTTCTAGTCAGTTAGCTTGCAATGAGAAGGAAGAACGATTCACTAGAAGAGCGATAACGTGCACAATTTTAGCACCTATTAGTACATGAAGGACAATTCATGCGAATATAGCGCATGATGTGAGGAGTAGGCTTGTTTTGAGACTTTTTATTTTTTTGAGAAACATTTCCCAATGGCAGGCATGAGCCAGAAAAGGTGGGAACCTAAACACTGATGACAGATTCCTCGATTCGATGCAGTCGTCGTCTACCACAGCTCTCTTATGGGGGTTTCATCATTCGTTCTACATCTCTCATCGCCGTCGTGCGCACGAGCCCCCCCCCCCGCCTACACGAGAAGGTTCTCGGCGGGTTGTGCTGCCGCTTGCTGAAGGTCGTTGCCCAGGCGAGGCGATGACGCCGGTCTCGTGCTGCGGCTCGGCTGACCGCAACGAGCGGTGCCCGAGAAGCTGAGCGCTGGCCGAAGAGGAGGCGGCGCTGGCGGCGGCAGCAGCGGAAGAGCACCGCTGAGCGCGAAGCATGCACTAGTTAGAGCACGACGAATCACGAAGGGGGCTGGGCAGAAAGGCCGACTGAGGCAGCGATCTCACGCGTGCGAGCCAACGGCAAACTGTCTCGCGCGCCATCACAAGAGTCCCGCGCGAACGTCGGTAGAAGAAGCCGAGCAGGACGCAAGACTGGCGTCCGCGTCGACTGCCGCCCAAGCGCAGAGCTACAGCTGCCAACTGCTCGCGGCCTCGGCGAAAACGCATCTGTGCAGAAAGGGCCTTGCTATCGCTTCCTGTTTGGGGCAGGGCCGGGGCGTGGCACAGGCGCAGCACTCAACCTGAGAGCCGACGGTAAAATGGGTGTAGATAGGCTTGCGACAGCGCAGCTAACGGAGGCCGTGCAAGAATCAGTCGGTTCTCGCGCGAACAACACCTTCATACTGTCACAGCGACGGCCAGCGGACTAACTGCAAACCACGCTGGGAGGCTAGTCTCTTAAGAGCAGCCGTCGCTGCTGGCGAAAGGCTCGGCAAATAGACGCAGACGCCAGCGCGCGCGAGATAGCAATAATAATAACAATAATAATATTGCACTTGATAAAGCGCCCTCAGAGAACTTAATCTCTTTCTAGGCGCTTTACATTTGCTGCAAAGTGATACGCAATAGAATAGTAAGTAAAATCATGCTTGAAAAACAAACAAAATGAATAACATGGTTAGGGGTTGCATGCACTGGGTCAGCATGCAAATGTGGTTAGTGGCAGCATGAACAGTGTCAGCACGCATAAGCACATCGAGGACGAATCACAAGGACCCACTAAATGCTGTCCTAAATAGGTATGTTTTTAAGTTTCTTTTAAATGTGGTCAGATCAGGGGATGTTCTGATGCAGGTCGGGAGGGAGTTCCAGGCTGTGGGAGCATACGAGCTAAATGCACGGTCTCCAAAGGATTTAAGGTTTGCAAGTCCGCGGCCATTATCCGTCGTTGCCGAAATCCCTGACGCCACGTGTGCTCGACTTGAACTGCCGCCCGGTTGCGGCAATAAACCTATACCTCGAAGCGGAGACTGCCGGCCGATAGGCCACGGTGGCTTCACGGCTATGACGGCTTCTACGTGATGACTCATTAAAAAATAGACTCGTCCGAGTCGTTTCCGGAGGTGGCTGCGTCCGCTGCAGAGCGGCAGCGAAGTCGCCCCCGCAGCCAGAGACGCGGACGGTCGGCCAGCCGCGGGGAGCGCTAACTCGTCGCTAGTCCGCGACCTTGCCACTGGCGAGGTCACCCACGTCCACCCTCCGTGAGAGCGCGCCGACGGCTTACTCGGCTACCCATCCGCCGAGGAGCGCGTCGGCTTGGGCCCGCACACGGCGCTCGTGAGCCGCTCGAGCGGCCCGAGCGTCCAGGGGGGGGGGGGAGAGGGGCATTTCGGTTTTCGGAAGAGAATTCTGCAACGGACGAGAAACGCTAGGGGCGCTTAGTGTTGGGAGGCGAGTCATGCTAGACTTGGATCACATAAATGCATAGTAAGTCTTATAAATCCTGACAACTTCTCTCCGGCTGTCACCACGATTCGAGGGAGGAGGCGAACCTGCTTAATAATGCAGAAAGTGTACTTAATGGATACAAAGTAACGCATTACGACTTTTCAGGCCTCCAAGACTTAAGGTACGTCTCTTAAAAAGGAGCGGAGAGTTCATTTTGGTGAGAATTTAAACCAGCTATAGACAATGCTCCAGGCTCCAGTTTGGTCTCGTACAAGCTTTAGCGTTAGCTATACCCCCTATAAACTTTCAGTCACTAAATGGATCATTCTGTTTAGCCAGGGCTATAGAGCCGTGCCGAAGGGTGCACGGCTTCAGACCGTGCAATCAATAACATGAGTTTCTTTTTAGTGCGTCGCGGATTATGGACTGAGCACCTGTTTAAGAGACCTACGTTCTTCCAAATATTGTGCAGGAAGTTGAACGGAAAACTCAAGCGGATGTGTAATAATGTGATTATTCATTATATCTGTATGGTTTCAAACAAATCTGTATAGATAAGCTGTGTATACTATCTGGGTGGGTTTTCAAAAAAATTTCCCCTACCTTCAGCTACAGCCCTCTAAGCGGAGTTTTCATCAGCCGCAATGCATGCAAGTGTGGTTAGCCGCAGCACACAACAAAGTCAGCACGCATAAGCACCTAAAGGACGCATCACAGGGACCCAATAAATGCTATTAGAAATAGGTGCGTTTTTAATTTTGTTTTAAATCTAGTCAATTCAAAAGTCCACATAAATTCACTTGAAATGCGAAAGCTTTAGGGTCGGCCAAGTGAAGCCAAATCACTTCTAATGTCATGCAGAATGATGTTTTTAGCTAGACGGGCTTGCATTACGTAATTTCCGTTATTTATGTATCTAGGTGGCTATGTAAAATTTCATAATGATACCTGCCTACATCGTCAACAAGCTTTTTCCCTTCGTACTTTCATTCTGAGGTACGCGTGATAGGAAAGTGCTTCCTACCTACTACCAACCACTTTCATACCTACTTGCTACTTGCTTCCTACCTACTCGAGTCCAACGTCAGTCTTACGGTTTCTCGGAGGTTCAGACGGCAGTCTTGCTCAAAGACTTGCTCCCTATTCTCTCTGCCCACTGAGCGTTCATTTGGTTTAACTGCAGCGTTTTTCTACGGTCAGGCTTTGCTAAATCAATTACTGGTGGAGCGAAGCCTGTTCTCTATAGTCTCCCTCGCTCGTCACCTCAAAATATAATTCCTGAACTCCGAGCTCCGAGTGTCTCATTAACAGGGATTTGGCTAGTCGAATCGTCCGCCATTGTTTACAAAGCATTGTAGTAGTTGTGGCCAGAACGGGTCTAATATTGGTGACTTGCTAGGTCTTGGCTGACGACAAAGAGCCAGATTTGGCTGCAGAATCTTCACCAAGTCTTTTCTAAGTCCTGGACTGCCTCGCCGTATTGGTGACAGATACAACGAGGACTCGATTATGTATGAAGCAGGTAGGCAGCAAGACTCGCCGTCGTCTACACCAAGCTATGATCTAGCTAAAATACGGAGTATGTCACCTTCACGTACATTCGTCTAAGGTCCTTCTTTTTGTCCCATTTTTGGAGAAATAGTAGTAAACGTGAGTTGTTGTTTGTTTCAAGTGAAAAGCTTATCTATTTCTCTAGTTTTTTGCTCCGCAAATAACTCAAGCCTTTTGCTACAAAAAAAAAAATTTACTGGACTTTCTTGAGTGCAGTAATCAGAAAGAGTAAGAGAGTTGTCGTATCTTGGTAAGTTAAACTAAAGTAGCACGGATTTCTGATCAAACGGTGACTTTTAAATAGCCAGATAACATTTTCGGCAACTATCAATGTAAAATTCCTAGCGGCAACGCTCGAACCTGTGACATGCGGGATGATGTGCCAGATGTGCTACTATGTAAATCGATAAAGACTTTGCTATATCATCGTGATGGCTTCCGAAGTACCGCTAGCAGTCTTATGATACTGCAACCTTCGATGGTCCGAAAGTGATATGACAATCTGACTAACAGCAGTACATCTACGAGTCACTTGCCAGCCTCAAGCCTCGTCTTAACATGTACTTTCTACCGAATCAGCTTGGATCTAACGAATTTGCAACGACCTTGCACACAATCATAATGAATTTTTAGCATTCTCCGATATCACATTCTGAAGCAAGTATACATGACACGACACAATTAGTGGAATTGGTATCCTGACACATTCCTCGCGAGCGTCGGGCAGCGCATGAATGTGCTCGGGCTCTCAGAATAGTTTCCAAATTTGAGAGCTATGATCGCAAGCCACTGAAATATAGGATTGAAGACTGAAAAACTTGTTGCCGGAGTTTTAATGTAGTACACAAGAAATAAAATCCACTTTATATATCGTGTCCAATTCCGACCTGCTTGAGTAATCTGTGTGTTTTTTATATCCGGCCCAGCCAATATTGTCTCTGTAGTACGAGTACGAAATCTATGCATCCTGTTCTGAAATTAAGACTTGCTTTAAGTAAATCACTAAGTTATTCAGCCAAGCGAGGTCACGCTGAGCTGCTTAATGTAACAAAACTAGGTGCGTGCAGTTATGGGCACGGCGGTACAAGTTGGTCCTTGAATTCTTTCAACATATCAAGCGTTTTTACCGGGCACTAAGAAGCTTAAATGCTATTTAGGGATTGGAAGCGGCTTCGGCTATCTTCATGCACTGATCTTCGTGCACCACAAACCAGAGTTTGTGCATTTTACTTAGAGCAGCTTTGTGGCTACCTATCATTTGTATTGAATAATCAGCTAATTTTTTTAGCCAAGTTTTACTTGATAACATATCCGGCGTCTTAGTCAAGCAAGCGAGACTACTTTACAGGTCTGTGCATTGAAACACAGTTCTAATTTATTAGATAGCAATTTAGTAGCCAAATTATGCAATCGTTAGCGAACTCGCATCTAGATTTTACAAGCTTCTTCAGTAGTTCACTTGTCAGTTCGTTCATTGTTTGCAGATCTTTATGACTGTCCGCCCCTCCCTAGTCCGGTTAAATGCAATCGCTTGTTATGTTCAAACGCCTGAAGCTCGCAAAGCACCCCAAAGATAACGACGCAATGCTCGATATTCTGCTCGGCGAGGAAACGACAACATCGTAGTGGACAACGTACACATGCTGGGCTGTTTTTTAAGGCTGATGTGACATGTTACTTCCGGCCGACTCGCTGACTCTACAGCTGCTCGAGCTAAGCACTAGGACTCATCGACCAGTAGACAATTGCTCCGATAGAGCAGCTGCAGTCAGGCCCACGCTTTACATAGCACCGTGGTCAGAAGTATAATAACAATCACCTCCGTAAAAAATATACACCGTGGTGCGCCTAAGCATATCACATAAGTTCGAGTATTTATGAAGTCATGCCCCTGAATAACGTGGCAGCAGTTTTGAGTACTTTCAAAGTCCCGCTAAATGACGTACTAGCGATGGCTGCAGAGAGTTTATGAGCTGATAATTTACTTAGAAAGGCGAGCCAGTTAAAAGGTAGACTTCGCTGAATATCTGCTAGATGATGTAGCCTTAAGCGAAAGTCCTACGACTTTTTGATGGTGCGTGAGTGCTCGTAGCTAAGGGTGCTATAAGAGCTACCCGTTCTTATAAGTATTCGGATGGCCTTTCTTCTTGAGGCTCCAGGAGTTTAATAGCTATCAGATGTGCATTCATGGGTGCGGGGCGTAGAGAAACCAGTTAGATGGTTAAAACCCTGAGAAATATCACTGGGTTGATAGACCTAGCTGTTATCGGTGAAGAAACATGAACTAATATTGTGTTTGCCTTTACATTGACCGCAAAGTGAGTAAAGAAATAAATGGGATCCCGAGGACCAAACTGCGTATTACCCAGCTACCGACAACGACAAGAGTTACAAGAGCTTAACTAAGTGCTAGTAATATCTAAGCCAGACGAGTGACGAAGCAGCACCTGACAAAGAGCATCACATGGTTGACTAGCGTGTAAATAAACTGCCAAAGCAGTACGAGAAATAAGAGACAACCTACATTGATCAGCAGTGGGCAAGACTCCGACACAAACCTGTAACGAAGCAGTTGTTGGGGAACGGTTAATTCTAATTGCCTAATTAAACTTGCTATTATTATTTGGTAAACAATGGTGTTGTTTAGGTGCTGGGGAAACATTCGTTCAAGTTTCTTAGACTAAGAGCTTAGTGAAAACCCTTAAAAATAGAAAGCTAATCGGAAGATCGTGACCCAGGGACTTCTTTTTTAAACGATTGGCCTCATTGCAACTCTTTTTAATGGCTTGGGGCCCAACAAAAACAAGATACATACGTAAGTATTAACTATATCTCGTACAAACCTTGATTCCTCAGTCAACCGTGCCTTTGGTTAGAGCACTCCCACAGCATGAAACTCACTGCCAACCTGCGTCACGACATCTCCTGACTTGTCCACATTTAAAAAGCAATTATTAAAAACGCTTCTATTTATGACAGCAGTTAGTGGGTCCCCGTGATTCGTTCTTTATGTACTTGTGAGTGCTGACACTGTTGCATGCTGCCACTAACCAAACTTGCATGCTGACCCTTTGCATGTTATTCTTGTTGTTTTTTGAGCATGCTACCACTGACGATTCAATCGTGCTTAATTTGCAGCAGCTGTGAAGCGCAGAGAAAGAGATAAGGTTCCTCTGAGAGCGCTTTATCGAATGTATTGATATAACTATTGTGCATGTTTCTACTCCACTCGTGAATTGGGTCAATTCTCAAAATTTGAGTTTGCATTTCCGACAATCATTTCCATTGAAAGGAAAAATTTATAATTTGCGATTTTGACTCATATTTCCGACTTTCCTCTCAATATGTAACGTATATTAGTGAAGCGAATCTTCGCCCAAAAATGCCATACCAGACGATCGACTATGGTTTTATTTGCAGATCCTTGAACTGAAAAGGTTTAATCAACGGCTACTGTGTTTCTTGAGCAACCACGGCAAGATTTACTTAAACATAGTGTTGGTTGGTGCCGCGGCAAAAACAACTTCCTTCAGAAACACAAAAGCATATTGCCATTTAGCGTGAGATTTAACGGCTGCAGATTCCATAATCCCAACAAGCAAGCCAGAGTAAAATGTGAAAGCGCCATCATACATGCACCAAAACTGTATTCACAAATTTTGCATCTGGTGATGAATGGGGAAGGTTAGTGAGATGGCATGTCCAGCGTCTGAGCTAGGCGATGCAAGTCAGAATCTACGACAACCCAAAACTCCTCAGATCTTGAGCCAGATCTGTTCTTGTTCTTTGTCGACAAAACACCTTGCCGTATCTATTTGAATTCTCTCGGCCTTTGCCTACTACACATAGGCCCCGAAATGTGTTCATTGAGCCGGACTATGTTTCACATAGCTTATTAAAATTCACAGCAAAGTTCTATCTATACATTTTCACACACTGGTTATCAATTTGCGAGCCAGGGGTCATTGCTGTCTGAGCCTCATGGCTTCAAATTTTGGTTTTTTATGGTAAACTCTCAAATCGGTAGCCATATGTAATCACGAGCTCACTGACATCTTTCAAGGGAATGCAATACGTGGCAACTGTAAGAGACTTCCAACGGCACAAACCAAAACGTTCAACTTTTATGAATAAATTGTCGCTCTCATTATACCATTTTTACCGTAATCGGTCCACTTCGCGAAGAAGCGAAACTTGATTTAACATGTACCGCATACAACTTGGATAGTGTTATGCTCATGAAAAATAGTTATCTGCCTCACTGGCCATATATTATCCATTTATTTTGAAGCCATAAGACCTGCTTGAACAAAAATATTGTAACACATTTTACCACTGCTAGTTCAAGTGTGGGCGTGGGGCCGTATACAAATGAATCGCATATTTGAAGGATCTCGGCTTGTCCCGAGTCCGGCTAGCAGCCGCAGCTAAACTATTGTCAGGCTAGATAATCCTGCTTACTTTTTATGAAAGCAATATAAAGCTCAACTACTGCTACGACTCTGTAACGACAATTAAGTCATGATGCAAATGTTAGGGTGTAAATGTAGACATCTAAAGACATTCCCTCTGATGTCCTAAAAGAAAAACTGTTATTCTAAGCAGCAATAGTATAAGTAAGAGTGAATCTGACAATGATTCATTCTACACGCAGGCAAGAAATATTAGCATGCACTTCAAAATAAAACTGGAAAAAATCATGTTTTTTAATTTTTAAAGCAACAGGCAATAACGTCAGCGGTTTGTTGCTCACAAGAAAAAAGATATGGACAGCTACTTGTTGTAGGCTACCAGTAATGGACTACCACCAAGGCCAGCTAAATTGTCAAGCAAAGCAGCAGGCACGTTATTTTATTGCAGCTGCTAGTTAACTAATAAGGCTGCTCAGATACCAAACAAAGGAAGCTGCTAGATCATATATTCCTTGCATTTTTCCGTCACATGTCGTCACACTAACCATTCTTGATGGCTTACCTGAATATTTTGCTTTGAGCTTCCGTAACGAGTTCATCAGCATGGAGGATGTCAAGAGCCTGAAGAACGACGGGAGGATCTAACTCTGCAATTAATGTAGGCCTCGCTATTACGAATCGCCTTCTCAGGTCACTTCGCTTGCTGCTTTCGGCAGAGCATTCCGGTCAAGCAGAATCGTCATCTGCAAACAGAGAACGAAAGCCGCCAGTCAACTTTAAACGCGGCTGGAAAGCTTAATACATGATGCACGGTAGCAGCCAAAAATTGATTTTCGTCAAAGTGAACCCATTCGTAGGTGATCCAGGTTTTCTGTTGGTCCAAGCTATTCTATAAGCCTTAGTAATAGCTACGGGTAACTAACTATAACGGCCGTGAGAATGAATCAGACTGCATTATTCGGGATGCATCGCATACTAACTAATCAAATTAAGAGCTAAAATGAAGAAAGCACAGGCTTCAAATTCAAAGCAAGCGCAGAAATAGATGCCAGAAGCATGCACACTGTTACCGAACGCTTCTTACTTATCACATGCCGGTCACATTCAGTATACAGTGCCTGCCATCCTCCAAGTGATCCAAAATCTGTGAATCGTAAAACATAGATCTCACAGGCTTGCACAGTGGACCAGTGCGTCAATTTCACGGTTCTGTAAGTTACTTTAAGGCTGCTTCATTATCTCGCTCCAGCGAAACTATCACGCCTAATCCTCTGCATTGATAGGCATCGTACCACCAACTTTTCTGAATCAAATCGTGTAGCTACACCTCCAGCAAACCTCGGATTCTTCGGAGACCCTGCCCTAAGTTTGCACGCTTCGTAAACATGGTATTCACTCACTACCGAAGCTACTACATCCTCTTACCTGACGCCATTTAAAAAGAACCTTAACACGAATCCGACTATCGCAGCATTTATTGGCTCCTCATGATTCTTGCTTTGGGGTCTTATGGGTGCTTTTACTGTGGATGCTGCCACTAACCATTTTTGCATGGTGACCCTGTGCTTGTCTTCTCCACTTATGTTATGCATGTTGACATTGGGAGTGCTGCCGCTAACCATTCGATCGTGCTTCTTTTACAGCATATGCAAAATGCCTAGAAAGAGATTCATTTCTCTGTTGGCGATGTACAACTGTATTATTATTAGTAATATCACATCATCTTCATCGACCATGTGTCACATGAAGTGCACGCTTAACACGATAAGCTGCTTGCCTTTGACAGCATAGAGTTTTAAATCGTCAGGATTAAGATTTAGTTGACCTATGGTGCAATACATGCCACCTCTCATTATTACTACTTATGTTTATAAAGCTGGGCGATGCTGATTTCCGTTTCGGTAAATCGTGACCTCCCAGAGCAACGTCCCTATAGGATCTGGGGCCTGAAAAATGAGCACCTCGCTCCAGGGCTACGACCCAGGGGCGATATAGAAATAGTCACGATGACATTGCACTGAGAAGTCGGCGTGAACGCATTTAAGGGGGCAAAAACCACGAAACATTCGTTGGGCATGTTGACATGTGTCTAACACCTCCCACAGAACGACAATGCCAAAACTAAAAACCCGCAGGGTGCTGCTACAGACTTCATTTATAAAGTAGTTGAGGACCAATAGGTAACCACTCAACCAAGTTCACGCATGCCCGTATTCGTACACACACACACGACGACGCGCACAGATACACACACTTCCGCTGACACAAAAGCACAAACACAACCTAAATGCCGATGAAACATAAGCAGAAATCACTGCTTACGGGGGTGGGGAGCTTTCCCCGTGTCGCATTGACTGCAGGATCAGATTATCACTAGCAACTGCACTTTCCAGCTGCTGATAATTAATAGCGTGGCAGCTAGCTGAGTGACAAAGTCACTTCCGGTCGTTGAAAGACAGCTGCAACGCCAACCTCTGAAAAAAGTTTAATTGATTAAACAGCCACATTTATACAGAATCAAAAGAGGCTTGCATGTTATCTCAACCAGTTGAAGTGGGCAATAAAGAATCGCCTTAGATTGGACTCGGACCCTCTCCATGAGTCGCAAATAGTGAGCATCCTTTAAGGACTCGCCATGTTTCCGGCGACAAGCAAACTAGGAAAGCGAAAAAGATAAAGATAAGTCAGATTTGCTAAGGGGTAGTTTGCGTTTGGTTAAATAATAATGTACAGCTTATAGGAACTCAAGCTACGCTGCAAGGCTCCAAGTGTAGAGGTAACATAAGCCTCAGCTCATTTAGCAAACGGTGCTTTCACTCTTGTAACCGAGTTCCAGGGGTCAGAGGCTAATTCCCGCCGAGCCCCGCCATACTCCGGCCACGCCGCCGTTCGTCATGCCGCTGAGCAAGGGTAAGAACGAGCGGCCGTCACGTTAGACCTCTTTATAATACCGCATGTGCAAACAACAGCAGGGGTACTAAACACGTCTACAGAGGAGGGTCCTATATAAAGTGCACTACAGGGGCGAAAGACGGCGGAGCGAGCGAGAACAAACGTGTTAGTTGATCAGTTGGCTTCCGCAGTCCCACCGTTGTACCGACTCCGAATCCAACAGTACGAGCGTACGCCGTCAAAGATCCGGCTAGCTGAGTAACTGTTTGGCTAGTCGGAGTCGACGTCTACCACAGTCGAGAGTTTCCGCCGAAAGACGTCAACTCACGAGGAGGGGTCACGAACAGGATACCCGGAGCACGCGGAATAAATAAATCGCAACAACGAGCGTGCTATCCCGCTCAGCTCGGGCCTTGGGCACTCATTGCTAATCATGACTTACTCGGCCAACTTCTCCTACCCAGGAGCGCCGGCGACCTCTCGTCACCGCACCTACGATAGGTCAGACCCCGGCCTAGCCGGTGACCCTTACCTCATGACAATCCTGTCCCAGCCAACCGAGTGTAGCTGGGTGCACTCTTACACCCTCACGGGTCACCTAAGCTGCTCAAAATTATCTAGAATCCACTATAGAAACCGATTGGTTTGTGCTGCTGCTGCTTTTTCTCCAGGGGCTTAAACCAAGTGGTTCGCATTTCCGAGACCATGGAGTCGTAAAGAAGCATGTTTTACAGAAAAATAGCACTGTTGTTAGTAGTCGGAGCAATTATTACCAGTTACTTCATGCTAAGTCACAAATATGCATTTAAATAGCTCACCGATTATTAAGAGTTTATATTATTTACCAAGCATTTAGATTTGAGAAGAGGCCGTCGTTTATAGAGTGGGCACTGGTAGCAGTGGCTATTCTTGACTAGAGAAATGGATGAAATTACAATCGCGAGTTCGAAATGATTAAGATGGAGATATTGTTGGCATGGTCACGCCCACAATGCCGTTCTGCCCCAATCTGACTCACACAACTCGCGGCACGTAGGGCCCTTTGTACCACCTCATTAGGAGCTGCAATTGGACAGTATCTGCTAAACTGAACTTAATTGTAGTAAGCTGTGATCCCGTGACCAGCTAGTCTTGCAGCAAAGGAACTTTCTGCTTGTCCACCGGCCAGCGCCGACGGTATCCCTCTCTCTCTCACTCTAGCTCTTGTTCCTCTCTCTGTCCGTTCCGGAGCTGCTTCCACGACGGCTGCTACATCCGTATCTACGCTCTCTCGCTTGCGCTGCCTGCGTACAATGCAATACAGCCGTCGTCGCCACCACCGCAATGTGGTTGGCTTTCTTCTTCGTCGTGCTGTAATCTTCGCCCGAATGCCTACAATGTGCTACTCGCAGCAGGATCATTGAACGCAAAAAGAGGAAGTGGCTTGCCTGATACAAAATCTTTCCTTATACAGTAGCCCCGGCTCCCCCATCTCCGAGTGTACAAAACAGTTTTCCTATAAGGCCAACAACACCTCTGCCTCCGGAGACCGTGAGATTTCACACTGCTTGCTACAATTCCGGAAGGCGGGCGGTGCCTCGGCCGGGCGGCGTCTCCATGGTCGTACGCCAGTTCGCTGAACGACCAGGTCATGCCGTCGTCCTGCGCGGTCCCGCCCCCACGGATACGGTGCGGCCTGTGAGCCTCGGCTCCTTCGCCTCGCGAGGTAACTCTTCGGCTTCTTCTCGTCTGCGGACGCCGGTGCCTGACACTCACACGGATGTGAGTTCACTCCCGTCATCCGTCGTCGATGGCGGTGCGTCGCAGAGCCTTGGCTGGACCCCCGCGGACTTCGGAGCCGCCTCACATGAGTCAACGAGCCTGACCGGTACGGCCGCTACCTCGCACTTGCCGGTACTGCCTGCGGCTCCATCTACGGAGCCGTTCGCTCCGCCCGTAGCCATTTTGGCTTAGCGCCAACGGACGGTGGAGCAGCCGCTAATTAGCCGGCTGACCCTGAGACCACATTACCGGACCTGTTGACCTTGCTCCGGCAGCTCTATCGGCCCTCCCTCACCCGGCCGCTCAAGCCCGGCGGCTAATGAGCCTGCCAGCTCGACCGAGCCAGACGTCCGGCAAGCCTGGTGGCTTTGTGACCCCTGCTCGGGGCCGACGCTCAGGCCCAGCAGCCCCCGAGCCGAGCCCTAGCTAGGCCTGCCTAATCAGCCTGCCGGCTCTCACCCTCGCCCTAACCATGCGGAGGTGCCCAGGTTCCTGCACGACCGGCACGCAGTCGACAACGTCGACATTGACTCGACCGAGGACACCCTCTCCTCGACCCTATGCCGGTTTGGCTAGGTGTTCCCATCGGCACTCTGCTCCTCTACAAGACATACCCCTCCGACCCTAAGGAGATCAAAATTGTAAACACGGATCTATTTATTGCACACTAGTATGTCCGCGTGATTCGTCTCTTACATGGTTATGTGTGCTGATAATGTTGTAGCGGCCTTGCTGGCCTTGGCTGAATTTTAGTGTGAACAAGAGCTGTTCGGACGCGGCTAGAACTCCTTTGTCCTGGAGCAGTGAGCCAGAGAGGAGCGTCAGTGCGGTTGAGAGGAAGCGCTTAAGAGCAAGCCAGGAAGCTCTCTGATCAGCAGTGGCGATTCGGCCTTTAGAATTGGTCCGATACCCACGGGAGCTGCTGATTGATGGTGGCTGGCCTGTCAACCTTCGCCATCACTCTGTCCAAAAAGAATTGTCTGGAACCCATTCGCCATTCAAGCTGGACAGAGGGAGATTCCAGTGGCCTAGTGCCGGTATTAACTCCTTAACGTAATGGGCCTTGGTGTCGGGCCCAATACCACTAAGGTCTTGCCCCATTGTCTCCGCTAAGTATTTAAGAGTCGAACGACGCTCGCTCTGGGCCTGGTGTTTTTGGTCTCTTCTGGTCTTCGGCCCGGCTCTGTGCTTCAAAGCCGTCGGCACTCGTTTCTCTGAAAGCGAGGGAGGAGGGCGGGCAGTCCGCCAGCGATTGACGGAACAGGACGAGACAGCGCTAGGAGGATTCGGTGGACTCCACCGAATACGGTCGTATCGCGCCAGAGCTGGCATTCTGTGATTCTTTTGTATTGTGTGTGTGCGCGCTAGCACGTGGTCTCGGCATAGGGATTTGCCGGTGCGAGCTAGGCGTAGTTGGCGTGTGTGAAGCTCTAGTTCTCCGGTTAGGGTTTAGGGTCCAGTTTAAGTTCCGTCTATTTGGGCAGTGAGCCAGAGGAGCGTCAGTGCGGTTAGAGAGGAAGCGCTTAAGAGCAGGCCAGGAAACTCTGAGACGAGCGGTGGCGATTCGGCTTTTAGAATTGGTCCGATAGCCACGGAAGCTGCTGATAGATGTAGGCTGGCCTGTCAACCTCCGTTTTCACTCGCTCCAAGAAAAAATCGTCTGGAACCCATTCGCCATTCAAGCTGGACAGAGGTGCCCTTCCAGTGGCCTGGGGACGGTATTAATTCCTTACCGTAATGGGCCAAGGTGTCGGGCCCAATACCACGAAGCTCTTGCCCAATTGTCTCAGCTAAGTATTTAAGAGTCGAGCGGCGCTCACTCTGGGCCTTGTGTTTTTGGTCTCTTCTAGTCTTCTGTCCGGCTCTGCTATTCGACGCCGTCGGGCACTCGTTTCTCTGAAAGCAAGGGAGGAGGGCGGGATGTCCGCCGACGATGGGCGGAACAGGACAAGACAGCGCTAGGAGGAATCGGTCGACTCCACCGAATACGGTCGTATTGCGCACGAGCTGGCATTCTGTGTTTCTTTTGAGTTTTGTGTGTGCGCGCTAGCACGTGGTCTCGGCATAGGGATTTGCCGGTGCAACCTAGGCGTAGTTGGCTTGTGTGAAGTCCTAGTTCTCCGGTTAGGGTTTAGGGTCCAGTTTAAGCTCCGTCTATGCTCCGACGAGGAGCTCCGACGTGTTTCCTCCTCAGGAGTGCTTGAGTTGGCGTGTGTGGAGTATTCCGGCCGCACTGGTGGAAACCGAGTTCTAGTTCTCCGGTTAGGGTTTAGGCTCCGGTTCGCGCTTCAGTGTGGAGAAGTATTGCCTCCGCAGGAGTGCTTTAGTTGGCGTGTGTGGAGAATTCCTGTCGCACTGGTGGAAACCGAGTTCTACTTCTCCGGTTAGGGTTTAGGCTCTGATTCGAGCTTCAGTGTGGAGAAATATTCCCTCCGCAAGAGTGTTGGTGCTGTTGAGAACGTGCGACGAGTGTGGAGATAAAACTGAACGAGCAGCGACTTTGTGCGCTTGCGAATAAAGTTCAGGAAAATCCCCAATTTGTGTGTCTCGCTTTCCAATTCAGGCCGCGGACTCACGACCCCCTTTAGTAAAGGTAAGCAGGTCAGCGCCAGACATGCTCGTTTCGTGGCGGCCAGCTCATTGGGCGTAGGCGCGCACCGAACGGCAGTAGGCGCAAGGCTACACCGCTAGGTAAGCGGCAGGTCAAGCCTACTCCGCCGAGCCTTCAGAATTACAAAATGGTGATTGACCAGCCCATACCTCCAGTGCTATCCATCGAGGGTGCTGCCTGCCGTATGGGCAACCCGGGCCAACCCCCGGCCTGCACCAACTGTGGCTCAGCCGACCAGGTGTACTCCACATGACCCACGCACTGCTGCTAGCAGTGCAAGGCACTGGGCCCGCATTGTAGCCGACGACTGGACGGGCTTCGCAGCCGATGCGCGGCACGCCAGCTCCGAATGGCTTGCCCTGGCCCGGTCCCTCACACGAGAGCTGGAGAGGCGCCTCGCGGCCCTAACCTCGATCTCGCGCGGTCGGCGAGCTCCTCGGCCCCGGCCCTGGGATTCGCAAAGCGCCTCGCACCTGTATGTGCGTATGTATCTCCGTCTGTGGCTGCACGAAGTCATAAAGACCATGTGGGTGTTACCCAGGAGAGTTTTGTATAGCGCACCCACTGCCTGAGCGGCTTTCGGTAAAAATTCGGTAGGCAATAGACTTCGTCTCACGAAACAAAGAGAAAATGGGAAGCATAGCAGAGTCAGGAGAGCAGTTTAGGTAGTGAGTAGCATGGAATTAGCAGCTCATGAATGCTGAAAAGGATGAGCCATAGTCGGCAGCTGCTGGGTATTTGTGGCTTCGTAAGAATTGTGGAAGCGAGTTCCACGGTCTAGGACCTGTAGAGCTAAAGCTTCTATCGCCAACGTTTTTAAGCTAAGGGATGGAACAGCTACTTTATGGTTCACACAGGACCTGAGGACGCGAAGACGCTGAAACTGGTGCAGCAGTTCAGCTAGGTACGAAGGAGCAAAGGCTCGTGGGTCAGCGTAAGAATTTAGCTCTGGATCCCTTGCTCAACCGGCATCCATCCTAGCTCTTTTATCAAAGGAGACACGTGCTCAAACCTCTGGAACTTTAAGACTAGCCTTGCAGCCATATTCATAGTCAGCTGCAGTGGCCTAATTGCTTTTTTTGGCTGCCTCGAGCAGTCTTTCCTCGATGAGAGTGCTTTCGAGGAGGTGGTCGGCCGCCAGGGTCGCCGCCCAGCCTTCCTGGACCTCCAAAATGCCTTCGGGAACGTCCCGCACGTGGCTCTACTACAGGTGCTGTGGCACGTCGGCCTGGATATAATTACGATTTAAATACGTTGATGTTATGGACTAACACGTTTGCAAAATTTTAGCTGTTTTTTCCAAAAGAGCTCTAGAATGTTTGTACAATAGCCGAGGGCCGCAAAGGGGAGAGCTTACCCAACCTTATGGCTGAATTAAACTTCGCTTAATTAAAGGTCCTTCCCTAAATTAAACGTACTGATTACGGCAGAAACGCCTACTTAGCGATTTAATTTATTATGTTGTAAAACACTTGCAGTTGAGAACTTTCAGTGTTTTCTCGTATCGAATTTTCTGAATCTGTTCTGTACAAAGAGGTTAGTATTCCTTTGATGTTGTATCTATGTTATCCTCTGCAAAAGCCGTAGAAATCATTGATTGGCTATGCAGTGCTATGCAATGCAGTGCTGCACTTGCAATCTATATCCTATCCACTGTTAAGCTCCCTGATTAGGCCTTTATATAGACCTTGTTGATGTCGGCATTTGGAACCCTAGGATAGAACCCTTAGTTTTCAAGTGAACGCCGAGGAATCTGGTGAGGTGCCTAGTGCTAAATAAGCCCACAGTCCACCGCAATTTGTCTTGGGTACATGCTAAAAATGTCTAGATAAATCAGAAGTAAATGTGCTCTTCCCCTTTCCCCCTCTCTCTGTCTCTGTCTCTCTCCCTCTCTCCCTCTCTCTCTCTCTCTCTCTCTCTCTCTCTCTCTCTCTCTCTCTCTCTCTCTCTCTCTCTCTCTCTCTCTCTCTGTCTCTGTCTCTGTCTCTCTCTCTGTCTCTCTCTCTCTCTATCTGTCTCTCTCTCAGTCTCTGTCTGTGTCTCTGTCTCTGTCTCTGTCTCTCTCTCTCTCTCTCTCTCTCTCTCTCTCTCTCTGTCTTTCTCTCCCTTCCCCCACGATCTCGGTGATCTCTTTCCCCCTCTCTCTGTCTCTGTCTCTCTCTCTCTCTCTCTCTCTCTCTCTCTCTCTCTCTCTCTCTCTCTCTCTCTCTCTCTCTCTCTCTGTCTCTGTCTCTGTCTCTCTGTCTTTCTCTCTCTCTGTCTTTCTCTCTCTCTATCTTTCTCCCCCTTCCCCTATGATCTCCGGCTGACATAAAGGGCGAGTGCTTAAGTTGCTTGCATACAACTTGGTTGCCCGTCTGAATGTACTAAATAGGATTATGCCATTGTACTTTCTTTCGATTTTATCAGGACTAAGCCACACTCCAGCTAGTTCCAGAGGTGATCTAATGCCACCGCCAAAGCGACCTACGGAGAATTCCCCCAAACGGTAAGCTTGCGGCTGCTCTCTGCCACTCAGCTGTGTTTACTGTGTGTCTCTGTGATGCCCATACTTTTGCATGTCATCTGCATTTGCATCTCACTAACGCTGTTCTAAACGCGGCTGCTCTCTGCCACTCAGCTGTGTTTACTGTGTGTCTCTGTGATGCCCATACTTTTGCATGTCATCTGCATTTGCATCTCACTAACGCTGTTCTAAACTGCTACAGAGCTTTTGGGCATTGCTCGCTTCGTCGTCTTCCTATGAAAATACCCAAAATGTATGCTCGGTTCCAAAGTGCCTGACATCAGAAGGTCCATGGCTACGGTAGGATCTCAACATCCAATCCTAAAGTACTTAGTGGAACTTGACAGTGGCTATTTACATTCCCAGCATCTCAACTCTCGTCAATGTCGATCACATATTCTTACGATTCTGGTTGTCTGCCGCCAAGGTTTTATATCGGCTTTTGAGCCTCGATTCAGCGACTGACGTTATTCCTCCTCGAGCCAGCATCCCGAAAATGCATAGTCAGATGGATGTTATTATTGTATCTTCACAGAGCTTTAATTTTGCAGTTCAAGACGACCAGCAGCAGTTGTTATGTATAGTGCTAGATTGGGACTTGCTTTTGCAAAAAAATACTAGTGAACATATTCAAGCGAGTATCGTTTACGGCCGTTGATAATTTGTAAAGTACCCACTTAGCTTATTCATACCGCCTGCTTTGGATTTAGTCGTCTGCGATTAAAGTGGTAATGAAAGTGCTCTTTCTGGTTACATATAGAATTTGTTGTTTCAAGCTGCTTTTCCCGAGCTATTCTTATCGCATTCATAATATTTTTTTATTTAACCCATGCTTAATTTGATCGTATTTTAATTTATGCATACATATTTTGTTAGATGTCTACTATTCTTGATGAGTCTAGGCCATTTACGTATAGGACCGCATATTTGCAAGACAGTTTGCTCATCTTTTGGGGTTTACTTTTTGTACTTAATTTTCACAATTTTCCTTTTTTTAGTACTTCGTTACATTTACGTCACCATCGTGGAAATGTGCAAGTTATCTCGTTGTAATCTAGTTCGTCATTGCTGCAGTTTGTTCATGGTTTCTAGCATGGTAATGCCCAACAAACTATCCAGAAAAATAACCTTCCGCTCCCCGGGAGAAATCCGGGGAAAATTCAAGGTCACCAACCCATATATCGGTACTAAGCTTCCGGTGGTCTGAATGACTGCTAGCTAGTCCGGCGGCCGGCATCTCAAGTTGACTGCTTAAAGATTAGTACTTACCAGCATACAATTCCATCCAAGTATGCGTGCTGACACTGTGCATGCTGCCACTAACCACATTTGCATGCTGACCCAGTGCATGTAACCCCTAACCATGTTATTCATTTTGTTTGTTTTTCAAGCATGATTTTACTTACTATTCTATTGCGTATCACTTTGCAGCAAATGTAAAGCGCCTAGAAAGAGATTAAGTTCTCTGAGGGCGCTTTATCAAGTGCAATATTATTATTATTATTAAGTTACCACGCTGACAGGCAGCTGGACGAATAAGGTACACGCGCGGCCTCCTGTTAAATAATGGCCTCCCCAGGAAGCCGATCAGCGGTCCAGGGACTCTGTAGGTGGATGATAATATACTCATTAGTTACCACGACCCGGCGGCATTAATTTATCAATATATTATCCCTAGCGATAGCCTACTTGCCGAAAAATAGTCACCTGGTTTGTGAAACAAAGTAAACATACCAATGAGATCATATTGTTGGCAAGTAAATGAGGAGTTAGGCCGTTTGCCCCACGTTACTTTAGCTGAGATCCAGGCGTCAGACGCTATTTCCCGTCAAGCCCGGCCATACTATAGCCACTCAGCGGCTCGCCACCCTGCTGAGCTAGGGTAAGATGAGCTGCAGTCTGGTTAAATCTCTTTGTAATATCACATGTGCCAACAACAACAAGGGAACTAAACCAAATTGCGGCGGACCCTGGGTACATTACCCTGCTGGGGGACAGAAAGCAAGAGGCCAGCTCTCTGGCGGAGAGGACAATCTCGGGAAGGAACCATCTTGAGTACGAGCGACAATACTCACAAATACAAGCCAAGACAACAATGGTACGATATTACCTGCAGTAACTGAGATTCACTAGCACGGTTCATAGTAATAATAATAATAATAATACACTTGATAAAGCTCATTCAGATAACTCAATCTCTTTTAATGCACTTTACATTTGCTGCAAAGGGAAACGTGATTAAATGGCGAGTAATATCATGGTTGATAAAAAACATGGATAACATGGTTAGGGGTGACATGTAGAGGGTCAGCATGCAAGTGTGGTTAGTGGCAGCATGCATAGTGTCAGCACGCAAAAGCGAATGAAGGGCGAATCACAGGGACCCACTAAATGCTGTCCTAAATAGGTGTGTTTTCAAGTTCTTTTTGAACGTGGTCAAGTCAAGGGATGTCATGACACAAGTCGGGAGTGAGTTCTAGACTTTAGGAGCATACAAACTGAATGCTAGGTCTCCAAAGGATTCATCTCAGCTCTCCGAAGGCTCCGGCTGACGGAAGGAGGCCATGGACAACTGGCTACAGTAGGAACGCTGAATATACAAACCGTAACAACGATTGTGCTATCCAACTGTGCTCGGGCCGAGTGGGAACTCGTTTCGGGCATGCGTGGACGCATCGCCGAAGCACGCCTGCACTCACCCAAGACGCATAACTGGGCGAGACCTCGAGCGTCCAACACAACGAATTCATCTCCCAAGCTCTGTTACCAAAGAGCCCCGGTGACCTCTCGTCAGTGCCTATCCGGCCTCGCCCGTAGGTAAGACACTTGTCTAACCGGCAACTCGTATCGCATTACAGACATCCCGTCCCAATGCCTCGGTACATTGCTATGTCATCCATGGGCCAGACAACGCCCCAGGTCTTGTCTTTGGTATTTACGCGATTTGGTTAATTAATTTAATTATTTATTTGGTATTTAGGCCTTGGGAGTCGTACGTGGGCATACAGATAAACTCGACGCCAGCTTAACTGGCTATGTCCTACTCAGTGAGTGCAGAGAAGCATGTGGTGGTGCTACACGTGATATCAGCAAACACTCTTGAGTGGCATTTTAGTCACTTCGTCTTTGAAAGGATTTTATGATTCACTAGGAACCTAGTGAATCATTGTGCAGATCCAAAAATACCGGATCAGCAGTAACTGTCACTTGTGTATTTTATTCTACTGGAATACAACAACTTTCGGTTTGTATTTCTCAAAAAGAGTCAAATTTTGTCCAGGCTGATAGCGAGGAGATTTCCCAGATCAACGAACAACTGTTGATTACATGCACTGAATTGGCTGCAGCTGGTGCCAAGCTCACTAGGTCGTTTGGTCTGTCATCTATGGTATGTGTGTAAGCCACATCACAGCATTTCAGAGTTTCACTCTCTGTCACTTGTGAAGCATCTCGTTGAGTTCCAGATCCTCTCTGGGTCTCATTGCTCTTCACTAGCTTTTACCAACAAGATAACCGTTCATCTTACTTTAGCAGCATGCTCTCCCATCACCAGCTCCAAGGATTGTATTAGTTATCCAAATGTTCCATGCACTGAATTGAAATTGTTTGATGATAGGGCCGATTAATGGTTGATTAGTTTGAATGTACCGTAAGTCTGAATGTCACTTCGAGCTGTTTAGCAATTGCCTGGCTTAGTATCCTTGAGGTGTCAACTATAGACTTATCTCATCAGCTCAGCTTTCTCTTGTCGCCTGTCCCGTCTTTTCTTACTGCTAAGTTTAAATGTTTACTTTTGCATGACGAAGTGTGAGTTACTTAGCCGGGGTCCGACTAGCTGAAATCCAAGCCTTATTTTGCAGGGATATTTTAGAGTAACACCTTTAGGCCTGGTTTAGATTAATACCTTTCATAGGATTAATACTTAGGCATTTCTTCTCGTACACGGAGTTGCACCACTGGCGACTGAATTAGTTCTCGACAGTAGCTTTAAAGAGGCCTATCGTTATTAATATGATTAATGAATATCGTAGCAGAATGATTATTGCTCACTTTTTTATCAAAAGTAGTGAAGCAGTAGTAATTACCAGATCTTTTAATATTACCATCCTTATGATTGTTTAAAAAAAATGAAGTTGATTATTCGTGTATAGAAATTAAGCCGGTAAATGGTTTGTGAAGCTGCAGGAAAAATAGTGCAAATTTTGTAAAAGACGACGTTGAAATTTGTCAAGAAAAACCTGTAATTGTGCTTTTTATTTACCAGTTATGTCATATAAAGCGATCATTATTTTCTGGAATGAATAGCCTAGTCGCTTTTCAAGCGTCAATTAACTAGCGTTAAAATATCACGTCTACCAAGACTCGACGAATCTATCTAACGGTTACTAGATCGATGACATTATTTAAGTCCTATGGTATCCCACGAAAGTGGCACTCTATTTTCTATGTACTTCCATTTCTCATGATCTTTCAACAGCACACCCATCATGCAGGCCAACGATTTTGGTTTCCATATGTTTATCTTCAATATGTTAGCATTGGGCTAAACATCTGCAATAGTCGTGCAAGATGTGTAGCATTTGACCCGTGGTGGCTTGTTTGATGAAGTCAGGCTTTTCTCTTTAAGCTCCTCTTATTAACTATGAACCTGAGCAGCTCTGCTCGACTAGGGAAGAAGTGACTGAATGTGTTTGGTCTAAAGACGTCCTGGTGACTAAATCTAGCACCGACTGCAAAAGTAAAAAGGCGTTTTTCTTACGTCACTTACCACCTTAAACCAGCTTGCTCAGATATTGGCGATACAATTAAAACTTGCTTTGATGGTCAACCAGTAAAAATATAAGTTTATTTAAGCTTTTTAACTGAAAACAAAGAATAAGTTTTCAATTTAAACTGGGCTCGCTTATAGCATTTTCATTTAAAGCATTAGCATTATGCATTTTCAATAGCATTTTCATTTTAAATAAGGAGAAATAGATGTCGCTCTAGATATCCTATATATACTTTTGGAACTATCGATTAGTTTTTGACGTCACAAAGTATATCAGCCCACATATGCACGAAAAGACGGACATATTAAGACCGAGTACTCTGTAATTCATCCTATTTGGCTGGGAAATGAAGCCTTTCTTGTCTTTCAGCTAAATGTTCAGCTTACCAAGTTACCACATGTGAAAAAATTACTCCAGGTTTCAGTCCAGGTCAATATAGTACCATCGATCCAAGGATTTTAAATGGATGGTAGATTTATTGATATTTGAATGGCGTGAGATTTTCAGCTCAACCCTGGCGTTTATTTTATTTTCAACTGCTGAAATCTCTCAACTTTGCGTATTCGACTAATCTTTCGAATAAGGCAGTCGCAGGCAGATTTCCAGAAATCTTTTTGGCTACCGGATCCATTCGTTATTTTTTCCCTGTACGAAGCGTATACTGTTATGGCAATGTCACGGACGATTACTGACCCGTGCTCCTACTTCGATCTCTGCTGCGCTCATTGCGAGCTTCTGTCCTAATCTCAATTGATCGTCAATGAAGTAAACAAATTCAACGGACTTCTGTGGTTTTGAATGAGGACATTGAACAGCAGAAGTAACTTTTATTTTAGAAACATAATCCTCTTAATATATTCGATCAAATATCTTGCCAAAGCTGTTCATCAACTGCAGCTGAGCTTACTGTCTTACTGAGTCAGCCTTCTGGATGCTCTACATACTTGTGCTGTGAACGCTAGTACTATTAGTATCTTCATTACTTGAAATATGCTGTAAGGGCATGGATTGGGCTGTGCATTAAAGCTAATCTGAATGTAGTTTTTAGTTCTAGAAAGACCTCTTCGTAGCTTTTTGCAAGTGTAAGCTCGAAATTATAACGCCCACTTGGACTTGGTAGAGTTACAGATGGAGTAATATAGCATTGCATTGCCGATGGTCTTGTGTCACGTATAGTAATTTATGCCACGCTGAGTTGCCACTGCATCGCAGACCACCTATTTAGTTTGCACCATTAGAATATTATTCGAACTTTTTATTTTCAATATTTTTTTGAATATTTTGAATGCCCTTTTGTGCACCGGTGATAGGTTACAGTGCCCGACTGCATTGTCGTCGCTACTCCATCCTGTAATGCTTCGTTGCTGAGACCAGTTGACTGTTTTTATGTTGTAACTATAAGATGATTCACAATTGCCTTTGCCTATACAGTACTTACTTCACTGATGTAGAGCCGACTGTAATTTCATTTCCAGCCGTCAAGACTCCTCGTTAGAAGAGTGCGACTTTTCTGTGGACCGGCTCAGGACTGTTTCCTTGAACATACGGCAAATGACTACCAAAGAGCAAGCAAGTTCTATTGCTGTGGGACTATGTAGCTTGAAAACGATAACAGAGGATGAAAAAAAAGCTATTACCGTAAGGAGTTTTTTTAAGTCACGCACATTTTTTTCTTAATGTAAATAATTCTGACTCAAAGCCGGCGTCATTGCTCACTTTAAGGTACTTTAGCAATCGCACTAACTTTATATTACCTCAATTAACATATTTATCGTCTGTTAATCGCAATTTCAGCAACTCGAACAACGAATTAGTTCGACTCGATGGGATTTAAATTTTTAAAATTTGTGGATACGAAACATTGCATCCGATGGTCATAGATATTGTTTTGCAAAATGCTCCGTTTTTATATGCGTTCAAGAAGCAATTAAAACTTTCAGGCGCAGATTAATTCTCTTTCTTTATCTGTTTATCAGTCAAAAAGCATGTCCACTTTGAGGTTCTCTCACTTACTTTTACCTTGGTTTGTCGTCTTGCAATTTGTCCTTTTCCTGTTTGACCTTTCACTAGATGGCACCAGTTGCTCAGCCCTGTCTAACTACTTCCGGTCAGGTAATTTTGCACGGCACTAACCTTATCTAGATTACAATATCACAGAAAGGTGACCCATACTTTGTTTAAAACCGGTCTAGACTTATGTACTTCGTTACTTTCATTCACGCCAGGAAATATCCAGAATGCTTAGAGTTTACTTAAACTTAGGCACAAGACTTGGCTGTCGTGAAACTCACAACTGGCTTTTAAGTGTTATACTTCACTTTGCCTACCTTCCGTATCACCTAGTAAATTATTTTATTGACTTTGCGGCTATATTTTTAATATTAATGAGCCTTTATTCTTTTAAATTAGTCTACCTATCGCAATTACTTCCTAATCAGGCGTCTCTCATCAACCTGCAAGTCTAAGGGTACCATAAATACAATAGAGACTGCACCTTCAGGCTGTTTGCTTCTAAAGCCTTAAATTATCCACCGTACATGTGCAGAGAAATGAAGAGAAAAAACTGAAGCGGACTAAGCCTAACGCTCTCCATCGTCAATGTGCAAAGATCTGAAGCTCACCATAAGCTAATGGTAAGGAAACGGCCCTAAGGCGGTTGCTTTCATGACCTCGGTACCGAGGTCGTGGGTGCAATTTCTGTAGTGGGCGATCCTGTATCGCCACTGTAAGCGGTGGTGATAGCCGTAAAGGCTCTTCTGTCGCTATACAAAAGAGGCAGTTGAATCAGCTAAGATTTATTTATTTAGCCATCAGGCAGCATTAACAGCAACACCAAAGTAGGAAAAGCTCAAACAACTTCTTGTAGATTATTGCTAACGCAAAAATAGTTTAGCCTATAAAAAGAATAATTAATTTTATAGCACCCGAAGAAAGACTAAACTCTATTTAGGCACTTCACTTAAACTGCAGGTCTCAAGCCGACGACCTCGGTAATTATATGCATTCACCTTACCTCAGTCATCAAAGGCTAGCACCATAACCCCTGAGCCATCATCCAAGGGACTCATTTAGAAGCTTACAGCAGCTCCAAGTATTATGCACTATGACTCACCGATCAGTTGACCGTTAGTCCAAGAGTGTGACTTAAGTAAGGTCCATCCTTTAAATAGCGGCCAGATCGTAAACTCCAGCATAATCTTGTACGTACAAACTCGTAAATTTCTTTGCTCGTGAGCATCGGCTTAAAGCAGCAGGTTCATAAGGGGCACCCATTTTAAACTCATCATAGTCAAGTGCACAATTCATGATTTAGGCTCAACTGTGAAGCTCATAGTTCTTATTCAACCTCGCGAATATCCTAAATTGATACACTAAAGAAATTGTCAACCCATTTATTGCTTATACCGTTAGCTCTGTTCGAGTGAGTCATCTTTGTGGTGCTGAAGCAAACTACGGCTACAAAATTGAGGAGCTTCCCTGTCAGCCTCTCTCATTTGGCTGGGAACTGATTCAGAAGTTGTAGGTAAATACAAAATGTCTCCCTGTTATTACTGTCCTGCTCCGGGCCGTTTATCGAAAAATCTCCCTAACCATTCTTGTGGTGTAATATGGTGCTTTGCAGTACAGTTCGTTTTATCCCACTCAAAGCCTAAGAAGGTTTCGGCAGGCAGTCCTTAGCTAATGTGATACACCTCATGGAGCAGAGAAAACAAGGAGCATGGCCGATTATCGAAGCAGTTTATTTATTAGGTAGTATTGGCATAGGAGCTCAGGACTGCTGAAATAGATGTGCCACAGCCAGCATCTGGTGATTGGAGGTGACTGCATGCGAATAATATAAGTGACTTCCTTAGTCTAGGACCTGTAGAGCCAAAGATTATGTTGCCAGCAATCTGCAAGTGCAGGAGTGAAAGAGCTTCTTTATTGTTCATAGATGAACTAACGGCAGGATGAGGCGGAACCAGTGAAGCACTTCAGCTGTCGCTGTCGGGAAGCACAAGTATATAAGTGTGTAGTTGTTTATTAACCTGAAGCCGTTAAAGCTTCTTCAGGGAACGAGACGTGGCTGAACGTCCGGGATCTGTAAACTAGCCTTAATATAATTCATTTGTACAGCGCTCAAAGAGAACCCGATCACTATTCAGGCGATTCACGGGTGCCTCGGGCCTCTAGCCCACGACCTCGGCCAGCTAGATCTTAATAATAATATTGTAATAATACTAATGCACTTGATTAAGCGCCCAAAGAGAACTCAATCTCTCTATGCGCTTTACGTTTGCCGGGGCGAGCACATTAACAACTAAACCAAACCAGCTCGGCGCCTTGAAACAAAACGAATGGCCAGTTGCAGTGGCCCGTTGCTCTTTTTGTTAGCCTAGCCAAATTAGAGCTGCCAAATTCTAGCCTGGGATGGGCAATGTAAATTTGTTGAAGGGCCATAGTACATACTGTCTAATCTTAGGTAGGAATCGGCCATGATGGCTATCTACCAACGCAATCTTCTTGACGGAACATTCAAAATATTGGCAGTTCTTAAAGAGAGAAGCATTGCTTATTGTAAGAACAGAGTCTTGTAGTGCAGACACATACTTTTAGTTTCCTTTGAGTTGCAAATTGGTTTTATCGTCGTTTAGTGTGAGGAAGTTGGCTGACGTTTAGGATCAAATGTCTGCAAGCCAAGCTGCAATTGAGCCAGTAGCTGAAGGATATGTCAATGGTTCTGACGATAAAGACCGCTGAGTGGTAAAATGTTAGCTGATCCCACTGCCCCGAATCATATTTTTTGAAGTTTACTACAAATAGAGAGCAGCAAAAGAGCATGAAAGGGCCTTTGTGGGGCTCCACAGATAGGTTGATTGGTAGATAGGAATCGACAACTGTACGACATTGAACGATACTAATAGATATGAGCTCCGTCTGTGCCTTGATTGCTAGATGCATGCTGTCAGTCGTATAACCCGGATTTTGTGATCAATAGTGTCAAACGCGGCAGAGAAATCTAGCTTGTTCAGGTAAATGACATTCTGGTTACACGAAGGAGAGCAGTTTCAATAGTGCAGTGTCGCAGCTTGAGGTCTGAAGGAAGTTCCACATTTTCTACCTATTCCAATTATTTCGATTTTGTGCCTCTGCGACCTAATGGCAGTTAAGGTTTTCCAAACCGACCAACATGTTCCCTTTGTGAGATTTGCAAATGACTTGAAAGACGTTTAGTAATCTTAAAGTCATATACACATAATATTATTATTATTACTAACCCATAACCACAAACCCAGTGTCCATCTCTGCATCTTGCTTGCAATCACATAACAGGGAAACCTAATGTGGTAGCAGTGCTTAACGGTGAAAAGACAGTTGGCGACAGAAGCTTTAGCTCAGCAGGTCTTAGACTGTGGAACTCGCTTCCACAATTCTTACGCAACGACATATACTCCCCAACTGCCGGCTATGGAACATCTTTTTCAGCGGTCCTGAACGGCAACTTCTATGCTACTCACTACCTCAACTGCTCTCCTAACTCTGCTATGCTTGCCACTTTCTCTTTGTTGCGTGAGACGAAGTCTGTTGGGTACCGAATGCGTACCGAAAGCCGCTAAGGCTGTGAGTGCGCTATGCAAAACTCTCCTGCGTAATGCCCACATGGTCTTTATGACTTTGTGGAGTTACTGACGGAGATACATTACATTACATTACATTACCATTCATCACAGTAAGGTGTCAGCTAGATTAGATATCAAGTCGTGGGTTCTCCTTGCTAACGGTAAGGGAGGAGATTTTTTTAAATACATTGCTATTGCCTCAGAGACTTTGTGGAAGCCTGCACGGGATTTGGGAGTTCCGGGTTAGCGATTATCTGTCAGTAACCGAACTCAAATCCGGAAGGAACAATAATAAGACTGGCTATATTCAGTTATGCATGCCGAAATGGAACTTTATCCATACCCATACTTCCTTTTCAGCTATTGCGTAGTGCCTACAAGAGATTTGATTCCATTGGCCTAATATATTTATCTGTATTATAACCCAATTAATTGTCTGTATTCTAGGTATCGTCAACCAAAGCTTTGATGGCAGACAAGCTAATGGAAACGATGCACACAAAAGGGCCTACAAATGCTGTAAGAAATGTCGAAACGCGACGGTATTGAGGCTTTAGATGTAGCCGCAGAGCTATGCAGCAGGGAAAATTGCCGAAACCCTATTCATTCTCGGGAGAATGAATAGGGTTTAACTGAGGGTAGAACTGAGAGAAACTGATCAACTCAGAGAGGATGTACAGCAAGCCCTCGGAGCTAGCAAGACTCAGGCAAATGACCATGAAATGTGGATTTAGTCACAATCCACTAAAGTGTCATCCAGTAGTTGGCTTGCTGTTTGAAATACACCGTAAATGTACAGTCATGCTTGATTAGTGAGCTTGTCCTCCCTGTGCTAAAGAGGGGCCTCCGGCGACTCCTAGAGTGGTGTGGACCTTTACTTGATTTCTCCGTAATACCTCCGGGTATTCCGCTGCTATCTTCGCTGTGACTATTTATGAGCTGTTCTCGGATATGCTACACAAAATAGGACCTGCTTCGCATAAGATGCGATGTTGCCATTAGTCGATACCTACCGGCAGGCCTTCTCCGGCGGGTCAGTGAGAACCTACCTGGATCCTGCGTTCGCCCCATCAACAGCTCGGCTATCAAACCTACGACTCGTAAGTTTAAAGCGCTAAATAGTACTTGTTGCGGTAGTAGCCCACCCGCTGTAGCTCAGCAAGTTGTGAAACGTCGTCACACGGCCGTTACCAAGGTCCAATGCAAATTCGAAGTGCCATCTTCCGCCGGGCCGGACCCAAACGGAGGAGACTACGAGCCACTTCATCGCCGTCACCCTGTTGTTGGACAACCTCTTAAATTCCGCCTACTAAATGTCCGCTCCCTAAAAACCAAGGGGTTACTTATCCGCGATCAGGTGGTCCAGGAGAAGCTAGATGAATTTCTGCTTACCCAAACCTGGATGACGCCTTGTTCCAGTAGCTGTTTTCCCGAGACCACCCCACCCGGGTTCTCATTCTATCAGTCCATTCATTCTGACAAGGTTGGTGGCGGGGTTGCAATTGTTGTTCGCGAATCGTTTGGCTATAAAATGTGCAGTTTCTCGCATGGGTCATCGTTTGAATCGGTTGCTATCAGGTCGTCATCAAAGACAATGCCTCTCACCGTTGTGATATACCGGCCTCCTTCTGGCTGTCTAAACTTGTTGAGTTTTCAGAGTTCCTCGCTAAAATATTTGTGTGTGACAGGCCGCTACTGATTGTAGGAGACTTCAATATTCACGTTGACAACCCTAGCAACAGCCAGGTCTGCTCATTTCTTGACTGTCTGGAGAATCTTGGTTTGGCCCAACACGTTAATCATAGCACCCACATCGGTGGGCACATTCTAGATCTCGTGATCACTAAGGATGTCCTCCCCACTGACTTTGTAGTGTGCCCACTGACCCTCTCAGATCATTGCTCGGTCTCGTTTACTGTTTCTGCTCTCTCGTACGTGCAGGGTAATGTCGAATTTGCCAAACGACGTAACTTACAAACCATTGACTTGGACAAGTTTTTGAAATCTGTTTGTGATGCAGGCCTTCTTGATCTGCATTCAGACTCGACCGGCAGCCTCGATACCCTCACTGATGCGATGAACATGACACTCAGGAGTGCTCTTGACAAGCATGCTCCCGTTCGCTCTATCCGTGTTCAAAGTCGTCGAGATTGCTTTCAATTTACAAAAAATTCCTTAAGATGCGCCGTCTTAAGCGCAGGCTGGAACGTCGTTTCAAGAAATCAGGGTCTGAGGCAGACCTAGTCAATTTTAAAGACTTCCTTCGAGTTTACACACGAAAGCTTAAAAAAGCCAGGGCTTCTTTTTTCATTAGAAAACTGAATTCCTGCCAGCCGGACACTAAACAGATTTATAAGACAGTAAACCATTTACTGGCCAATGCTGTCAGGTCTGACTCCCCAGATATTAAGGGCTCAGCCGAAAAGTTTTCAGCCTTCTCTACTGAAACAATTGTGCACATTCATGCCTCCGTTAAGCCCCCTCCGACCAAAGCAATCGCCGTTCCTCAACCTGTGACATTTCCTAAAAGGTCCTCTGATGTTTCTGCCTGTGATGTGGCTGCCTTAATAAGGTCTAGCAAAAAGAGCTCGTCTCCTGAAGACCCTATACCTTCATCTCTGTGGTCTTCACTCGCAGACCAACTTAGCCCTGCCATAACCAAGATTTTTAATGTTTCTTTGGGAAAAGGGGTCGTCCCCAAGTCCTTCAAAGCGGCAATCGTTAGAACTATTCTTAAAAAGCCTGGATTAGACACAGAGGTCCTAGCAAACTATCGTCCAGTTTCCCTTCTTTCGTTCTTATCAAAGATTCTTGAAAAAATTGTTGCTAAGCAGCTAGTTGAACATGTTAAAAATAATGGAATGTCAGAAACATTTCAATCAGGTTTCAAGAGGCAGCACTCTACTGAAACTGCCCTCCTTCGTGTTAACAATGACATTCTACGTGGCAACGACGACGGGAATGTCACTTCCCTAGCTCTGCTAAATCTGTCTGCTGCATTCAACACCATCAATCACGAAGTTCTGCTTGAACGATTGAGAACAACGATCGGTCTGGCTGACGAAGAACTGGCGTGGTTTAAATCGTACTTGTCTGATCGTGTTCAATCCGTGTCGTGTGGGGGTCAGGTCTCAGACATGAGAAGGGTCACCTGTGGAGTCCCTCAAGGGTCTGTACTTGGTCCCTTGCTGTTCTCTGTTTTTACGCAACCTCTGGGAAAAGTGATTAAGACCCATGGAATAGGATATCACTTCTATGCTGACGATACTCAGTTGTATTTGTCATTTAAACCGTCGGAATCTGCTGCAGCAACTGAGAAACTGAATGCTTGCCTTGCCGATATTCGATCCTGGATGTCGGAAAACTTCCTGAAATTAAATGACGATAAAACCGAACTGCTTCTCATAGGACACCCTAAGCGTGTTGCTGGGTTAAAAGGCTTTGCTGTTCTAATATGTGATGCCATTGTGCGACCTTCACCACGTGCTCGTAATCTAGGTGTCATGTTCGACAGCTGCCTCAATTTCAAAAGCTTCATTCAGAAGACTGCCTCTACAGCTAGCCATCACATCCGAGCCCTATCCAAGATTAGAAGCTGTCTCCCACAGTGGCTTGTAAAAAATTTAACTAGCTCTTTAGTTCTGTCTTGGCTTGATTATTGTCATTCCCTTTTAGCTAGGCTACCAAAGAAAGCTATAATGCCAATACAGCTGACTATGAATACGGCTGCAGGGCTGGTCTTCAAGTCCCAGCGGTTTGAGCACGTGTTACCTTTGCTGGAAGAGCTAGGATGGTTGCCGGTTGAGCAAAGGATACGGAGCAAAGTTCTTACGCTGACCCACAAGGCCCGCCACGGCTTGGCTCTTTCATACCTAGCTGAACTGCTGCATCAGTTTCAGCCTGTTCGCGCCCTCAGGTCCTGTGTGGACAATAAATTAGCTGTCCCATTCCTCCGCTTAAAGACAGTCGGCGACAGAAGCTTTAGCTCTGCAGGTCCTAGACTGTGGAACTCGCTTCCACAATTCCTACGCAACGACATCTACTCTCCAACTGCCGACAATGGCACATCTTTTTCAGCGGTCCTGAGCTGCTACTTCTATGCTACTCACTACCTCAACTCCTCTCCTAACTCTGCTATGCTTCCCACTTTCCCTTTGTTCCCTGAGACGCAGTCTGTTGGCTACCGAATGCGTATCGAAAGCCGCTTAAGCTGCGAGTGAGCTATACAAAACTCTCCTGTGTAACACCCACATGGTCTTTATGACTTTGTGGAGGTACTGACGGAGATAAATTGCATTACATTACAGTACATTACATTACATTACATTACATCACATTTTTTCATAGACGCCGTCCATTGCACACCATATTTGTTTTAATGCCATCGCATGACGTCACGTGTGGGTACAACTCCCACAATTGCATTTACTAATTCAGATGTTGTAGGAACGCAATATTAAGACTGGCTATATTTAGTTATGCATGCCGAAATGGAACTTTATCAATACCCATGCTTCCTTTTCAGCTATTGCGTAGTGCCTACAAGAGATTTGGTTCCGTTAGCCTAATATATTTATCTGTATTATAAATCAATTAATTGTCTGTATTCTAGGTATCGTCAAGCAAAGCTTTAATGGCAGCCAAGCTACTGGAAACGATCCCCACAAAAGGGCCTACAAATGCTGTAAGAAATCTCGAAACGCGACGGTATTGAGGCTTTAGATGTAGCCGCAGAGCTATGCGGCAAGGAAAATTGCCGAAACCCTATTCATTCTCGGGAGAATGAATAGGATTTAACTGAGGGTGGAACTGAGAGAAATTGATCAACTCAGAGAGGATGTACAGCAAACCCTCTGAGCTAGCAAGACTCAGAAAAATGACCATGAAATGTGGATGGAGTCACAATCCACTAAAGTGTCATCCACTAGTTGGCTCGATGTTTGAAATACACCGTAAATGTACAGTCATGCTTGATTATAGTGAGCTTTTATAGACGCCGTCCATTGTACACTGTATTCGTTTTAATGCCATCGCATGACGTCACGTGTGGGTACAACTCCCACAATTGCATTTACTCATTCAGATGTTGTAGCAACGCAATAATAAGACTGGCTATATTCAGTTATGCATGCCGAAATGGAACTTTATCAATACCCATGCTTCCTTTTCAGCTATTGCGTAGTGCCTACAAGAGATTTGGTTCCGTTAGCCTAATATATTTATCTGTATTATAACCCAATTAATTGTCTGTATTCTAGGTATCGTCAAGCAAAGCTTTGATGGCAGCCAAGCTACTGGAAACGATCCCCACAAAAGGGCCTACAAATGCTGTAAGAAATGTCGAAACGCGACGGTATTGAGGCTTTAGATGTAGCCGCAGAGCTATGCAGCAGGGAAAATTGCCGAAACCCTATTCATTCTCGGGAGAATGAATAGGGTTTAACTGAGGGTAGAACTGAGAGAAACTGATCAACTCAGAGAGGATGTACAGCAAGCCCTCGGAGCTAGCAAGACTCAGGCAAATGACCATGAAATGTGGATTTGGTCACAATCCACTAAAGTGTCACCCAGTAGTTGGCTTGATGTTTGAAATACACCGTAAATGTACAGTCATGCTTGATTATAGTGAGCTTTTATAGACGCCATCCATTGTAAACGGTATTTGTTCTAATGCCATCGCATGACATCACGTGTGGGTATAACTTCCACAATTGCATTTACTCATTCAGATGTTGTAGGAACACATACTTCCCCATCGGCTTTACGTCTAGTTCTAGCACTTTGTGATTATTCTAGGGAATTTTGAAGAATTACTTGGACATTGTAGAATTGATTCTACAGCTGCATTATTAGTTGATCAGTTTAATATACCAGTAGACTCTTTTTGACAGTTAACTTTCCTAACTTTAAGAAACGGTTTTCTTTCGATCGATAAGCAATGATTCTAATTCATCCGGAACAATGTTAAACATGGAGTTAAGAATGAAAATTTAATGCGGAGCTGTGAATAAATTCGTAACTGTCGCAGACATCAGCGAGTAAAATAAATAACAGAAAAGTAAACTCGGCGTCACATTTCAGACGAGATACGACAGCAGAATTTACTCCAATTTCTAAAACAGCAAACGACGCAAGAAACTAAGAACTTTAGCACGTTCGTATCTCACAGAACAGACAATTTTCATCCACACCTTTAGAAACGTCTGCATGTTTGTTATTACGCTTTCGATAAGAATAGTGCTTACAATCATTAATGTGATGCAATTAAATTTTAGTGTCGGTATATCTTAGCATCAAATACATCAGAAGTTAAAAGCTAATTTGATAATAATAACACAGTATAGCACATCGAATAATTGAAAATCGTTCTAGGCAATTTAAGAATGTTTTAGAGAAAAAATTACCATAGGATCATGGTTATAGTCGCAACACCATCAGTCACCACATCGTCAGATGCCATATGTACAGGGTCGACAAGCAGACATGGTCAGTAGCAGCAGGCACAGTGTCACCAATCACAAGCTCACAGGGACCAACTAAATACTTACGTTTTAAATAGGGTTTAAAGCATAGAAATTTTCTTCATGCAGGGGATGTCGTTATCTCAGTCAGGAGTATGTTCCAGGATTTGGTAGCATAGGAGCTAAAGACAAAACGAGGTTTTGAGGTTCGTACGAAGTAGTGATATACGAATTGAGTCGGATCAAAAAGCGCTACGACGCTTGGCCTAGTGGGGGAATAGTTCGGATAGATGCTCTGAAGCCAGAGAATAGGAGAACCTAAAAGTAAGTGACAATACATTGAAGGTGATTTGCTACTTGATTAGAAGCCAGTGCAGGTCGGCAAGAAGTGGCTTTATGAGGCAATTGCAGCAGTAGATCGTTTATATAGCTCCCAAAGAACCTAATATGTGTCGTGGCACTGCAATACTTATTGGAAGATAATCAAATCACACAATTTACCGATATGCACTGTATTAGGCTATTACAAAGCACACGAGTATCACGCACACACCAGCATTATAAACAAAGTATGAAGTGACTTGCAGCCAACGTTTAGTTAAAGCTCTTGCCTTCAAGAAAGTAATCTAGATCCAGAATAATAAGTGGAAGTTTTAACGAGAAAGACGTTGATCTCTCAATACAGTTTTGAGCATAAAAGGTTCAGTTTACCTGTTTAGGAAATTCAACATTTCAATTTACATAGCATCCTAAAAGCCTTAACGATTATCACGACAACTTGCAGTGTCGAATAAAGGATTGCTCACTGCATGTCTCCCCTCTCCGAAATGCAATGTTAAAGCACCACACCGCTGGGCTTACTTAGTGACAATTGCCCAGCGCCTTCAGTGCGAAGATCGTGGTTTTATTAATGTCGGCAAAGGTCCTGAGTTGAGAGAGAGAGACAGTGATTTTATTTTACCAACTCAGTTTGAATCTTGCCAATTTATTATTTAGACAAATACCACTCTAGGTCTTACCATCTAAGGTGATCGAGAGTAGTAGAATAAAACCTGTTCGATTTAAATATCTTTTCTTCTCACTAGGTCCAATCGTCTTAACGGCTCTACTTTGATCTAAATCATGTTTTAGTAATACATTAATTTTTATACCGTAACAAACTATTTTGCAGTATTTTCCCACAATCAGTCGAGCATGAATATGTTATCTACATAACGACTGCCCTGCAAGATTGCTTTTTGTTAAGCTGATTTACCAGCTAATTTAGCAGCCGCACTCAAAAAAAAATTTGAGTTGGTCATGAGTTTCCACCGCTATACTATAAACTTTTTTAGGGTCGTAATGTTAGTTGAAATTCGAGGAAAGCTGGTACCAACTGCCAGCCACGAAAATAATAATTGTGACGGGTGTAGCCAGGTAATTTTAATATTCGGATCTGTTACATGTATCGAAGACGGCTCTCAAATATTTTAGGTTAAATAAAATTATTAAGGTTAGTGTATTATGGCTGCATCCCAGCTCTGGCATGCGTCGCTGGTAGAGTCACAGTTATTTGTGCTCCTGTGACATAGACCCTATTAGAGGTAGGACTTCTTTAATAGGCTAGCAGACGATAGCCACGGCACACATAAAATAAGTCGAGACTTTTTAACTTATTCTGAATTTTCTCTTAAATCATGGAATATCAGGAAAATCCGGAATTCAATTTAGAATGAACATTGTATATTTTCTAGACAAAACATGTGGTAGTTTACTGATTTCAACTCATAATGTGCAGACATATTTTACATAATCTTAAAAATATTTGATTTACATTCTTGATAAAATAATTGAATTGGCAGGTAGTACATGATAAGCTCTGATGTAGTAACAGTTGCCGATAATCGCTTCTGTTATCAAGTAAGAAGTCTAATACATAGAAAGCACGTCGTTCTATACTTTCACCATCACAATAAATGAGCGACATTTCCTAACCTTCTAGGATAGCAAGAGCTGCCGGGTCCCAAAATAAATTTATATGATGTTGTACATAGCCACAAGGGAGTTTCTCCTTGGCCAAAGTCCTGAATTCCCTCTTCCTGTTTTTGTGATGCTACAAGGATAAACGTCTGAGGTTCAAATTAAACAGGGTTGGCTCTCGTAGAAACCACGTAGCAATCCCAGCAATAAACTTCACACATTCATCATGATAAAGATAGAAGCTGCCATTCCTGCCAAGATTTGCAAGCTTTATGAAATGGTCCTGTATTTTGGTCTCCAGATATACAACGCCACTCTCAATGACTGAATAAAACAAACTGCAAGCTAATAAATAGATTTGCCTAGATTGGCTTACTTCAACGTACTCAGCAAAGCAAAGCCCTGATTATGAATATGTTCAACTGCTAAAGTTGTCATTTTTCAGACATTATATCTGTCTTTTGTCAACACCCTTACAGTTCTCTCGTCGTTGACAATGCAGCACGGTTCGGCCAAATACCAAAGTTGCTCACGTGACACTAATTAACTTTTGCTGAACTCCGCCTACCTGCCTTGTCTGCTTCACCGGTGCTCGTTCCTCGTTTTATTTTTTAAGCTAGGACTGCCAATCGTACCACAGCGAGCATAGCCGCTCTGTGTACCCAACCAACTTTAGTACCAACAGATGCATAGTAGCATTAACTTCGCTGCTGGTGTCAGCCTACGGCGGATGCCTTGCTGTGGACTTTTGGAAGAATGTGGCAATGAGGCACTGAATCAGTTCGATTTCATATGCAAAAGAAATCTTAAAGAAATGTCACAGAAAGCATACTGCAGTTTCTAAGGCGTAGGTAATTCAAAATACACACCTACACCCCCGCACCCCCACCCGCCAGCGTTTAACTCCTGGCTTCGCCTCGTGTCGTAACCATCCGCGGACGCCAAGCTAGTGAGATCTTAATTAGCCAGCTCGGCTGCAACCACGTGACCTTTGACCGGCGCCGGTGAAAAAACCGCAGCACTCAGCTGTTGCCAGGCGCCTGGCAGGTGCTGGGAGGCTGGCGCTGGCTAGCTCTGGGCGCTCGCGTTGGGTCTACGCTTTCACATTTAGGCTTGAGCAGAGATTATTGTTGGGTATTTTTTACTGCCGGCGTCAGCCGAGGTTAAGCTCGTGTCCCAATTCTTCTGCCCTAGTCAGCTGGCACTGCCGAAATCAGTGTCTGCACTGGCATCGGCTCTGTGTCCCTGCTTCCGGTGCTCAATAGCGTGGCGTCAATTCATTAGGAACGTAACGCCGCAAGACTGAAAGAGGGCATTCGTAACATCCATGTACGTAACTGGCGCACAGCTCCATAGGTGGAATCGAGGCGACGGGTTCCACCGCTGCTATAGCCACCTCGCCTCGGGCAATGCTAGTCCTTATGAGCTTATATGCTCGAGTAGCCATGGCATACCCACTCCTTTGTGGTGATGGCAACACGGCCGTGTAAGCCTGCTTGCTCAGTTCCAAGGTACTGCAAAAACATATTTTAATTTGAAACTAATTTTGAAATCATCGATCTTGGGAGGTTTCGAATGCTGTTGGAGCGACATTTGTTTCACTCAATGTACCATTATTCCGTTTGACGGCTAATCTCCGAAATTTCAGCATTGACAGCAATACAAATAATAAACTTAACTGCATAGCAATATTTTTGTGGTATCCAGAGTGACGTGTATCTTTTTCTTGGCATTTAGCATGTACACTAAAGGACGAGAGCAAATTGTTAGGAGACACAATGCCCAGTTTCAGCACGGCAAAGTAAACTTATCTTAACCTTTCCTGGCCTCGCTTCAGCTCAAGTTTTCGTCTCTTGTCTGGTCTACTTTCAGCATGAAAACATTCTGCAAAGGAAACATCTGTCTCACGCGACTTGTGCAGCGACAGCGAGTTTATGTTAAAACGCAAGCGGTCCCACCGGGCGAGTCGCAGTTTGCCGACATCGCCCAGCCTTTGTTGGCTAAGCGCACACAGTCAGAGTGAAAGGTCAGACGAATCTAGCCACTTTTTGTTCTTAATCGACGCGCATTTAGCTGTTCCAGTGATTTGTGCACTCAATGTCGTCCGTTACCATTGCAAGAATGAAACGTCGGTGCGAAAGTGGAAAAGCCGTCACTTGAAATTAGCTCTGCCAGCATATCTCCTGTAGCTTGAGCGAACCGTTCCGTCGAGGGAGACGAGTGCAACGACGCGTTGCGTGAAAGAAGGGCTGCACTTTGAATACGTGCAAAGTATCAACAAGCTTGTCGTCTTGATCTTCATATTTAAACTTGCACGCCCGCACGTCGGTACCTTTCGACTGGCTTCTCGGCTGGAATGTCTTATTGTTTGTGTGAGCGTATTTCCACGTAGAATGAGGATAAGGGGGACAATTTACTTTTGTGACCATTTTTGCTTCGAAGCAAGCATTGCAGCAGGACATTCATAAAGTCCTGAGCGACGTCGTCAATTTGCACTTTTTTTCGTCCTGAAGAACCAGAGTGACGTTATTAACATAAGCACAAAGGTCGCGCCTTATTATTAAGCACTGCAGGAAACGGAATCAGTGAAATTGTTTCTTCATCGCGTTTGCCTCAGAAGTAGGCTTCAAAATCTTTGGCAACGAAACAATGCAAATACTTAACAGTGCTGCGTAGAAGTCATTGAGTTGGAATTGAAGCAAATTGAAGCTTGAAAGTTTGCTTTCCCAGAAAGTATCACTCGGATATTTTACAGTAATAGGGCAGAAATTAATCACCGCGTTCCATCTAGAAAGTGATGCACCGCCCCGGGGTATCCTAGTGGTTAAGGTGCATGCTTTTTACGACCGAGGTTAAGGTGGACGCATTTAATTACTGAAGTCAAACGCTCTTACCGCCTTGGCATGCATGAAGCGCCTTGATCGAGATTAAGTTCTCAATGGGCACTGTGCAAAGTGAGTTTACATAAAATGGCATCAATGTGGTAATCGTTGATGTGACGGTGCAGCTCGAGGCCAGCGAGAAGGCGGCCCAAACAAGATCGATAAAAATGCGGCCACTGTCCAGTTGTTCTTGACCACTAGCTACCTGTTGGTGGTGGTGGTTTGGCCCTACGCGATCGGGGCTCTCGGCAGCTGGTGTCCAGACAATGAAGCATCGCCAGGCGGACCTAGGCATTCTGCATGCGAATTGAAGGCCGTGGCGGCGGCGGTTCGTCTCCGATGCCATTACCTGCTCGGAAGGAGTGCGGTCCCTGTTTTCCTGAGTCGGTAGGTGCCAGTTGTACACGCGTCCCCGGCAGGGCAGGGCTCCGCCGGCAAATGTATGAACGTTCAAAATTTTAATAAATCTTACATAAATATGTTGCAAAAAGTTAATACACTTGCAGCTAGTAACCAAACAAAGCTATGGATGTTAACTAAGAGCCTGCTCCGTCGCAGACAGCGAGGTTTAGGCTGTGATTGGCGTGAGAACAATAGAAGGATCGTGGTTTTTTTTCCAAGTCACTCTTGAACGCTGGAATGTTTTCTCATTTTGTTACTGCCAGTATTAAAAGTTTGAAATGCGCAATACGTCATGATAATCCCCATTATTCGAGCTTTTCTAAGAGTGACGAGAAAAAGTCCAGCTCCACTATTACTTTTAGAAATCCCGAAAAGTACTATTTCATCGCTGCCTTTTCATTTGAACGTTTAAAGAAACGCAGCATCATTGACATCCGGCGGCTGACATTTAGCTTGCAATCCCGCATACTACCGAGATATTTAGCATCCATCAAACGATTTTAAAATACTTCCAGAAATGTCTAATTCACACTGCTGTTGCTCTGCAGAGCTGCTAATAATAATCGGGTCCTCCGTAGAAACGACACAACCCCTCAGCATAGACGATAGAGCTGCCCACTGAAACACTTAGCGCGCTCAGGCTCGAGATAATTTCGTACCTAGTCCTCCTGCCGAAGTATAATGGGACGCTGCGGACAAGAAATTTAGTCTACATACTTCTCTATTCTCGCCTCGGCTAACGCTGGGTGCTAGCCTCTCCTGTCTCAGTAGCAGGCGTGAGTGCCGATGGGAACTCAATCGCTTCTTCGTCTTTCACGTCGGTTTGCTCGGGCGAATCCGCTCTTACACAGGCACAATGTACACTTGCCCGACAAAATCTTCCAATGCAGGTTTGCCATTCTTTCCCTCGACCTCTCGTCGCGTCCATCTATGGTAATGGCTAAGTGAACAGCTAGCCAGACTTGGTTTCCTATGCCCTTCCGGCGATTTCAGATTTTCCGCAGCCTTCTAGCAACGACAATATTTAAATTATAAGAAAAAATTGCTGCCGATCTTGGTAGCTATGGCGGCACAACGGCAAGCCACTGAAACCGACCATCAAAATTTCGTCTTGGACTCTCCTTGGGGATGTCTTACTCAGTCTAGGACCAAGATAGTAATCCGAGGCAGAAAAGAGTGCTTGTCGATATCGGTCTCTCGTTTCAAGCCGAGGTTCCTTACATATCGACTTCGCGTAGGCCCCAGATAAAGTAGAAATAGCACACGTGTAGAGTATCGTGCGAATCTCTCTGGCGGAACGAAGTAGCTCCTTCGAGCCAGTAGCCGTGAATTTGTCCGATCGGTACCTAAGTTGGTCTTGTTAAAGCGGCACCGAAAGCCACCAGATTTTTGCAGATATAAATATGTGTCTGTTCTAAAAGCTTGGCTATTTTAGAGGCGATCAGCAAACGGGAAAGTGTGCTTTATTTCAAAACCTCACAATTTATTTTAAATGAATTAGCAATTAAATGCCAGCGGTCTTTTCGAGGTAGTTCCCTTACTGTAGCTACGGTGCAGATTACACAATAAAATGACCTGTGACTACTTTCATAGCCGAAAGTACTAAAAAATAAATGTAAGCGAAAGTCATTGTAAGTCAGTAGAACATGCCGCTGCGAACCGATTACGTTAAACAGACGTAGCTCACACGATTACAGAACGACTTCATTCATTAGAAAGTACGAGCAACGCTGTAAAATTTGCTTACACACTGCTAGTTACTGCGGTAATCCATATATTAATAATAATAATATTAATGCATTTGATAAAGCGCCCTCAAAGAACTAAATCTCTTTCTAGGCATTTCACATTTTAGGCAAAAGGAATCACCTGTAAATGGCGAAACCTGAAGAATGTTTGCCTCATCTCTGCTTCTCAGTCCCCCTTCGATATGTCTTCAATGATAGATAGCTACAAAACTGCACTAGCTGACATGCTCAACGAGTTTGCATTTCTGACTAAGCAGACTGTGTGCCCTCGCCCATACGGGCTATGGTTTACCGTAGACATTAATCAAGCAAGGTCAAATATGGCCTTTATAAAAGCATTGTTGATTCATTTGCTGATGTCGGCGATCAACCATCTCCTCAACCGCTCCCAGGTTAGCTCATTATCTGATTATCTTTGTGATGACCTAGCATATCGCTTCCAAGCTTCTTTGTCCAGAAGAAAGATGCGATCTGCACATGTGATGGCAGCATCCCCCTAGAATGCTGTCCCTCGATTCCATGTAGCACCTTAATGTCTACATTCAAGCAGGTCACTAGTGACCTGGCTTTTCAGTTTACATCGCAATCACAGAAGACAACAGTCGGTCAGATCCTATTCCAACAGCACTGCTCCTAAGTTGCATTGATATGCAGCTGCCATTCCTAACTAACACATCAATATGTCATTAGTCTCAGGTCATGTCCCAGCACCTTCCAAAAAAAGCCGTAGTCAGGCCATTACTTCAGAAAGTGACACGAGACCAAGAGAACTTGATCAACTACCGCCAAATCTCAGTTCTACCATTCCAATCAAAGACACCGGAGCTGGTCGTGGCGGACAAGCTGAACTCATATGTTGAAACTTCAAACCTTGCTAGTAAGTTCCAGTCTGGCTTCAGAGCTAATCACTCCACTGAGTCAGCACTGCTTCGGGTATACAACTACTTACTTAGGAATGCAGACCTGAATAGAATATCTCTGTTAGTTTCGCACAATCTTTCGGCAGCGTTTGATCAATCACCAAGTTCTTTTTGAGCCCCTGTCATTGCGGTTGGGCATTACTGTCACTGCTCCGAAATTTTTCAGGTCCAATTTCAGTTGGACACTCCAGAGTATTGATGTGAATGAACAAAGTTCATCCGAGGTACTTCTGATATATGGGGTAGTGGCTCTGTGCTCGGTCCGGTTCTTTTTCTGGTTACTATTGCCGTTATTATACTCTTCCTCTTGCAATATAATAGCCAAACACAATTTAGGCTTCACCTGATACGCAGTTGACACTCATTTGTTCACGTGTTCCCTTCCAGAAATCGAGAACGCCGAATTCTCTCAACTTCCTAGCTGCATGTATTGATGATACACGATGCATGTATTGATGACATCCCCACATGGATGGCAGCAATTTTTGTTAAATTAAATGATGGTGAAACTTACTTACTAGTGATTGGAAACCAAGGGTGATTCAGAAATTGGAAATGCTAGCGCTCAAACTCGGCTCTGCCAGCATATCTCCTGTTGAGTATGCACGAAATCTAGGTATTATGTTCCAAACTGAACTTTCGTTAGACGACCACATCACATCCACAATCAAGTCTGCCCACTTTCAGCAACTTAACCTTGCTAACATTCGGGCTTGTTTAGACAGGGATAACGCATATCAGTAGGTCCATGCATTAGTGATATCCCGTCTTGACTTCAGTAACTCACTGCTTGCTGGCCTACCGGCATGTGCAATCAGGCGCTTGCAGCTGGTAAAAATCTCTGCAGCTAGGCTTGTCTGTCGTGAGCATTGCGGTTGCCACATCACACAATGTCTTGTCAACCTGCAGTGGCCACCAGTCAAGCAACGCATTGACTACAAGGTTTTATCATTCACTTTTAGGTCACTTCATTTTTTGGCCCCGGCTACCTATTAGATTTAATGGCCTCCCCACACAGGCCAAACATGATAACACCGGCTTTTCAGAATCTAGCTGTTTACCTCAAATCATTTGGAGTCCTCACCTTTAGTTCGTACGTCACCAAAACTTGAGACTCATTCCCGACTTCCGTTGCGAATCCCCTGACTTGATTATATGTAAAAATAAATTAAAGCCCACCTATTTATCTCAGCACTTAGTGGGTCCCTGTGATTCGTTGCGTGTATAGCTATGGGTGCTAACACTGTGCATGCTGACCCTGTGCATGTCACCCCTAACCAGGTTATTCTTGTTTTCCATTGAGCATGCTAGTACTAGCCATTCACTCACGCTTCCTTTACAGTACATGTAAAGTGCCTAGAAAGAGAACGAGTTCTTTGAGGGCTCTTTATAAAAAAGTGTTGCTATTGTTTTAGCGTAGCAGGTACCGCCGTTTCGCCGTTTCACGGTTTTGCCGCCTCACATCCTGCGGCTTAAGCTCGGCCAGCACCGGAAGCTTGGCCAGCACCGGATGCTTGGCCAGCACCGGATGCTTGGCCAGCACCGGATGCTTGGCCAGCACCGGATGCTTGGCCAGCACCGGATGCTTGGCCAGCACCGGATGCTTGGCCAGCACCGGATGCTTGGCCAGCACCGGATGCTTGGCCAGCACCGGATGCTTGGCCAGCACCGGATGCTTGGCCAGCACCGGATGCTTGGCCAGCACCGGATGCTTGGCCAGCACCGGATGCTTGGCCAGCACCGGATGCTTGGCCAGCACCGGATGCTTGGCCAGCACCGGATGCTTGGCCAGCACCGGATGCTTGGCCAGCACCGGATGCTTGGCCAGCACCAGATTTTTGGCCGGCACCGGAAGCTCGGCTCTCCGTCCCAGCTTGGCCGCCGGACGTCTGGGCAAGGCAGGCTGTATGGCTGAGGGCACTAGAGCTAATGGTATGAGCACGTGCTGGTCGTCAGCATGGCACGTGTCAGCCTCTATTTCATGTAGCATAGGTTTAAAATGCTCCTAAAAGCTGCCATCGCCAAGGGCAGCACGGCAAGTTGTAACTGGCTTGCCAAGCATACGGTGGCTCCTATAAATTACTGCAATCCACATTAATTAGGCTGAAATCAAAAAATTATAGGCGTTCAGAGCTCAATCTGTAGGTGAATACTGTGCTAAACCTTCGATTCTATTTAAATACCAAGTCTCACGTGGTTTCGCAAGCACACTTACGCAAAAGAGCAGTAACGGCAGAAGCCTGTCCCTCAATCCAGCACAATCCGTCTAAGTTTACCTCGAATCCACCAAAAAACAGCAGGACAAAACGGCCAAAATTTTTAACATAAAAACTAACCTACAAGTCAAATTTAGTCACAACATCCCAAGCTATTTCGCTGAAGCGTTATCAGAAAGTGTACTGAAATAATTTGCAAGGGCCTGCAAAAATACGGCAATCAATCACGATCCACCGAAATCCACTGCATTCTTCCGCGGGACGAAGGAAATCCTGTTCAAAATGCTTCCTTTTTCCAGCAAATGACTTAACTCTGTGAAAATTGTACTCACAGAATTTAGCTTGCATTGTCAAGGCTGCACTCGTACATTGCATTGCAGCTCGTGTTCGACAGCTGCCTCAATTTCAAAAGCTTCATTCAGAAAACTGCCTCTACAGTTGGCCATCACATCCGATTCCTATCCAAGATTAGGAGCTGTCTCCCACAGTGGCTTGTAAAAAATTTAGCTATCTCATTAGTTCTGTCTCGGCTTGATTATTGTAATTCCCTTTTGGCTGGGCTGCCAAAGAAAACTAGTATGCCACTGCAGTGGACAGTGAATATGGCAGCAAGGCTAGTCTTCAAGGCCGAGCGGTTTGAGCACGTATCTCCTTTGCTAAATGAGCTAGGATGGATGCCGTTTGAGCAGCGGATACAGAGGAAAGTTCTTAAGGTGACCCACAAGGCCCACCACGGCTTGGTTCCTTTGTGCCTAGCTGAACTGCTGCATAAGTTACAGCCTGTTAGTGTGCACAGGTCTTGTGTGGACCATAAATTAGCTGTCCCACTCCTCCACTTAAAGACAGTTGGCGACAGAAGCTTTAGCTCTGCAGGTCCTAGACTGTGGAACTTGCTTCCACAATTCTTGCACAACGACAACTACTCACCTACTTGCTTACTATTTCATATCTTTTTCAGCGGTCCTGAGCTGCTACTTCTATGCCACTCACTACCTCAACTCCTGATCTGATTCAGCTATGCTTCCCACTTTCTCTTGGTTGGATGAGACACAGTCTGTTGGCTGCCGAATGCGTACCGATAGCTGCTTTGGCTATGAGTGCACTATACAAAACTCTTCTGCGTAACACCCACATTGTCTTTACGACTTTGTGGAGTTACAGACGGAGATCCATTACATTACATTAAATTACAAAAAATGAAGTGACCTAAAAGTGAACGACGGATTTTTGAATTCAATCCATTGCTTGACTAGTAGCCGTTAGTCTTTAGCTTCAGGTCATGTCCCTGACCCTTGAAAAAACTGTAATCAGGCCACTTATCAAGAAAGCGACAGGAGATTAAGAGAACTTAAGCAACTACCGCCCAGTCTCCCTTCTACCATTCCTATCAAAGACACTGGAACGGGTCGTGGCGGCCCAGCTCAACTCATACATCGAAACCTCACACCTTGCTAGCAAGGTCCAGCCTAGCTTTAGAGCTAATCACTCCACAGAGTCAGCATTGCTTAGGGTGTACAACGACCTCCTTAGGAATGCAGACGTGGGTTGATTGTCTGTACTTGTTTTGCTCGACCTTCCAGCAGCATTTGATACTTCTGGTGCTTAATAGCCTTACATTAATTCACTAGGAACGTAACGCCGCGAGACTGAATGAGGTCGCTCGTAACATCCCTGTACTTATCTGGCACACAGCTCCATAGATGGAATCGAGGCGACGGATTTCACCTCTGCTATAGCCGCCTCGCCTCGGGCAATGCTAGTCCTTATGAGTGGGCTCGAGTAGCCATGGCATACCCACTCCTTTGTGGTGATGGCAACACGGCCGTGTAAGCCTGCTTGCTAGTTCCAAGGTAATGCGAAAACTAATTTTAATTAAAAACTAATATTGGCGATCTTGGTTGGTTTCGAATGCTGTTGGAGCACCATTTTTTTCCACTCAAAGTACCGTTATTCCGTTTGACGGCTAATCTCAAAAATTCCAGCGTTGACTGCATTACAGATAATAAACTTACTTGCATTACAATATCTGTCTGGCGTCCAGAGAGATGTGTATCTCTTTTTTGGCATTTAGCATGTACACTAAAGGAAGAGAGTAAATTGTTAAGAGACACATTGCTTAGTTTCGGCACGGCAAAGTCAACTTATCTTTACGTTTCCTCGCCTCGCTTCCGCTCAAGTTGTCGTCTCCTATTTGGTCTACTTTCAGCATGAAAACATTCTGCAAAGGAAACATCTGTCTCACGCAACTTTTGAAGTGACAGCGAGTTGACGTCGAAACGCACGCCGTCCCACCGGACGAGTCGCAGTTTGCTGACATCGCGCAGCCTTTGTTGACCAAGCGCACACGGTCACAGTGAAAGGATAGACTAATCTAGCCACTTTTTGTTCCCTATCGACGCGCATTTAGCATTTCCAGTGAATAATTCATTCAATGCCGTCCGTAACTATTGCATAAGTGAACCGTGGAAAGGCCATTACTTGAAATCAGCTCGGACAGCATATCTCCTGTAGCTTGAGCAAGCCGGTACGTCGAGGGAGACGAGTGTAATGACGCGTTTCGGGAAAGAAGACCTGCTCTTTGAATTCGCTCACAATTTCGACAAGTTTGTGCCTTGATCTTCATATTTAAACTTGCGCGCCCGCACGTCGGTACCTTCCGACTGACACCTCGGCTGGAATGTTTTATTGTTTGTGTAAGTGTATTTCTGCGTGGAATGATAATAAGGAAGAAGATTTACTTTCGTGACCAGTGTTGCTTCTAAGCAAACATTGCAGCGCGACATTCATTCAGTCCTTAAGCGATTATGTTAATTTGCACTTTTTGTCGTCCTGAAGAACCATAGTGACCTTATTCACATCAGCACAAAGGTCGCACCGAATCATTAAGCACAGCAGGAAACGGAATTACGGAATTTGTTTCTTCATCGCGTTTGCCTCAAAAGTAGGCTTTAAAATCGTCGCTGTTTAAACCATTGCAAATACTTTGCATTTAATTACGGAAGTCATATGCTCTTACCGCCTTGGCGTACATGAAGAGCCTGGATCGAGAGTAAGTTCTCTTAGGGCACAGTGCAAATTCAGTTTACACAAAATGGCATCAATATGGTAATCGTTTATGTGACGGTGCAGTTCGACGCCAGCGAGGATGCCGCGGCAAAGACGCCAGCGAGGAGGCAGCCCGAAACAAGATTGATAAGAATGCGCCCACTGTTTGGTCGTTCTTGACCGCTGGCTACCTGACGCTGTGGCGGTTAGGCCCTATGCAATCGGGGCTCTCGGCCACTGGTGTCCAAACAATGAAGCATCGCCTAGCGGACTTAGGCATTCTGCGTGTGGAGTGGAGGCCGTCGCGGCGGCTGTGCGTCTCCGATGCCATTACCTGCTCGGAAGGAGTGCTGTCCCTGTTTTCCTGAGCCGGGAGGCACAGGTAGTACACGCGTCCCCGGCAGGGGAGGGCTCCACCGGCAAATGTATAAACGTTCAACATTTAAACAAATCTTACACGAATATGCTGCAAAAAGTAAATATACTTGCAGCAAGTAACCAAATAAAGCTATGGACGTTAACTAAGAGCTTGCTCCGTCGCAGACAACAAGGATTAGGCTGCGATTGGCGTGAGTCCAATAGAAGGATCGTGTTTTTTTTTCAAGTCGTGCTTGAACGCTGGAATATTTTCTCATTTTGTTACTGTCAGTATTACAAGTTTGACCTGGGAAATCTGCCATGCTCATCCCCACTAAGCGTGCTTTTCTAGGAGTGACGAGAAAATTCCAGCTCCACTATTACTTTTATAAATCCCGAAAATTACTCTTTCATCGCTGCCTCTTCCTTTAAACATTTGAAAACACGCAGTATCATTGAAATTTGGCAGCTGACATCTAGCTTGCAATCCTGCATACTTCAGAGATATTTAGCATCCATCAAGCAGTTTTGAAATCCTAATAGAAATGTCCAATTCACACTTCTGTCACACTAAAGAGCTGCTAATAATAATCGGGTCGTCCGTAAAAACGACACAACCCCTCAGCATAGACGATAGAGCTGCCAACTGAACCGCTTAGCTCACTCAGCCTCGAGATAATTTCGTACCTGGTCCTCCTGCTGAAGGAAAATGGGACGCTGCCGACCAGAAATGTCGTCTACATACTTCTCCATTTTCGCCTTAGCTATTGCTGGGTGCTGGCCTCTCCCGTATCAGTAGCAGCCGTGTGTGCCGACGGCAAATCAATCGCTTCTTCATCTTTCACGCCGGTTTGCTCAGGTGAAACGGCTCTTACACAGGCACAATGTACACTTGACCGACAAAATCTTCCAATGCTGGCTTGCCATCATTTCCTTCGACCTCTCATCGCGTCCATCTATCATAATGGCTAAGTGAACGGCTAGCCAAACTTGTTTTTCTATGTCCTTACGGCGATTTCAGATTTTCCGGAGCACTTCTAGCAACTGCAATATTTAAATTACAAGAAAACTTTTCTGCCGATCTTGGCAGCTATGGCGGTACAACGGCAAGACACTAAAACCAACCTCTAACAGTTGTTCTTGGATTCTTCTTGGGGATGTCTCACTCAGTCTAGGACCAAGATAGTAATCCGAGGCAGAAGAGAGTGCTTGTCGATATCGGTCTCTCGTTTCTAGCCTCCTTACATATCGACTTCGCATAGGCCACAGATAAAGTAGAATTAGCACACACGTAGCACACGTGTAGCGTATCATGCGAATCTCTCTGGCGGAACGAAGTAGCTCCTTCAGGCAAGTAGCCGTGAATTTGTCCGATTGGTGTGAAAGTTGGTCTTGTTAAAGCGTCACCAAAAGCCACCAGATTTTTGCAGATATAAATATGTGTCTGTTCTAAAAGCTTGGCTATTTTAGAGGCGATCAGCAAACGGGAAATGTGCTTTATTTCATGACCTCACAATTTATTTTTAACGAATTAGCGATTCAACGCCAGCAGTCTTCTTGAGGTAGGTCCCTTACTGTAGCTACGGTGCAGATAACACAATAAAATGACCTGCGACTACTCTCATAGCCGAAAGTACTCAAAAATAAATGTAAGCGAAAGTCTTTGTAAGTCAGTAGAACATGCCACTGCTAACCAATTACGCAAAACAGACGTAGCTCACACGATCACAGAACGACCTCATTCATTAGAAAGTACAAGCAAAGCTGCAAAATTTGCTTACACACTGCTAATTAATGCGGCAATCCATATATCAATAATAATAATAATGCACTTGATAAAGCACCCCCAGAGATTCCAATCTCTTTCTAGGCGCTTCACATTGGCGGTAAAAGGAATCACCTGTAAATGGCGAAACCTGAAGAATGTTTGCCTCAGCACCTTCCAAAAAAGGCCGTAGTCAGGCCATTACTCCAGAAAGTGACACGAGACTAAGAGAACTTGATCAATTACCGCCCAATCTCAGTTCTACCATTCCTATCAAAGACACTGGAACTGGTCGTGGTGGACCAGCTGAACTCATATGTTGAAACTTCAAACCTTGCTATTAAGTTCCAGTCTGGCTTCAGAGCTAATCACTCCACTGAATCAGCAGTGCTTCGGGTATACAACTGTCTACTTAGGAATGCAGACCTGGATATAATATCTCTGTTAGTTTCGCACAATCTTTCGGCCGCGTTTGATCAATCGCCAAGTTCTTTTTGAGCCCCTGTCATTGCGTTTGGGCATTACTGCCACTGCTCCAAAATTTTTCAGTTCCAATTTCAGTGGGACACTCTAGAGTATTGATATTCATGAACAAAGTTCATCCAAGGTACTTCTGAAATATGGGGTAGTGGCTCTGTGCTCGGTCCGGCTCTTTTTCCGTTACTATTGCCGTTATTATATTCTTCCTCTTGCAATATAATAGCCAAGCCCAATTTAAGCTTTACCTGATACGCAGTTTACACTCATTTGTTCCTTTGTTCCCTTCCAAAAATCGAGAACGTCGAATTCTCTCAACTTCCTAGCTGCATGTATTGATGATACATGATGCATGTATTGATGACATCCCCACATGGATAGCAGCATTTTTTGTTAAACTAAATGATGATAAAACTAACTTACTAGTGATGGGAAACCAAGGGTGATTCAGAAATTGGAAATGCTAAAGCTCAAATTCGGCTCTGCCAGTATATCTCCTGTTGAGTCTGCACGAAATCTAGGTATTATGTTCCAAACTGAACTTTCGTTAGACAACCACATCACCTCCACAATCAAGTCTGCCTACTTTCAGCTACTTAACTTTGCTAACACTCGGGCTTGTTTTGACAATATGACACATATCAGTAGGTCCATGCATTAGAAATATCCCGTCTTGACTTCAGTAACTCACTGCTTGCTGGCCTACCGGCATGTGAAATCAGGCACTTGCAGTTGGTGGAAAACTCTGCAGCTAGGCTTGTCTGTCGTGAGCATTGCAGTTGCCACATCACACCAAGTCTCGTCACCCTGCAGTGGCTACCAGTCAAGCAACGCATTGACTACAAGGTTGAATCACTCACTTTTAGGTCACTTCATTTTTTGGTCCCAGCTACCTATCCCATTCAATCCCCCCATGCAAAACATGATACCACCGGCTTTTCAGAATCTAACTGTTTACCTATACGTCGTACAAACCTAAAATCCTTTGGAGTCCGTACCTTTAGTTCGTACGTCACCAAAACTTGGGACGCATTCCCGACTTCCGTTACGAATCCCCTGACTTGATTACATGTACAAATAAATTAAATCCTACCTATTTATCACAGCATTTAGTGGGTCCCTTTGATTTGTTGCGTGTATGCCTATGCGTGCTGACACTGTGCATGCTGACCCTGTGCTTGTCACCCTTAACAATGTTATTCTTGTTTTTCATTGAGCATGCAAGGACTAGCCATTCACTCACGCTTCCTTTACAGTACATGTAAAGCGTCTAGAAAGAGAACGAGTTCTCTGAGGGCACTTTATGAAGAGTGTTATTATTGTATTAGTGTAGCAGGTACCTCAGTTTCGCAGTTTCACAATTTTTACTCTTCACATCCAGCAGCTAAATCTCGTCCAGCACCGGATGCTTGGTTAGCACCGGAAGCTCAGCCTGCACAGGAAGTTCGGCCAGCACCGGAAGTTTTACCAGCACCGCAAGTTCGGCCAGCACAGAAAGCTCGGCTCTCTCTCCCAGCTTTACCGGCGGTCGTCTGGGCAAAGCAGGCTGTAGGGCTGACAGCACTAGAGCTAATGCTCTGCGCTCGGACCGGTCGTCACCACGGCATGTGTCAGCCTCTATTTCATTTAGCATAGGTTTAAAATGCTCCTAAAAGCTGCCATCGCCAAGGGCAGCACGGCAAGTTCTAGCTGGCTGGCCAAGCATACAGTGGCTTCTATAAATTACTGCAATCCACCCTAATTAGGCTGAAATAAAAACAGTGTAGGCGTTCAGAGCTCAATTTGTAGGTGAATACTGTACTAAACCTTCGATTCTATTTAAATACCAAGTCTCGTGTCGTTTCGCAAGCACACTTATGCAAATGAGTAGTAACGGCAGAAGCCTGTCCCTCAATCCAGCACAATCCGTCTAAGTTTACCTCGAATCCACCAAAAAACAGCAGGACAAAACGGCCAAAATTTTTAACATAAAAACTAACCTACAAGTCAAATTTAGTCACAGCATCCCAAGCTATTTCGCTGAAGCGTTATCAGAAAGTGTACTGAAATAATTTGCAAGGGCCTGCAAAAATACGGCAATCAATCACGATCCACCGAAATCCACTGCATTCTTCCGCGGGACGAAGGAAATCCTGTTCAAAATGCTTCCTTTTTCCAGCAAATGACTTAACTCTGTGACAATTGTACTCACAGAATTTAGCTTGCATTTTCAAGGCCGCTCTCGTACATTGCACTGCAGCTCACTGTAATAGAGCAGGCCGCTTCCTCAATCCACTCTGATCCACGGCATCCACTACAAAACGGCCAGAAATAGATTTCGTAGAGCTCCAGTTTTTTTTCATATAAGTGCACTGTCTTCTGTATAATCCCGCTTAAAATGCAATTTTTTCTGCCAGCGCATTCTGGCTGTGCTCGGCAATCGCCCGAAATGACCTGTTATAAGAACTACAATCCACTCTAATCGACGCAAAATCACCCTTAAGTTCTCAAAGTGAAGCTCCAATCTATATTGCACACAAGGCTAGACTCAGTTCAAAGTGCACTCACCAAATTTCGCTATAATTTGCATACGTATTGTCTTGCAATGCCCTGCAATCGACCACAACGGCCCAGTCCAATGGCCCAATCCACCTCAAGTCGCCACAATCCGCTGCAAAGAGATCAGAACGCTTTCACCAGAAGCCCTAATTGAGATTACAAGCTTTTAATTTTCCGGTTGTTGATGTTTTAGAAATTGTTCACCATAATTGCCTCGAACATTCTACAGAAATGCACCGCATTCGACTGCAATGGCCCAGGCCTATACCGCAATCCACAAAAATTTGCAGGGAAACGACCAGAATAATTACACTTTAGACTCCAATAGTAATTATACAATGCTTTATTTTTTAGTCATTTCGTAACCATCTAATTCCACTTCAAGTACCTCAATTATTTTGTAAAAATGCATTACCGTTGATTGGCATGCATTGCCAATGTGGAAAACACAGATTGGATAAAAATGTGAACAAGCAGGTGAGATGTTATGCGAATGAGAATTGGACCTTGGTGCAGCCGATTTCTCATCAATTTTCTACAGATTTTGGTGTCGGTCTGTGATTGCTATCGAATTCCGTTCATTGTTGAAATAAAATGTGCACAATTGCTCGAAAATTTTACAGTTTCACTTTTGACGCAATGAAACGTCAAATGCCATTAAAATTAGTGCTTTTCATAGCCAATTCGTGGTTAATTTGCCGGGGACTGTAATGGATTTATGCCTCAAGCCCCGATGACTATGGCATACCCTTTCCCGAGTTCTTGAGCTGCAATTTCCACACTGCTCACTACCTCAACAGCTCTCGTGACTCTGCTATGCTACTCACTTTCTCTTTATTGCTTTAGGTAAGTCTGTGGGCTAACGAATGCGTACCGAAAGCCTCTTAGACTGTTTGTGAGCCGTGCAAAACTCTCGTGCGGGCTTTCATCAAATTATGGCAATGAGGCGCTGAATTAGTTTTAGTTCAAATAAAAAAAGAAAATATTAAGAAACGCCACCATGAAGCACTCTGGATTTCCTCAGGCATAGAAAATTCGTGCTAATAATCTTCCAACACCCGTAAGAAAAGGCTCTTGAAATTTCCATGAGCCTAAATCTCATCCGACCAAAGTTGACGTTACGACTTTTGAGGTAATGTTTCACAATCTGACCCAAATGTAAGTCGCAAGCTTCAAATGATGTCCTAACCACATCAGATATAATTCATTCATTTTATATATAGCGCCTGAAGAGAACTTAATCTCTATTCAGGCGCTTCACATATGCCCCGGGGCTCAAGCCCACGACCTCAGTCAGACCTTGGTCGGGGCAAGTACCTTAACCGCTAGACCGAACCAGCTCGGCGATGAATGGCAGCATTCAGTGCTCTCATCACATCAATGTCTACGTGGGCACTCTCCGGTCAAATAACAGCTACAAGGAAATGATACTCTTTGAATCGGTCATCCATTACGAAAAGCACGTCGACCGCGACTGCTAATTACTCACTGACAAAAGACCTCAGTGATACCATTTAAATATAAGTACTCGTAGCCTCCCAACAGCATCTCTCTCTCTCTCTCACCTGTGACTATCCCAACTTCTACAGGCAGTGGCGATCAGGCTCTTAACTTATTATAAGCAATTAGTTACGTTCACCCCCTCCATGGACAACTCCTGGTAGCGCCTGTAAGTATTCTAAGTTTTCGAGTTTCCCATAAGAGCGCCCCGAGCATTTACGGAGCTCCTAATGCAGCACAATCGATCTCGTCCGGCTGCACCCACCGGATAGGGTATGAATGTTGGGAGCGTGAAGGTGACTCAGTGGACATTGGCAGCAAAAATAAAAACCACCCACTAATCTCTTCTTACGGCGAAAAAATTATGCTGTTTTTTTAAACTCGTAGGCTAGCCGGCCGGCGAGCGCTCGGTTGCAGACGCTCCACTGCAGCTGGGACGTTGCGTTAGACACCGAGCTGTCTCTGCTTATTTTGCTCGATCTTTCGGCAGCTTTTGATACCATCGATCACAAAGCTCTTCTAGAGCGCCTCTCATCTCGCCTGGGCATCACTGGCACTGCTCTGCAGTGGTTCAGGTCCTATCAGTGGGAGACCCCAGAGTACTGACGTGAATGGACAAAGATCATGTGAAGTACCTCTGAAATATGGAGTACCTCGGGGCTCCGTGCTAGGTCCGGTTCTTTTCACGTTTATACTCTGCCTCTTGCTGATGTGATTGCCGAGCACAATCTAGGCTTTCACTTCTATGCAGATGACACTCAGTTGTACCTTTGCTTTGATTCCTCCCCGCCTTCGAGCACCTCAAATTCTCTCAACTCACTTGCTGCATGCCTTGATGACATCCGAACATGGATGGCAGCAATTTTTCTAAAACTAAACAATGATAAAATTAACTTACTTGTTATGGGCAAACCCAGTGTGATTAAGAGATTGGAAGGGCTATCTCTCAAAATTGGCTCTGCCAGCATATCTCCTGTAGAATCAGCTCGAAATCTAGGTGTCATATTCCAAAGCGACCTCTCGTTAGACGACCATATCAGCTCCACAGTCAAATCTGCCTATTTTCAGCTTCATAACATTGCTAAAATTCGGGCTTGTTTAGATAAGGATACCATGTCCAAGTTGGTATAATGCATTTGTGACATCCCATCTCGACTTCTGCAACTCACTGCTGACTGGCCTATTAGCACGTGTGATCAGGCGATTGCAGCTGGTGCACAACTCTGCAGCTAGGCTTGTCTGTCGTGAGCGTCGCAGTTGCCACATTACTCCACTTCTGGCCGACCTGCACGGGTTACCAGTCAAGCAATGGATTGACTTCAACGTTTTGTCGCTCACTTTTAGGTCCCTACATTCTATGACTCCAGCCTATCTCTCAGATATACTACCCCATCAGGCCAAGCATCGTACCACCTGCTTTTCGGAATCCAACAGGGCAACAAATTCCTCGTACAAACCTCAAATCCTTTCGAGACCGTGCATTTAGTTCATATGCTCCCGAAGCCTGAAACTGCGGCGTCAATCAGCTGTGTGAATAGGTGTCGGTCCTTTGTCTATCGTGAACGTTTTTAAGTCACAGTTCCCTGCAGGTGTTCGAGTGCAGGCGGCATTTAACGGTAACCATGACAACACCACGATGCTTAAATGAAACGTAGCCCTCAGCACGAGCTTTCGCTTCCTCCTCCTTCTCCCACCGTTGTTATAGCAATCTAACAATGATGATGGCAATATTCTTGGAGCGAAACGTTTTTGAGGATGCTCGATGCCTGTAGATATGGCTGTGGAGGAGCGCGGCCTTATAAATCGGGCTGGCTCGTCCTACGGCACCACAAGTAGTCTGCACTACCCACACTGACTGGAATCTCGGTTCGGTGGTCTTGCAACGGTCTTCTGCTCGACCGGCAAAGTCGTGGACTTTCTCTTTTCTCTACACCTCTGGTGGGTGGATCGTAGCAAGAACCGCATGGCAGAAAAGCTGTCCGAATTGTAACACAAGTGGACAGTGCAAAGTAAAAAGTGTGTAACAAAAGTGCAGCAAAAGTTCGGGCTGAACTTGCAGCACCTTTAGGCCAAAAATGCAGCACCTTTACCTGTGTTTAGTCTCAACCGATGATTGAAGAATACTGGAGACACGCTAAATGGATTGCACGGCTAGCAACTTATAGATTCAGCTCAGCCAGTACAAGCCTGTATACAGACATGCAGCGAAGCGATGCAGCGACGATGAGCGCTCGTACACCCTAGCACTTATGTATAGCGGCGGCAGGCGAGCGACGTGAGGAGAAGCGTACTCAAAGTCTCGAGCACTCGAACCTTTTTTATGCTTGAGTGACACTGCTTTGCACAAAGTGCCAAAGCCCAGCCATTTCGGAGGGAAAAAGTGCTAATTGTCGAAGAAACCTTTTTTCTTAAAAGATATGGAATTCTGGAATAATAAACTGATGATGTAAATTTCAAATATGCCATGCAACAGCACTTCGTGCCCCAGTACGTAGTGCACCGATCTGCCGATATCTGAAAAGTTAATGTGAATACACAACGGAACACCTTCAGCATGTCGCATCAGACACTATATTGAACTGACAATTAACACACAACGAGAAGACAGGTGATAATAATAATAATAGTTCACTTGATAAAGCGCCCTCTAAGAACTTAATCTCTCTCTAGACATTTGCTGTAAAGTGAAATGCAATTGAATGATAAGTAAAATCATGCTTGAAAAACAGACGAAATGAATAATATGGTTAGGGGTGACATGCACAGGGTCAGCATGCAAATGTGGTTTGTGGCAGCATGCACAGTGTCAGCACGCATAAGCACATCAAGGACGAATCCCGGAGACCCACTAAATGCTATCCTAAATAGGTGTGTTTTTAGGTTCCTTTTAAAAGTGGTCAGGTCAGGGGATGTTCTGACGCAGGTCGGGAGGGAGTTCCAGGTTTTGGGAGCATATGAACTAAATGCACGGTCTCCAAAGGATTTAAGGTTTGTATGAGGTATTTCTAGACTGTTGGATTCCGAAAAGCGGGTGGTACGATGCTGGGCCTGATGGGGTAGTATATTTGACAGATATGCTGGAGCCATAGAATGAATGGACCTAAAAGTGAGCGACAAAACCTTGAAGTCAATCCGTTGCTTGACTGGTAGCCAGTGCAGGTCGGCGAGAAGTGGAGTAATGTGGCAACTGCGACGCTCACGACAGACAAGCCTAGCTGCAGAGTTTTGCAGGTGTTAGACAATAGCTTATGTTTTCTATTGACTGCCATCTTTCTCTCCGACGACATCTGCTAGCTGCTCTGGATATTTTTATTTAGCTATCATGCGGCGTGGTATTTATTAAATTACTACTAACACTACAATCCGTCGGGACTTGCTTGAAATAGGTTGCCAGGTTTGTCTAAATCTAATTTAGCAAGATGTGTTGCTACAACGCCTTCTGTCGCGCGTTTCATTCACCCATCTTTTCATAAAGACTCCTGCAACTACTCAATGTCGGCTAAAATTGAGCAAGAATGGCAATGGAGCGGCACCACCAGCTAGCCAGCAGCTTAAATACGACCATCCTTCCTCTTCCGATGACGCCATTGATGCTGGGTTAAATGGTTAAATCGAGGAATTGCAAATAGCACATTGCGTTTTGTAAAAACCAATTTTAAGTTAGTAAATTAAAGTCATCCATTGCCTTTGTGACGGCCGCACTCGGAGTAATGGTTCAGCACTAATTTCCAGCGGACGCAGATCAATCCGCAGATCGTCCGCAAAGCGAAGGAATGCACGGACAAGCGTGGCGCGCAGGCCGCAAGCGACAGAACGAGCCCTACTATTTTGGCGGACTAATATTATAAGATCCAATATTTACGCGCCTTCCGGTCAACCTTCGCTGCTGCCTACTTTAGCTGCGGCCATTAGGCTCGCCTTATCCGAGCTCGAGCTCGTTGTTCTCTCGCCGGCGCCCTGCAGTCGGTACGAATGCATCCGATGAATCCAGGACGAAGCATCGATTGCAAATGCTGCAGAATTTCGGTATGAGTTTTCCAGACAGAATTTCAAACAATGGCGCTTGTGCGTTCTGCGGCCACGAACTTCAATGGCACGGGCTAGCGGGAATTTTTGCACGTTCAAACGGCCATTCAGTTCCAAGATCTCGGGCATGCTCGTGACTATTGCTGTGAGTTAAGATGATCTGGGCCACTACCATCCTGCATTTACTGGAATTTCTTTCAACCGCGTATCCATTAGAAAGCTATCGAGCGACGCTGGGATTTAAATTACGAATGAAAATAAAATGTCTTTTCAGCATACCCTTAACATTGCACGCAACGGCGTGCACCTTTTCTCACCTCAGGATTCGAAAACACGATCTCTGATCGACGTTGTGAAAAGCAACCGCTTTACCTAGTGCCCCATCGCGGCTCACCAACCTATGACCGCGCCCTCGTCGCAACCGTCTGGGGTAGCTCGGCTTACGATTATTGCAGCTGTCTCTTTATTGGCGCCGAGGACTGGCCAGTACTGGCCGTCGCTCACGGTCCATGAACTGTCCTGCACCGATTGCTGCCACTGCTGTTACTCCGGTAGGTCGTCATACGGATTGTTCTGCACCAGGTCGTGCTTTGACAGTATTACGGTCGCAATAGGATGGCTGTAGCCAAGCGAAGTGACGGCAAGCTCAGGCGTCAGTCTGATCCATGTGCGATCCAGTGCATAACAGTGGGCCAACCCGCTCAGGTGCTCGATTGCTTCCGCTCAGCAGAGGGACAGCGCTGCTCCAGCCGATCGAGCGGCAGTTAGATCGCTCTGTCGTAATGAGCTGCACAGATCTGCACGCTCAGCTGCAGGGCAGAGGACTTTGGTTTCGCGGTAGCACGAGCGCCAGAGCAACCGTGGCAACCTCGGCTTGATCCACACGCTCCCTCCGAGCTTTGCCTCGTCCGGTCTGCCAGCCGTCCGTCTTTTCGGGGTCACGAGCCAAAAGCGGAGAGCCGAGCCCTGCATACAAAGGCCGCGGCCGTCTCCGAACGCTGGTGCAAAGCAGCGGGACTACCTGCGTGGAATTAGAGCGTCACCTGTGCTGTCAGTGCCCGGTTCTCGTTAGGTCGCCCGTACGTACGTGAATGCCCCACCTCCCTACATGTCGAATAATCTATTAAAGCTGGCGGCCATATACTTGCACCATTTAAGTAGTTAGGATAAGGCTACTACTATTCTGCACTAATTAGTCCATGCCGTCACACTAGCCATTCCAAGTATCGACTAGCTGTCAAGCTCCCTGTCAATTGGCTTCAAGCTGGTCAAGGTCGCCCTTCTGTGCATCCTACTGGCTAGCTGGCTGCTCTTGCTGCAGCTCCCCAGGGGGGCACTGCTCTCCCATGCACAGATCCTGCTGGCTCGCCGTTTGCAGGTGTTGGCTTCCCTCTATCTAGCCATTAAATGTGCTACAAATTCGGCCAAGCTTTCAATACGCTACTAAGGACATGCAGACGCATTCATTTTGCACCGGCAAGCGATCAGAACATGTATTCAGGACCTTCTCATTTGCATGCTGACCCTGTGCATGTCACCCCTAACAATGTTATTCATTTTGTTTGTTTTTCAAGCACGATTTTACTTACCATTTAATTGCATTTCCCTTTTCAGCAAATGTAAAGCGCCTAGAAAGAGATTAAGTTCTCTGAGGGTGCTGTATCAAGTACATTATTATCATTATTATTAATATTATTATTCTCTACACGAAGCAACTGTCTTTCAGGAGCACAGCTTGGGTAAACAAACCATCAACTCAAGCAGTCGGCCGAATGTCGGCTTGCACCTAATCGTGTTAACCATGCACCTCAAGTGACACATGGTAGATATAACGATTATTTGATATTGGTAATAATACATTACTACATCACACTCAGAGAAATTAATCGCTTCCTAGGCAATTTACGTGTGCTGCAAAGGTAGCATAATCGAATGGTTAGTGGCAGCATTCTCAATGTCGATATGCATAACATAGGTAGAGGTGACATGCACAGGGTCACCACACAAAAATGGTTAGTGGCAGCATGCACAGTAGAAGCACCCATAAGCACCCAAAGCAAGAATCATGAGGAGCCAATAAATGCTGCGATAATCAGATGCATGCTAAGGTTTAATTATATCGAGTCAGAGGATGTAGTAATGTCAGCAGTGAGTGAATACATGGTTTTGGAAGCCTGCAAACTAAGGGCAGGGTCTCCGAAGAATTTAAGGTTTGCATTAGGTTGACTACACAATTTGATTTAAAAAAGTTGGTGGTATGATGCCTATCATGGCGGAGGATTAGGTCTGATAGTCAGGCTGGAGCGAGAGAATAGAGTGGCCTAAAAGTGACTTACACAACTGTGAAATTAATGTGCTGCTGAATTGCGGAAGCCAGGGAGATGTATGGTTTTCGATACACAGATTTCTGATCATTAGGAGGTTGGCAGACACCACAGACTGAATGTGGCCGGCATGTGATAAGTTAGAAGAATTAGGTAATAGTCATTAATTTCTGTACTGTGGTTTGAAAGCCTGTTTTCTTCATTTTAGTTCATAATTTGATTAATCAACATGCAGTGCAGTGGGCGGAGCATCGCCACCATGATGCCCCGCCCTACCCTGACAGGCCAGGAGTGCATAACGTCTCTGCGACCGGGAGCTTACCGCTGATTGGGTGAAGGCATGAGTGAATGGCCACCCAGTGATGAGTTCTTTTCCACGCGGTCCCTCATTCAGCTCCTGCAGTCGCGAGTGGACGTGTCGTCCGTCTCCGGCTTGCGGACGTGTACTGCTCGCGACGAGCATTTCGAATTCGGTTACATCTTGTAGAGAGGTCAGTGACTCCTTCTGCTATCGGTGCATGCTGCACCACATACACGCTCGTCAACCTTCCGGGCGCTAAGCTGAAGACGACCCGTACAAATTGGTGAACCTGACGATTGACTCGATCAAGCAGCCTTACCCTACTACAAACTCGGCGACAATCCAGAAACCACAGACTGGTACGTTATGCCCTTCACTACTACAGCGCCACTTGGCGCTCGTCGGCAACGCTCCCCTCCACATGTGTGCTGTCGGCTACGTCTCAACGCCGCAGCCAACCAGGCGCTGCTCGGCTCCGACTATGCTGCCACTCTGAGCTGCTCGGAGACTCTAGCCTCAACGTGGGCACTGCACGGCTACCACGCCGCCGCCTACGCAGCCGACCACTGGGGCAAGTACCAGGCTCGAACTCACCTGACATTTTCGTCCTCGCCCAATGGCTACGTTCGTCGCACCGCTTGGCGTAACGTCGCCCGGCTCTCGCTACGCGACTTAGGGCCTTTGTGGGCGTGTCATCGCCGTCACGTGATTCCGCCCCAGCCGACCCTCCGTCCGCTTAACGGGCGTGCTACTTGCCAGCACGTGACGCGTTCCTTGCCGCGAAATTCACTTTCTGCCTGTGCGTCGGCTTGTACGCACGCTATCCACTCTCTTCTCTCTTAACACCACGTGCTCCGGAGCAGCACGCACGACGGCTGCTATGTCATATAATACAGCCATCGTTGACATAGCAATGACTCGCTTGTGGGGGCTTCCCTCTTCGTCGCAGCACCATCGTGCACCCGCGAGCCCTTACAGTGCATCCGGAAAATGTAATACAATTCATTACCACTGCAGTTAGTTACCAGTAGCTGTCATCAAGGATTACAGAACAGCTTGGTTAATCTTGGATCGAACCAACAGAGAAAATAGGTTGGATCAACAGAGAAAAACGGGTCACCTACAAATGGGTTCACATTGACGAAAATCAATTTTTCGTCTGCTATAGTGCGCCATGTATTAAACTTTCCAACCGCGTTTAAAGTTGACTGGCAGCTTTCGTTCTCTGTTTGCAGATGATGATTCTGCTCGACCGGAATGCTCGGCCGAAAGCAGCAAGCGAAGTGACCTGAGAAGTCGATTCAAAAAAGCGAGGCCTATATAGATTGCAGAGTTAGATTCATCGGTCGTTCTTCAGGCTCTAGACATCCTCTATGCTGATGATTTCATTACGGAGACCCCAAAAGCAAATTATTCAGGTAAGACGTCAGGAAAGGTTCGTGTGCCAATCTGAGACGGAAAAGTGCTAATATCTTATCTAGCCGCCTCCTTTGTCCGGTATCTGAACAGCCTTATCAGTTAACTAGCAGCTGCAACAAAATAACTTGCCTGCTCTTCCCTCGAAAATTTAGCAGGGCTTGTAGGTAGTGTAGCACAGGTAGCCTCCAACGGGTAGCTGTTTAAAGCTTTTTTTTGGCCAGCTACAAACCATTGACTTTATTGCTCGTCATAATTTCTTTCCACTTTTATTTTGAAGTGCATGCTGATATTTCTCGCCTGCGTGTGTATAATTATGAATTGTCATGTGCATCCTTACTTATACTAGTGCTGTTTGGAATAAGCGTTTTGCTTTACGAGGAAAGAGGTTACGAGAATGTCTTTAGATGTCTACTTTTAGACCCTTACATTTGGATGATGGCTTATTTGTCATTATGGGGTCGTAGCAGTAGTTAAGCTTTATATGTCTTTCATGAAAAGTAAGAATAATGCCAATAATTTAGCTGCGGCTGTGAGCCGGTTCTAGGAAAACTCGGAGCCTTCAAATATGCGACTCGTTTGTGTGCGTTTTGCCTCATACTTGCAGTGGTAAAATGTGATGCAATATTTCTGGTTCGAGCAGATCTCGTGGCTTCAAAATAAATCGATAATGTCTGACCCGGGAAGCAGATAACCGTTTATCGTGGCCATAACAATATCCAAGTTGTATACGGTAAATGCTAAATCAGGTTTCACTCCTTCGTGAAGTGGACCGATTACGGTAAAAATGGTATCGTGAGAGCGACAAAATATTCATAAAATTTGAACTTCTTGGTCGCGCGGTTAGAACTTTCTTACAGTTGCCACTCTGCATCCCGTTTAAAGATGCAAGTGAGCTTGTGACTACAGATGGCTAGTGATTTTTGAGTTAACGATAAAAAACAAAAGTTTGAAGCCATTAAGCTTTGCTAGCAATGACCCCTGGCTCGCAGCCTTTTGAACGTTGCTAATAATGAACCCATTTGTGGGACTTTATCAATAGAACTTTACTGTGATTTTTAGAAAGCAATGTGAAGCGTAATCCTGCTCTGTGAACAAATTAATGAGTCTATTTTGTAGACAAAGGCTGAGATAAATATTCAAAAGATACGACAAGGTGCTTTGTCGACGTCATTGAGTCGCGTGGCGATAATGCGATCCGGGCTTGTGTTGAATCTCTGGAGTCTAAATACATCGAAAGAACAAAGCTGGCTCAAGTTCTGACGAATTTAGAATTGTCATGGATTTTTACTTTTATCACCTAGCTCGGACGCTGGCTGTGTCAGGTCACTAGCGGATTGGGATAATGAATTATGGAAGCTGCGGCCGTTTCTCGCTTTTGACTTTCTCGCTAAAAGACAACTTGCTTTTGTGCTTCTGAAGAAATTTGATTTTGTCGTGGCACCAAATAACACTATGATCAACTGTAAACAATCTTTCCGTGGTTGCTCAAGAAACACAGTGGCCATTGATTAAACCTTTCCAGTTCAATGACCTGCAAATAAAACTGTAGTCGATCGTCTGGTACGGCATTTTCGGCGGAGATTGGCTTCACTAATATATGCTATATATTGATGAGAAAGTCGAAAAATGAGTCAACATCGGAAGTTTTTCCTTTCAATGGAAGTGATTGTCGAAAATGCAAACTCAAATTTTGATAATTGACCCAATTCAGGAATAAAGTAAAAACACGCACCATAGTAAAATTAATACATTTGATAAAGCGCTCTCAGAAGAACGCTCAATAAGTAACAATAATAACATGCATAGGGTTAGCACGCAAGTTTAGTTAGTGGCAGCAGGCAACAGAGTCAGCACTCACAAGCACACAAACAACGAATGACGCGGACCCAGTAACTGCTGTCATAAATAGAAGCGTTTTTAATTACTTTTGAGCGTGGACAAGTCAAGAGATGTCGTGCCGCAGGTCTGCAGTGAGTTTCATGATGTAGAAGTGCTTGAACCAAAGGTAGGTCTCCAACAGATTTAAGGTTTGCACGAGATGTAGTTAATACTTACATATGTATTTTGTTATTGGTGGACCTCAATATATTAGAAAAGATTTTCAGTGAGGTCAATAGTTTAAAAAAGAGGTCCCTAGGTCACGACCTTCTCATTAACTCACCATTTTTTAAGTTTTTCACTAAGCTCGTATTCTAAGAAACTTGAACGAGTGTTTCCCATCACCTAAACAGTACTCTTGTTCACCAAATCTTACTAGCAAGTTCAATTAGGCATTTAGAATTAACCGTTCCCCAACAACTGCTTCGCTGCAGGTTTTTGCTTGATTTCAGAATCAGGATTTCCAGAATCATTAAAGTGCCAAGACGGAGATTTATCTCTCTTAGGATGCTATAAACATATCTTATTGTTCCCAATAGTTTTAATTTAGGCTCCGACGGGAGCTGTCGGTCCGAGCACGTGGACAAAGTCGACTGCCAGCGGTGAAGTTCGTGAAGTCTCCAGTCGCCGGACGACTGAGGCAGACCTGGCTCGACGACCGTTCGCCGTGGCGGGCAACGCTGATCGCTTCTGAGGAGGAGCGGCTCAGCCGGGCAGTCTTCGACCGCGTGACGCTCGACGTGCGGTACTCGAGCAGCACGACGTGAAACGGGAAGCCGGCTTTCTGCGGCAGCTGCTACGTCACCGCCGTCCGAGCGGCCGCAGCCTCGCCGCTGTCGGCGATGCCTCCGTCGCCGGCGCTGTCGCCAGTCGGCGCCGAGCCGTCGTACTCGGTGCAGTCGTCGGCTGAGGCCAGCCGGCACTTGATAACGTCCATCACCGGATCCACCATCAAGCTAACGTTCAAGGTCGACTAACGGCCGGCGATGGCGGCCGGACGCTTCGACAGAGTCGCCGAGCCGTTCAGGCAAAAGTCGCAGCCTCTGGTTCAGCTTCGCGGCGGCACCAGCTTGGCGACGGAGACGGAGGCATCCGCTGCCGCAGAGGCTCCTTCCGCTACCGCCGCTGACGCCGCTATCTCGTCTCAAGGCGGCGACAACTCGCGACAGCCCGTCCGGCGCCATGCCTATAAGAGTATAAACGGAAGCAAGAGGCTGCTGCTGCGGAGGTGGCCCAGGCTGCGGAGAGCACTGTGACGGCGAGCGGCGTAGACAGCGGCTTCACGGCGTGATTGTATGCTTTATTGCGGGTTATTGCTTTATTTGTTTATCGGTAATATGAGATCATGATTAAATGATATAATACTTTAAAAGCGTCAATGACTGCCGGGACAGGAGTTGGTAGTGGGAAATAGGACGGAGGAAAAAACGGCTGTGTGGTGTAACGCTGGAGCTGTTACGAAATACACTAGCGTTAAAGCCACCCTCGGTGTCAGCGTTTCTTCGTTTGTATACCGACGCTTGCCTGCCGACAGAGCTTCAGCTTACACACGGCTCGTCGAGCGCGACGTACGCGCTAGATAGAGCAGGACGAATCTCGCGGAGAGGCCAACTGAGGCAGCGATCGCGGGCGTGAATGTGTTAGGAACCGCACCGGAAGGAATCGCACCGGAAGCACCTCGCTATCGCTTTCAGTTCGCGAAGGGTGAGAGTTTGGTACTTGCACAGCCCTCACTCTGTGGGCCGACAGCCAACGGGTGTATATTGCGTGCGACAGCGTGGCTGACGGCCGTGAACAAATCAGTCAATACTGGCACGAACGGTACCTTCATACCTTCACAGCGACGGCCTACTGACTAGCTGCAAACCATGCTGGCCGGCTAGTCTCCTAAGTGCAGCCGTCGCTGCTGGCGAAAGGCTCAGCAAATGGGCTCAGACGCCAGCTTGCGTGATAGCAAGCCCGCGGCCATCCGGCACCTCCGCATTTCCCCGGCGGCATCTTTGCTCGATTCGAACTGACGCCCTGCAGCATCAATAAACCAACTCCATAAAGCGGCGACCGCCGGCAAATAGGCTACGGCGGCTTCGAGGCGACGGCGGCTTCTATTCGATAGCAGAGAGGCAATCCGCGAAATCGGCGTTGTCTAGCGAAAGGGGCCAGCGAACGCCGAATGCTTCCGCACCGTAATGGCTCGTCGCTTGGGCGGTGGCAGTGCTGGCGGAGGGGGACTTCCAAGGAAGACTGGCCGCCACTGACCGCGGAGTTAACTTGAGGCTGGTAGTTCTGTAGTACGGACATTTCCCTCTCTGGACGTTCTCCCCCGGACATTTCCCTCACTGGACGTTTCCCCCGACATTTGCCTCTCTGGACGTTTCCCCTGGACATTTCCCCCCGGACATTTCCCCCGAAGTATAGGGTTTAGGGTTAAGGGTTTAGGGTGATAGGGTTTAGGTTTTAGGTTTTAGTGTTTGGGGATTAGGGTTTATTGCTGAAAATGTATGGTGTAGGGTTTAGGGTTTTAGGGTTTTATGGTCTTAGGTTTAGGTTTTAAGATTAAGGGTTTAGGGTTAATATACTTATATACGTACTATTATGCGTTGTGCAGAGTATTCTTATTATTTGCATCTTTTTACTGCCCGTTTTTTGTGATTGTTCTGATCGGCCTATCAGTAGCTAATTGAGCAAACATCGAATTACAGTTTTCTGATTAGACTACTCATACAGTCATACAAAATGTTCAACATTTTAAGTTTTTTGAAACCCACGTCTTAAAAGATAAACTAGTTTTAAATGCAAAGCCAAATTTTTGTGGTTGTCAGATAACTAAAACATGGTCAATACAATTATTATTTAAGACCTATTTACACCGGAAGCAGCACCTTAAATTCAAAAAAGATAGTTTCCTTTAAAATAACAGCCCGAACGGTGGTTTTCTGGTTAACTCTGCGAATTTAGGCTACTCAGCTCTAAATTGACCCGGAAACAATCACTTTGAGAAATAATAAAACACTGTTTTCCAAAAACTGATACACCTCCTCGAAATCAAACTTCCGACTGGTAGTATAACAAGATCGTACAAGCGTTAACTCTATCGGCTGGGGCCTAGTCACGCCTCCGCTTCCCCCGCCCAGCCCATAGGAAACGGCATTCCAAGGCCCACTTCTTATTTACTTGGGAGAAACATGTTTACATTGGTATGTTTACATCGGCTCACAAACCGGAAGTGACTATCGTTAGGCCTCACGAATCCTGGGACAGCTGATCCGATTCCCGTAGCAGCCGTAACACAAGAGGCTATGGCGGCGAGTGGTCGTTCGTCCGGCGGCCGGTAAGCCTGGTGACTTTGATAGAAATAGCACGTCGTTTACTGGAAGTCAGTCTGAAAATTTGTATTAAATTCTATTTAAGGAAATTGAGGTGAGTTCAAGTTCTCAATTATGTTTTTTTATATTTTGGTAGTGACATTGGCGAGTGCGGATTTGCCGCCCGGCAGTAGCATAGTTTGACGGCCGGTGGTATGAGACAAATCGTGGATATGTTCCTCTTACGCTACTTAAGGATCTTGTTAGGTTAATTCATTCCTAAGATCACTAATTATTTATATTTTGAATTGTTTGTGCGGTGCATAGCGTTTCCTAGTGCTGTTGCTTGGTTATAGCTTGGGGTTCTCAAGCTTACCTGAAAACGACAGTCCAATGCCTGCTGTCACTTATGTCATATCTCCTAAAATAATAATCAGATCACCTTTAAACTTTGGAATATATGATTGATTGAAATTAAATAACATTCTAACCTTCTCGCGTACATATTGGACCTCAGTAGATGGACTTCATTTGATCAAAACTGGCTGCGTTTGTCATGCTAAGCCGTTGTCATCCTTTCATTCACGTGTCTTAAAAATATCACAGGTAAGCTAATAGTGACCAGATCAACTTGAAAATTGAACTACGCGCTCGTAAATATGAGTTTCAAAGTTTTATGGTGACAAACGTTTCAACACAAAGATGTATGTGCTTCAAAGTTGTACAATGACAAGCATAGTAACAGACTTTTCTGTCATCGCCTACAAACGTTTACAGCTTAAGTAGGCTTCTCTGAGGGATTTGTCAACACTGGTACTCTGTACATCATTAAATCTACAGCTTAGTCAATACTCGACCGATCGACGTGAAATTTGGAATGTGGGTGGGCTTACCCGCTGACATGCCCCCCTCCCTGCGCATCCAGGCATGATGGGTCTACATGCAAGTGATACGACGGTCACAAAATGTCCTTGAACTGAGATCCTAATGTCAGTCAGTAGTTTGATATGAAAATTTTTAATATATTATTTGTAGTTTGGGAAACATAGAGACGAGTGTCCTGCATCTTTTATGAGGGGCTTGCGATATTTTTAGCAAGATTGGTATTGAATCTGTTGATTTGATGATAAAGCCATATTTGACTATGCGGTTGTGCAATGAGTGACCATGACTTTTACAGTTCATCAGAACCTCAACGAGGCAGCTATTTTAGATCAAACGATAGCGTAAGTTACCATTGTTCTTTGTGCCAATTTTCATGGCATTCGTTCCACTGGTCTTTGTACGACATCAATAAATGTGCTTGTGGTGGATAAACCCTATTTTATGAGGCACGTGACTCCTACTTCTATTTAGACTTACTTAAAAATTGGATTGACCATGTTCTAGTCATATGAAAATCACCGAAATTCGTAATTGCATTTATAACTAGTTTATCTTTTAATATGTTACTTTCAAAAACCTTAAAAATCTCAATTTTGATCATTTTTGGAACTATATCCCGTTATACAAAACGTCCAATTATACTGAGTTGATTTTATTTCAATAGAGCGTTAACTTACCCCACCTACTTGCCCAATAAAAACCATCGTTTTTGAAATTTCTTTCTTGCTGGCGACGAATATACCTCGAGATCGACATTTTCAGCCTATTTGCATATTATTGGGACCGATATTCAGGTAGTTATCGCAGTCCGTGCGTGCACGAACCCGGGTAACCGTGGTATCCCTGGTTACCGCCATTGGGCTCGCATCGGTATTCTTACTTATATATTTATCAAAATAAGAGGAATGTACTACCCCGTGGGGGGACTTCCTACAACCGGTAGTGCTAACCTAATGCCTGCACTTCTGGGACTGCGATAAAGCGGGCCCAGGGGTTATGCAGAGCGCTCGCGCGACGCCTATCCGCTGGTTCCGGTCGTTTCTAGAAGTTCAGAGTGCAAACCATGAGCAAAACGTGGATCGGCCGCCGCGGCCTGGGTATCGACTGCGTTACCAGCGGCGTCTTACATAAATGAGCAAGGAACTTAGAGCAAAAACAGAACTGGCTCCTTGTTTTAGGTGACAGCCCAATGAACGACTGGTAATTCAGACGCAGAGCCGGTTGACGATAACGTAAAAACTCTCATGCGCATATGTCCATATTGAATATTATCCTATGCTTACTCTCGACAGTTTACCCAACTACGCTATCTTGCCATCAGTAACTTTTGGTAGTTACGTTCCTGGAAGAGGCCTCCAAAGGACCCGAGCGGAGATTCGGCGATCTGAGAGTACTGCGAAAAGAGACTTGTTACCGCTGTTGTGTTCTTAGGGCGAAATACCGCTAAGAAATACACATTTGAAAGTTGCTTTAATGAGGAAAGTTGCTATAATGAGTGCTAAGCAGTAGATCCGCAGAGTGGTTATCGGTCAGTCTTAGGGCGGCTGGTCTACTTACTGTCTATTGGCACAGGGAGCGCCGAGGTCGGGCCCACGGCTGATTGACAGTAGTGGTGTGCCAAAGGGGCGGGCAGAATAGACAGCGCGAGTGGTTGGTTGGCCTCTGCAGGCCATGTTCAAAATCTTCGTCAGCCACCGCACATTGCTGTGTGGTAGGTGGAATCCCAACAACAGCTGTTGTTGCATTTAAGTTGTCCTCGCGAGTAGTACTTTGCGAGCATATACATGCTCGCGCTGGTTGCACAAGTATCGCCGACAAACCATCCTATCCAGCCTGAGTGAGTGCGTAGAATGAGCTTTGAGTTCTATTGCGGCTCTTCTGCCGCTTGATAAGAGTGGCTGCAGCGTCAGACGAACCTTTGCCGGCAGAGCGCTAAGCGACCCACTAACCACATTTGCATGCTGACCCTGTACATTTAACCTCTAACCATATCATTATTTTGTTTGTTTTTCAAGCATGATTTTACTTACTATTCTATTGCATATCACTTTACAGCAAATGTAAAGCGCCTAAAAAGAGATTAAGTTCTCTGAGGGCGCTTTATCAAGTGCAATATTATTATTATTATAACGTTTCGTCAATATTAACAGCTGCAGCCTCCTTCAGAGGCGGACGCTGCGCTCAGCAGCAGCAGCAGCAGCAGCAGGGAAGCACCTCGCCTGTCACGCAATCTGCTGACGCCGACGTCGCGTCCGAGACGCGTCCAGCGGCGGCTTTGCCCGCTGCAGAACGGCAGCGAAGTCGCCTCTGCCGCCAGAGACCCGGACGGTTGGCCGGTGGCGGGACGCCTTAGCTCATAGCTAGTCAGCGAGCTAGCCGTGGGCGAGGTCGCGCGCGTCCACCCTACGCGAGGACTCACCGACAGCTGCCCTCGCGCCGAGGAGCGCGTCCGCTCTAGTGCGACGCCCGGCGCGCTCTAGCGGCCGAAGCTCATGGATGGGGGGGTGCTTCGGTTTTCGAAAGAGAATTCTGTAACGGACAAGAAACGCTAGGGGTGCTTGGTGTTAGGCGAGTCATACCGGCCTTAGATAACTTGGTGTTAGGAGTTAGGTGTTGGGACTTTGGTGTCGGGAGGCGTGTGACAACAGAAGAGCAAATTGAATCTTACATTATATTACTCACCATTTAGTCGCGTTACCCTTTGCAGCAAATGTTAAGCGCCTAGGAAGAGATTGAGTTATCTGAGGGCGCTTTGTCAAGTGCATTATTATTACTATGATTATTATCTTGGAACCCCTGGCAACCTCTCTCCGGTGGTCACCGAGATTCGAGGGAGGGAGCTCGATACGTGCTTAATAATACAGTAGGTGTACTTAACGGATACAGAGTATCGCATAACGACTCCTCAGGCCTCCAGACCTCCAAGACTTAAGGTACATCTTAACAAAAGGTGGAGAGTTTATTTTATATAAGAATGTAAACCAGCTAGAGTAGCCCATACTCTAGGCTGGTCTTCTCGAAGCTATCATCAGTTATACCTGTGTCACATTTTGAGTCACTAGCTGGATCATTCTGTTTAGGTAGGCTTAATGAGGCGCGTAGAAGGGCGCACAGCGTCGCACCGTGCAAGCGAGAAGACCGGTTCCTTTTTAGTGCGTCGGGGATTATGGGCTGAGCACATGCGTGAGGGACCTGGGTTCTTCCAAATATTGTGCAGGAAGTTGAACGGAAAACTCAAGCGGATGATTCTTCATTCTGTCTGTAATGCTTTAAACAAAGAGTGTACAGAGAACCTACGTATACTATCTGAGTGGGTTTCGAAGAAATCTCCCTGACCTTAAGCTACAGACCTCTAAGCGGAGATTTTTTTTCAGCCGCGTTCTAAAATCCTGGCTGCGACATGCAATCTACGATATATGCGGTAGAGCGCCCACGGCTTCGAGGCTGCTACTCCTGGTACTCTTCTGCTATGCACTAGGCTAGCAATTACCATCGTCGCACCGGCCACTGGAGGTAAGAAAATGTGATGCATGAACGAGAGCTTTGCTTACTCTCAGGTTCAAGAGAAACTGATATCTAAGCGCTCCTGAGCCCAAGTAATCTGCCTTAAAGAGGCGCTTAATCAGGAATGGACAATGACATTGTGTGATCGCTCACCAGTGCCTGCAAAGGGTCAGCTGCCATTACCTTCAGAATGTTGCATTTAACAGCAGCCATTAAATTCAAGTAATAATGAGAGGGATTGCAAATGAGATAAAATAATTCTGGGACCTCGGCGCCCGAGTACCCAGTGCTGTTTTTCATAAAGCAATCAATAAGACTCATGCAAAATTCGATATGAGTTCCTGATGTGTAAGTAGGAGCCATGGACGTATGCCTCTGCTTTCGATGAAAGTGTATTTTATAGGCTGTATTGGAAATACGTGCTGCATTATAACTAGCGAGACGGCTTCGTCGTGTGTCAATTTTCATAAAACCTCTAATTGCGAGCATCATATTTAGCCAGTGGCCAGCTAAAAAGCAATGCTTTCAGACGCTAAGTATTCGCAAGGGGTAAGATACTCGCTCTTTATGATTCAGGTTTCGGTTTCGAGTACTTCAGTTGGAGATTCTTTATTACCCGCTGCAATGGATGTTGATAGCCGCAAAGGCTTGTTGCTATACTAATGATTGTCAAATAAGCTGACCTTAACACTAACGAGAGACTGACAGCTAAAATGCGGGATGTTAAATGGCGCTGGCGCTTCTGTTGCTCTTTTCTTCAACTGTCCGTTGGTTGATCCCTTACTTCTCTTCCGGCACTCGTCTAGTTGCACCTGCTGAGTCGAGGATCAAAATCGCGCAGGCGAAATCTTATTCTGCTGCTAGATAAGAGGTCAAACTACAGGTTTTACTTAGGTTCACACTTTAATCGGTAGCCATCGATAATATTACAAGAATAAAACTTGCGAAAAGTCCCTCATACAGCTGGAGCTCTGTATTGGCTCCTTGCCAATGCTAAAATTAAAGCATGCAACTCGCAGAGCCTGAGCGCTTCGAAAACCATTCACACGGACCCATTCAATGATGTCAGGGACTGTCGCATACGTCGTTATCATTCATTTCTTGACCACAGTCAGTATCGAGCTCCCGATTTCGGCCCTAAATATTGAGGGAAAACCGCGGCATTAGTAACAAACAAGCGACATAGTGAGCTCCTAACTAGCGGGCGTGTGTCTTGCTTTTTCGTTTGGCTCTTGTTCACTCGCCCTTGAAAGCTAGCTCTCAAGGCATACATCAGAGCTCTACCGTCTCAAGGGGGAGGTGCAGACGCTCATCCCTGCTAAATGCACGGTCTCCAAAGGATTTAAGGTTTGTACGAGGTATTTCTAGACTGTTGGATTCCGAAAAGCGGGTGGTACAATGCTTGGCCTGATGGGGTAGCATATCTGACAGATAGGCTGAAGCCATAGAACGAAGGGACCTAAAAGTGAGCGACAAAACCTTGAAGTCAATCCGTTGCTTGACTGGTAGCCAGTGCAGGTCGGCGAGAAGTGGAGTAATGTGGCAACTGCAACGCTCACGACTGGCAAGCCTAGCTGCAGAGTTTTGCACCAGCTACAATCGCCTGATCGCACATGCTGGTAGGCCAGTAAGCAGTGAGTTGCAGAAGTGTAGACGGGATCTCACGAATGCATGAACCAACATGGACGTGGTATCTTTATCTAAACAAGCCCGAATTTTAGCAATGTTATGAAGCTGAAAAATAAGCGGATTTGACTGTGGAGCTGCTATGGTCGTCTAACGAGAGGTCGCTTTGGAATATGACACCTAGATTCCGAGCTGATTCGACAGGAGATATGCTGGCAGAGCCAATTTTGAAAGTGAGCCTGTCCAATCTCTGGATCACACTGGGTTTTCCCATAACTAGTAAGTTAGTGTTATCATCGTTAAGTTTTAGAAGATTTGCTTCCATCCATGTGCGGATGTTATCAATGCATGCAGCTAGTTAGTTTAGAGAATTTGAGGTGCTCGAAGGCTGGGAGGGATCAAAGCAAAGGTACAACTGAGTGTCATCTGCATAGAAGTGAAAGCCTAGATTGTGCTTGGCAATCACATCAGCAAGAGGCAGAGTTTAACCGTGAAAAGTACCGAATGAATGTAAAACCATAAAAACCAAACAAAAACTGTGAAGCGCGATGGCTTGTCATAAAGGAACCAATGCAAGCAATCTTAAGTAGGTGTCTGCATTAGTGGCTTCGGGGTGTAGTCGGCAAAGGGCTGGATGTCAGCGTGTTGGGGGTGTTCACACGAGAGAGGTTTCTCGAAGAGGGAGTCGGAGCGTCTAGGTACGAGCTGGCTCGTACATCGACCAATAAACGCAGGGTCCTTTACTGGCCTCGTCAGGCGACTGATCTGAAGGCGCATCCTGCAGTAGACCATGTGGCGCCTCAATGCAATCCAAGCTAATGAAAACATGGGCTCAGATCGTCCTGACGATGCGAAGCGTGGACCACTGGATGGGAAATGTCACAAACTGTAATGAGAATAGATCATTCTCATGGGATGCTTCGCTATTGTCTGAATGGCACAAAATGTACCGCAATCCAATTAAATCAAGAGTAAAATACCCGTACAAAGGTATAGCCAAGCTCCAGCTTATGTTGACTAATCGAGGGAGCTTTTTTGAATACGATCTACGTAAACTCAATCCATCGAGCATGCATGATTGATGGAAAATGCGCAACAATAACTAAATTACCTCCATCCTGTGCAAGAGCTCAAGTAATGGCAGATTATAATGCACAACGTTACTATTGATTTCTCACGATCGAAATGGACTTCGAAAAGGGCGTCGGGATGTCGAGTTATGCTTGCTCCAGTTGGCTGACCTCCTCAGTGTCCTCTGTCCTGGAGATGTTGGCGGACAAGAAACATTTTTTTGCCGGTGACGGATCTGTTAGAGGCTTTCGAAAAGTAGACCCAGAGTCGTCTCGATGCGATCCGAGCTGATAATAACATGGGTGCAGAGCGTCGTATCTTAGCTAACAAATATCTACCGGTGGGGTGAAGAATGTCCGGCTTCGTATTGAATTTGACGCATCGAAATCGTCAGGTTGTCTGTAAATACAGCAGAGTTAAACTCTTCTCAAGCAGCAATTTTGGCTCAAGGGAACTATTCCCCAGTGAGGCACAATGCGGAGCCGTATAACGTATGAGCGCCGACACTGCTAGATGCTGAGGCCAAGGTCTTCTGTCTCAGAATCTAGCAGTGTCAGCGGGAACAAGAAGAGTAGCTAGGAGCTCAGAAAAAATTGCTGCCGAAGCTTGCTGGACAGCATACTCGGCATCTTTATGCCTCTGGTCTCTCTCTCTTTTTCTCTCTCTCCCTCTTTCATACTCCCTTCCACTCTCTCTCTCTCTCTATCTCCCTCTCTCCCCTCTCTCTCTCTCTCTCTCTCTCTTTCTGCTCTCTCTCTCTCTCTCTCTCTCTCTCTCTCTCTCTCTGCTTTGTCGTTCTCTCTTTCTCGCCGACATTTTTATTTTGAACTCTCGGTGACCGTTCGATCAGTTCACCGTTCTATCCGAACATTTAGTGGCTCGTTAGATCTGTCGGCTTTTTCAGTGCTTACGAAGAATTCAAGTGGTATGCCGTTGACGTCACTGCCGGTCGATGAACCTGAGGTCGTGTGGTGCTACCTACTGTCGTATCTCCGGTGCCCATCAGTCACGTCGTTCACGCTTCAATCCATGTTCATCCTTTCATTCGCGTCACCATTTGCCAGATGAAGCAACTGCTATGCATTACGAGGCCGCAGCCCGAGGTCGACGACGACTGTTGGATATAGATGGCCGCGGCTTCGATATAGATGAGGCCAAGGTCTTATTCAGCATCTAGCAAGAGGTATTCTCCCTCTCTTCTCCAGCGGAGACCCAGTTTAGGGATGGCTTACTACAGGGAGAATATACATAGAAGTGTCAGGAGGGTACAGAAGATTACGGGTGGACGGAATAGGCTGAGAGTTCAAACGAATAACCAAAATTAAGTGGTAACTGTGTGTGTGAGATATTTCAAGAACAGTTTAGTTAGGCTTGGTAATTTTGTGGATAGGAAAATTGTTCATAGTGCGTGCTAGCGGCTCACAACTTTTCAAATGTGGTGAGGTCTTAAGGGCATGATTTGCAGATTATTATTAATGATAATAAAAGGCCTTTCGGGTTGCGTAACAAGATTGCTTTATATTTCTGCTATAGAAGCTATAACCAATAAATCATGACTTGTTAATCATCCTTTTTAGGCCAGACTTCGTAATTAACTTGATAGCGTGCTTAGACAAGCATGCAAAACCGTACTGTAAGTCACTCTGACAGCTGGTTTTTAGAGTCCTCGGCTAACTAGATACACCCAATCAGCGAACGCATGCAGCTCATTAAAAATCAAAACAAAACAAGAAAATGTACTGCTTCGCTGACCAGAAACATATCATTCATCCCGTAAATACACAGTGACGTTTCTCTCTGCAGTGGTCGCCACTGCAGAGAGAAACACAGCACGAATCTGCTTCACTTTTGAAGTCCAAGCAGGAGCAGAAAGAATTGCATTGAAAGGGCAATTAATGACCGCTACGTGACGCTCGACTAGGTTTTCGGGCTCTGGTGACCCTCGGTTGACCCTCTCACCTGTTAGCAACATACCGCTGCATCAACAACGCGGGGGCAGTCCGATTGGGAGCGGCCGCCGGGCCGACGTCGATGGCGTAGAGGGGGCTAGTCGGCCTTTGACGTCACCGTCGGCGGGCGACGAAGGCCCGTAGGCGGTGCGAGCGAAACGTCGCCAGCCATCCGGAGTTCGTGGCGCGGTAATCCGACGCTGCCTACGGGCACGCGATCAAGCCCGGTGGCTTGATGGTTGGGCGTAAGTACCATTAAGCCAACCGCAGCCGCAGCCGACGGTTACTGCGAGGTGCTCCGGCGATGGGCACGAATTTCCGAGGAGCGCAGTTGTCTGAGAGGCGGCATCGAGACGGAGCTTCGAGCGGCGAGGACTACTTTAACGGATAGCACTCGGTTTACGTCGAGTGCGACCGAACACGTTAGTGAATTTTGTCGTTCAGTATTGCCGAGAGCTGGTGGCGTCAGTAGTGGGCGGGCTCTCTTGAAATACCCTTTCCGCGTTCGTTAGGAAGTTCTGCCCGGGGCTTGAATATGGACTTTCGCTGAACGCTACGCGTTTACGACTTATCCGCAAAACATGGTGGCATTCCACACGCGAACTCTCTTGAAACGCGCTATCGAGTTTTGCTCGTTCGCCAATCCGCTCAGCCACGCTGCGATCCATGCATTCACCTGGGGCAACGAAGAATGCGACACTCCTGTGGCGAATGCATATTACAACAGAGAACCGCTTTGAGAGTTTTCTTCGACTAGTTTAGTACCATTTGGCAATTGCAGCGTTCTCGGCGAAGTGAATTAATGAGCCATATGCTGACCCACAACGACCGCCACGGCTTGGCTCCTTCGTACCTAGCTAAACTGCTGCACCCGTTTCAGCCTCTTCGCGCCCTGAGGTTTTGTGAGGACAATAAATTAGCTGTTCCGTTCCTCCGCTTAAAGACCGTTGGCGACAGAAGCTTTAGCTCTGCAGGTCCTAAACTGTAAAACTCACTTCCACAATTCTTGAGCAACGAAAAATACTCTCCTGCTGCCGACTACGGCTCATGTTCTTTAGCGATCCTGAGCTGCTAGTTCCATGCCATTCACTACTTCAACTGCTCTCCTGACTCTGCTATGCTTCTCGCTTTCTCTTTGCTGCGTGAGACGAAGTATGTTCGCTACCGAATGCGTACCGAAAGCCGCTCAGGCTGTGAGTGCACTATACAAAACTCTCCTGCGTAACACCCTCATAGTCTTTATAGCTTTGTGGAGTTGAAGACGGAGACACGTACATAAAGCCTCACGCGGTCGCTGCCCTAAGCTCGCTGTGAGTCACAGCGGAGCTGAATAGTGCTACCGCACGCAGCTCAAATAGAGTTCACGTATTTCGCGGTGAATCCACTCAATGTCACTAGGTACCGCAGCATGCGAGTTCCAGACGAACGGACAGCAAAAGTGCTTTGAAGCGCACAGAGAGCGGGTTGCAGTAAAACTTGTCAAGCTGGTTTGGTCCAGCGGTTACGGTGCTCACCCCAACCTAGCTCTTGCTGAGGTCGCGGGCTCGAGGCCCGTGGCATATGTGAAGCGCCTGAATAGAGATTAAGTTCCTTTGGTGAGCCGTGATGGCACACTAGGTAAGGCGGTTGCTTTCACGACCTCGGTCCCGAGGTCGTGGGTTCGATTCCTGTGGTGGGCGATTCCTTATCGCCACTGCAAGCGGTGGTGATAGCCGTAAAGGCTCTTCTGTCGCTATACAAAAAGAGGCTGTTTAATCAGCTAGGATTTTTTGTTTATCTAGAGGCAACCGTGTGGCGTAAATTTGCAGTATTCTTTTTCGAGAGCGTGACGCACGCAAAACGCTGAGAAATTCTGTGGGGACGCTCTGCAGCCAGCCGCACAATGGCCCGTAATAAATAGCACAGCATCGCCCAGCTGTTTTGTAGAAGACTTGCAACAGGCCACAATGGTTGTCCGCTGGTCGCAGTGTTTCGCAGCCCTCGCATAACAAGCGCCGCCAAAGAATGGGAGTGCAGCTGATGGCGGCGGCGAGATCCTGACGATTCGGCTGATGAGTCCTCTGAATTGCTGCAGTAAGCGCTCCGATCCGGGGCTCACCGCCGCCGCCGAACTATAGTAGTCTACGTCGTCAGAAGGAGGACCTGATTGCAGTGGAAAGACTTACATCACTACAATAGATATTGAGATCGGACAGGAAATAAAAAAGGCGGCCGGCTTAGAAGAATAATAGTGCCAACATACTACAACTACTCTCCTGCTACCGACTGATACACATTCTTTGCAGCAGTCCTGAGCTGCTACTTTCATTCTACTCATTATCTCAACTGGTCTCCCAACTCAGCCATGCTGCTCACTTTCTCTCAGTTGCTCGGTTGACGGTTCGGCTGATGATTCGTCCGAACAGTCGCAGGGAGGAGTGCTCCAATCCGGGGCTTGCCGCAGCTGCAATATACGTCGTCAGCAGAAGGACCTGATGGCGGTTAAAAGACTTACAGCACTATAGTCGTACAGTGGACGTTGAGGTTGGACAGGAAATAACAAAAGTAGCAGGCCGAGAAGACTAGAGTGGGAATGTACTTAATCTACTTTCCTGCTACCGACTGCGGCTGATCCTTTCCAGCTCTCGGGAGCTGCTACTTTCATGCTACTTATTGTCTCAAGTGCTCTCACAACTCGTCTATGCTTCTCACTTTCTCTTCGTTGCGTGAGATAAAGTTCATTGGCTGCCGAATGCTAACCAAAAGCCGCTTAGACTGCTACATTAACTCGAGTCACTCCGACATGACATTACGTCATTCGTGCTAAGCTCGAGCAGTATCCGGCCACCGCCTGCTGGGTAACGCACATGTCGATGCTGCTCCGAGTAATTGAAATACTTAAGGCCTCGGGGGTTGTCACGACGTGACGTTGGATGCCGGTTGTGCAACGGACGATTACTGAGGTTAAAGCCGACGATTACTGCGAGAGCCTCCAATGATGGGCTTGAATATCCTGGGAGTGCGGTGGTCTGTGTGGTGGCATCGAGACAGAGCGGTGGGTGACGGCGACTACTTTAGTGGATGGCACAGAGGCTTACGTCGCGTGCGACCGAACCTCGAATGGTTAGTGAATTTTGTCGAGGAGTACTACGGCGAGCGGGCGGTGGCAGAAGTGGGCGGTCTCTCTGGAATTACCACGTCCCAGCTCCTTTGGAGCTACAGCAAATTGCGGCTGAGCTGAAGGCTATGCGTTTATGGCTTATTAGCAAAAGTACGCTGCATTCCGCAAAAGAGTTCCACAACTAAAGGATCGGTCTCCATAGGATTCGTGGTTCGTCGTCATTCGATGGGCGCTTTGGCATTACAAAATAATAATAAAATATTTCTGGTTCACCTCTGAACAACTAGACTGCTTTCTAGTCACTTAGCGTGTGCTGGGAAATGAACCCGATTCAGCTAATGTGGGATAACGTTCTCAAACTCAGCACGTATTAGTACATGAACAACAATCCGGGCGAATTGAGCACATGATGCGAGGAGTAGGCTTATTTTTAAAGTCATTAATTTAAAGCTTGAAGTGGAAATGTTTCTTAGTGGCAAGCAAGATCCAGAAAAGGAAGAGACTTAAACATGAATGAAATAGCCTTTGGTGCAATAGTTGCTTGGACAAGAGGCAGTCCGAGTCGGTGAAATGTATTCGGGCAAGCGAACCACTCGCGGCAGGCGAGCCTGGCTGCAAAGCCTTGCACCTGCAGCAAGCGTCATGTTGCACAGGCCGGACGATCTGCCAGTTACGGCTGTCACCGAATACTCGCCTCAAACCGCCCAGGCTTGAAATTAGCAGCAGACAACTGTCCTGCCTTGCAACCAATTAGCTCCGAGTGGCTTTGTGGCATCGCGGCATATGGGTATGTTAGCATCGAGTCATCGAGCCTCGACCTGGTACAGCGAACTGATGGATGAGCTACGCCGAGGCAAACTTATCTAAGTAAATGACAGGTTTATTTAAAAGTATCCCCTCAGCTTTTCCCATGACCTTCTTACCATTCGTTATGCTTGTCGCTCGAAGCTACTCAAGACTCTAGACACAGCAAAGCCTCCATCGTTCAAAAGCGCGCGACGTATCGCCTGGCACCCGCCATTTCGACACCCGGTCTCTGTTGGCCTCGGTCCAGCAGCTTTACAAAGCAGCGAGGAGCACGAGCTGACCGGCGTCTCCTGCTGCTTGGATTGATGCCAGCCAATCGCTACTGGGCAGCGTGCAGTTTCGCTGGCACGCCTCCGATCTAAGCCAGCCGTAGGCGCTCTTTTGACAATCTGCCCAGCTGGTGCAGGCGGTGGTCTGTCTCTTCTCAGGTCGCTCGGCGTCGCTCAGCGATATTTGCTCCTTCTCCTTCTCCTCCTCCTCGTCGTGGATGAGCACCACGGTCGGAGCGAGCTTCGGCCGCATGTGCTGCTTCTGCTCCAGCTGCACCTGCCAATCTTCGACGTCACGTGACATTCATCTTGCCGCCCAGCAAAACGTCGCAGGGGAGCCTCTCCCGACATTTGCACGGGTAAGCTGACCTTGCACTCTGGCCGGGCGGCTGGCGAACGAAGCTGCGTAACAAACGCTTGAAGCCGTTGCTCGTCTGGACCATGGCCGGATTGTAGGCCTGAATGCTGCCGCTCTGCTGGCAGTCTGCCTCTGTCCTTCTGGAGCTACCCACTGGGTCAGGCTAATAATAATAATAATAATAATTCACTTGATAAAGCGCCCTCAGAGACCTCAATCTCTTTCTAGGCGCTTTACATTCGCTGTAAAGTGAAAGGCAATTGAATGGTAAGTAAAATCATGCTTCAAAACAGACGAAATGAATAACATGGTTAGGGGTGAGATGCACAGGGTCAGCATGCAAATGTGGTTAGTGGCAGCATGCACAGTGTCAGCACGAATAAGCAAATCAAGGAAGAATCACAGGGACCCACTAAATGCTGTCCTAAATATGTGTGTTTTTAGGTTCCTTTTAAATGTGTTCAGGTCAGGGGATGTTCTGACGCAGGTCGGGAGGGAGTTCCAGGCTTTTGGAGCATATTAACTAAATGCACGGTCTGCAAAGGTTTTAGGTTTGTATGAGGTATTTCTAGACTGCTGGACTCCGAAAAGCGGGTGGTACGACGCTTGGCCTGATAGGGTAGTATATCTGACAGATAGGCTGGAGCCATAGAATGAAGGGACCTAAAAGTGAGCGACAAAACCTTGAAGTCAATCCGTTGCTTGACTGGTAGCCAGTGCAGGTTGGCGAGAAGTGGAGTAATGTGGCAACTGCGACGCTCATGACAGACAAGCCTAGCTGCAGAGTTTTGCACTAGCTTCAGTCGCCTGATCGCACATACTGGTCGACCAGTAAGCAGTGAGTTGCAGAAGTCGAGACGGGAAGTCACGAATGCATGGACCAACTTGGACGTGGTATCTTTATCTAAACAGGCCCGAATTTTAGCAATGTTATGAAGCTGAAAATAGGCGGATTTGACTGTGGAGCTGATATGGTCGTCTGACGAGAGGTCGCTTTGGAATATGACACCTAGATTTCGAGCTGATTTAACTGCCGATATGCTGGCAGAGCCAATTTTGAGAGTCAGCCTTTCCAAACTCTGGATCAGACTGGGTTTGCCGATAGCTAGTAAGTTAGTTCTATCATCGTTAAGTTTTAGAAAAGTTGCTGCCATCCATGTGCGGATGTCATCAGTGCATGCAGCTAGTAAGGTTAGAGAATTTGAGGTGCTCGAAGGCTGGGAGGGATCAAAGCAAAGGTAAAACTGAGTGTCATCCGCATAGAAGTGAAAGCCTAGATTGTGCTTGGCAATCACATTAGCTAAAGGCAGAGTATAAACCGTGAAAAGAACCGGACCTAGCACTGAGCCCTGAGATACTCCATATTTCAGAGGTACTTTATATGATCTTTGTCTATTCACGTCAACACTCTGGAGTCTCCCACTGAGATAGGACCTGAACCACTGCAGAGTAGTGCCAGTGATGCCCAGGCGAGACGAGAGGCTCTCTAGAAGAACTTTGTGATCGATGGTATCAAAAGCTGCCGAAAGATCAAGCAAAACAAGCAGAAACACTCTACCCATGTCTGCATTCCTAAGTAGGTCGTTGTATACCCGAAGCAATGCTGACTCTGTGGAGTGATTAGCACTAAAGCCAGACTGGAACTTACTAGCAAAGTGTGAGGTTTCGATATACGAGTTCAGCTGGTCTGCCACGACCCGTTCGAGTGTCTTTGATAGGAATGGTAGAAGGGAGACTGGGCGGTAGTTGCTCAAGTTCTCTTGGTCAAGTGTAGCTTTCTTGAGAAGTGGCCTGACTACAGCTTTTTTAAAGGTGCTGGGACATGTACTGAGGCTAATGACATATTTATTATGTTAGTTATGCATGGCAGCAGCAGATCAATCCAACGTAGGAGCAGGACAGTGGGAATAGGGTCCAGAGGACTTGTTGTCTTCTTTGATTGAGATACGAACTTTAGGACTAGATCACTAGTGACCTGCTTAAATGCAGACATTGAGGCACAGCCAGGAACCGAGGAACAGCATTCTAGTGGGGAGGTTGTCATCGCAGGGATGGATTCCCTGATCTTGTCTATCTTCTGCACAAAGAATCGAGAGAAGCGATCGGTTGGATCATCATTAGGATCATCAGGTAACGAGCTAATCTGGGAACGATTGAGGAGATGGTTTATTGTCGACATTAGCATTTTTGGATTGTGCATCTGTGATTCAACAATGTTTTTATAAAAACTAGACTTAGCCTTTGCTAGGATCGATTGGTACGACGTACAGTAGTCTTCGCATGCCTGTCGATGGACAGTTAGTCCGGATCTTTTGTATGCTTTTTCAAGCTTTTGTTTAGTAGACTTGGCTAGTTTAATGTCTGCGGTAAACCATAGGCCGTCTGGGCGGGGGCGCACAGTGCGCTTTGTCAGAGGGGCAATCTCGTCTAGCGTGTCAGCTAGTGTCGTGTTGAAGCTATCTACCAATGATGACAGATCGGAGGGAGGATCGAGCAGCAGAGGTGAAGCTGATATTCTCGCACGGACAGCATCGATGTCAAGGGTCTTGAGGTTTCGCGATTCACAGGTTATTTTAGAGGATGATGTGGGCACACACTGTAGATTAAATGAGATCTGCATGTGACCAGATAAGCATGATTTGGTAATAATTGGTGATGAAAAAGTGCAGTTTTATGAGAAAATCTGGTCGAGTGTGTGACCCTTGATGTGGGTAGGGCCATGCACATGAGCCACAAGAGACAATGAGTCAGTCAATGCACGAAATTCGGTGCTGAAAGCGTCAGATAAGGTATCAAAGTGAACGTTGAAATCACCCATAACGAGGAAGGATCGATTTCTTGCACACAGAATCGAAATGAGATCGGATAAATCAGAGATAAAGGAGGATTTGGTACCTGGTGGGCGATAGACTACTGCCACTATCGGTAGCTTGTTTTCGGGTGAGACCAAGACAATTGATTCAAAAGACTGCTTCGAGGGTACTGCAAATGGCTTGAAGTTGAATTTCGAGCGCACGACAATAGCAACTCCACCACCAGTTGTGATTGATCTAGGGGTGTGAAAGAACAAGAAACCAGATGGAGTTTCGTCTTTAATTGTCGGACAGTTTATCGATTTCAGCCAAGTTTCAGTTAGGGCGAGCAGGTCGATACCACTTTCAGAAATAATGTGGCTTATTACTAGAGGTTTATTGCACATTGAGCGAGGATTCCAAAGGCAAGCGTTAAGTCTGGCCGATGGGGTTACAACCTGCTTGATGACCACTAAGTTTGAGGAATTTACAGTGACGCATGTGGGGGAGCGGGCTGAGCGGTTCGAGACAATGCTAGGAATACCGAACGAGCTGGTATGCATCTTGCAGGTTCCGCCCAACGAGCGGCGTCTGAGCTGGCGGTTCCGGCTACGGCGGCGGCTACGGGGTGCTTTTCTTTTCTTAATGTATAGTTCACGCTAGGTCACCACGGTTATCGTCGTTGGGCTACCGGCGGTCAGTGACAGAGCGAATCGGTCGCTACGTTCGGTCGCCGTCAAGTAGAGGCGTCGCTCGAGGGGCGGGACGAGGGAGCCGATCCGGTGACGCATGTCGTGTGCACCTGTATGTATGTCTCGGCCGTGTTGTATGCCCCACCTGTGGCCTGTGGTTGAGCCTTTGACGTAAGCATGTGGCCCACCACAGAGGTGCTCCAGTATCTGTTGTGAGTCAGTCAGCCCCCAGCTCGTATATGTACCTGCTAGGGAATGAAGACGAGAGTCTCGTTCACTCCTTACATTCGCACATCTCGCGCCTTCGTGTCACCGTGAGACTCCACTAGCGCTGCTACCGCCGGAGATAAAGTAACGTATATATATATATATATATATATATATATATATACGTATATATATATATAATTTATTTGTATAGCACCCCACGAGAACTTAATCTCTATTCAGGCGCTTCTCTTTCTATGTGCTTTACATTTGCCGCAAATTAAACACGCTCGAGTGGTGAGTAGTATCGTGCTTGATAAACAACATGAATACAATAATTTGGGGGGAGATGGACAGTGTCAGCATGCAAGTATGGTTAGTGGCAGCATGCAACAGTGTAAGCAAGCTTAAGCACATAAAGGACGAATCGCAGGGATCCACTAAATGCTGTCACAAATAGGTGCGCTTGTAGTTTTTTTAAATGTGATAATAATAATAATATTGAACTTGATAAAGCGCCCTCAGAGAACTTAATCTCTTTCTAGGCGCTTTACATTTACTGCAAATTGATATGCAATTGAATAGTAAGTCAAATCATGCTTGAAAAACAAACAAAATGAATAATATGGTTAAAGGTGACAAGCACAGGGTCAGCATGCAAATTAGTGATCAAGTTAGGTATGTCGTGACCGAAGTCGGGAGTGAGTTCCAGGCATTGGGAGCATACGAACCAAAGGTACGGTCTCTAAAGGATGGTTTGTTTGCTTCCGAAGCCCGCAACTCAATCCAGCTATCATTCCGGCAAATCTTAATGACATTCAAAAATATTCTGAAAACGAACCAATTTCTGCCAGTATTTGCTGGGTCATTGCGAACTGTCTTTTGTACGCGTATGCCTTCTGCCGTTGCGCCTGTTATCACGAAGCAGTTGTAATACCTCCTTTCCAGCATGTGTAAAGTACCAAGACGAAGATTTATCTATCTTAGGAGGCTATACACATGTCTTATTGTTTCTAATAGTTTTATGGATATTGTTACTATCATTATCAGCAATATCGGGTCTCACGGCGACGTTTGATAGAGTTCATGGCCACCACTTGTTTGCACGCCTATTGATTTACCTGGGCATCGCACTGGCATCGCTCTGAAGCATGCATCCGATTTCTTTGTGCTAATTGTAGACATCATGTGTTAAGGTCCACAGGCTACCTGGTTAACCTTTGAATTAGGGTTAACTAACAGTCTGCATCAAGTCCCTATTCTTTTCTCGATTTCATTTCAACGCAGCTGCTTCCACGACGGATGCTTCTACATCCGTATGTACGCTAGCTCTCCTGTGCTGGCCTGAGTGTTATACCAATACGGCCGTCGTCGTCGCTACCGCAACTCTCCTGAGGTGCTTCCGCGACGGCTAGCTCGGCGAGCCGTACGTACGAACGTATGCTCGTTAGCTTGCGTAGCCTGCATGCGCTACAATACAGCCATTGTCGTCAGTCCAACGACAACAGCTTGCTGGTGGGGCGGCAGCATTAATCTGCTTCGCGCCGCCATCGCGCGCCTCGAGCCGCTGCAAACTCGCCGTTCAGACGCGAGCGTTCAGGAGCATTCGCTGCCATTTCCAGTCGAAGCAGCTCAGCTTCCAGCTGCGTTGGTGTTTTAGTAGCATCTTCAGAAAGTTACGCATCGAAGCGGAAGCTGAGCGTGGCTGTGCAAGGAAATGTCACGTAGCCTCTCTAGAAACATTTCCGGTGCTCATTTATGCACCCCGAGAAACTGAAACTGCGTCTTCAATGCACGGAGCTAGCTCAGCTCACTTTCCGCTATGGGCACAGTGCTCATAGTTGACTGATAAACAAAGCCGCCAGCCACCATGTGATAATATTATCCTTAAATAAGTACACTTTGACCCATCTTTCTATTCTAGGTTTAGAATTGTTGGTGTGGTGTTAAGTGGTTGTAATAATTTGCTTAGAGGTTTAGGATTTAGTAGTTAGATTTCTTTTTCTTGGGTTCGAGGTCTTGGGTTTAAGGTATCAGTGGTAAGGTTTGGACTTCTTGTTTAGGTTTTATGGGGAAAATATAAGTATAAAGCATACCAAATAACGTTTTAATTTGACGTAAATATAAACCGGAGCTGGTTACCACACTTGCTCATGCTTAAGCTCCTAGAAGCGCGGATTTGAAGACAACACATTACTTTTGGAAACTATTCTATTTATGCCACGGCATGGGCATCGCTCAATTGCTCAAAAACTGCTTTCCACGGTTAGTTATAGCTGGTGGCTATATCAATCACTTGCCGGAGCACTGCGGTCTCCAAGGAGCTAAAATTAAGCGTCATTATTGCGTCAAATGGCTGGCAAGCAAGCTTTATCTAAATTATTAGAATACAGTTTTCGGAAATGGGAGAAAAGAAGGGTAAAGCAAAGAGATTCGTAGAGAAGTAGCAACAGTTACAGGCTGAAAATGATTGAAGTTATTCACCTTCGGAAGCAAGAAAACATATTATTTGATTCAACAGCTTTTTTGTATAGTGACGGAAGAGCCTTTCACGGCTATCATCGCTGCTTGCAGTGGGGATTAAGGATTCCCACCGCCGGATTCAAACCCACGACCCCGAAACCAAAGTCAAGAATAGCAGCCGCTTTAACTAGCGAGCAATCAAACGTGCGACAAACGACATACGAGGCAGAGTTAATAGGGGGACGAAACAATCGAAGGCGAGAAGCTGAGCAGCAGCTCGTCGCTTTGCAAAATGGTTCGACGATAAAGGTTCATTGCAATACGCGAGTCGATCAATCACAGTTTCCTCTGAAACACTGACATACGCACGCTCACTTACTGCATAGGTCTAACGGTAGAACGTCGATGACTACAAGCTATTTAAAGAGTCACTTCAATCTTTCAACGGAAAAATGAGTCCCGGCAGTAGACGCGAACGGTTGGGAAAACTAAAAAAAACTATACTTCACACGCTGACTGGGGAGGCTGCATATGAAGTAATTTTACTTTTCATGCAAAGCTACTTTTATGAGTTAGCCCATGTCTAGAGCAGAGGTCGGCAACGTCTGCACTTTAGACCTGATCCGGCCTAGCTAGTGCTCCAGTCCGGCCTAGCGACCCCATAGTTATTGATTGATGGGTGCGGCCTAATTGACTTGTCTAGGTTTTCTTCCTCTTCACTACAGAGGTACTTTGACTTACGAGTTTCCCAACTAACGAGTTTTTGAGGCACGAGCTTTCTCTCGGTTGCTTTATGCTTTAAGATTAGAGCTAACTGTTACTGTGCTTGATTTTGCTTCGCGAGTTTCGCAGTAGGTTCTGCGACTTTACTATGGGCACGGCTAGCAGCGGCAGCCCTGCAGCCGTGACGGTTTGCTCCAGAAAGTGTTAACGAGTGAAAATAGGTATGCCAGCGAGGCAAGTAAGAAGATGGAGAGGGAAACAGCCTGTGGTTGCAAAGGCTCGTAAGGAAAGGGCAGTGGAAGACGTTCTGACTACCAGGGCGTGACGTTAAGTGCAGGGCGTGATGGTTTTCTCCCACCGACTCGATCAAGCCTTCTGGGTTGAGATCGATTACTGCAGGAACCGCTGCAGTAATTACTTTACTTAGCCAAACGTCGGCATTGTCTGGCCTTTAGGCAAGACACGGCTAGTACTCTAGTTAGGCCAAATGCCCCCCTAGGCAAGTTATTGTTGGATCCGGCCTGATTTAATAGTCTCTGTTTTTCCCCTTCGTTACTTCCGGTTCCTGGTTAAGCTGTGGCCTGTGTTTATTTGTATAACTGATTCCAGGTGCTTGTATGAAACAGTAGCGCCACCTGAGAGGGATGATAAATGTGTACCCCATTATTTATGTATATGTATGCATATATATGTATATATATTTATATATATATATATATATATATATTTATTTATATAGAGATTCATACAACTAATTAGTGCGCATTTACCATTAGCCAGCAGTGCCCTGCCCTGCCGGTGTAGCTGATGCTACCAGGGCCTCCGGGTTGGGGAACAAGGACCACGCCACGTCAGAGCTGGTAATAGTAATAATGCAATTAACAAAGCGCCCTCAGATAACTCAATCTTTTTCTAGGCGCTTCACATTTCCTGCAAAGGGAAGCCCGAATAAATGGTTAGCGGTATATTTTTTGATAGACATGAATAACATGGTTAGGGTGACATGCACAGGGTCAGCATATAAATGTGGTTAGTGGCTGCATACAAAGAGTCGGCACTCATAAGAACATCAAGGACAAATTACAGGGACCCGCTAAAGGCTATCCTAAATAGGAGTGTTTATAAGTTCCTTTTAAAAGTGATCAAGTCATGGGACGCTCTTACGCCACTCGGGAGCGAGTTCCAGGCTTTGGGAACGTACGAGCTGAATGCACGGTCTCCAAAGGATTTGATGTTTGTTTGTACGAGGTATTGGTAAACTGTTGGATTCCGAAAAGCAGGGGGCACGATGCTTGGCCTGATGGTGGAGTAGATCTGACAGATTGGCTGGAGCAAAAGAATGAAGTGACCTAAAAGTGAGCAACAAAACCTTGAAGTCAATCCGTTGCTTGATTGGAAGCCAGGGCAATTCGGCTAAAAGTGGAGTAATGTGGAAAATGCGACGCTCACGACAGACAAGCCTAGCTGCAGAAATTTGCCCTAGTTCTAATCGCCTGATTGCACACGCCAGTAGGCCAGCAAGCAGTGAGTTACAGAAGTCAAGAAGGGATGTAACGAATGCATGGACCAACTTTGACGTTTTTTCTTTATCTAAACAAGCCCGAATTTCAGAAATAGGATGTAGCTGAAAGTAGGAAGACTTGATTGTGGCACAGATGTGGTCATCTCACGAGATGTCACCTTTGGAAAATGTCTCCTAAACTTGAGCTGAAACTCAAACTTTAAGCTCAAGCTGATTCAACATGATATATGCTGGCAGAGCCAATTTTGAGCTTCAGCCTTTTCAGTTTCTAAATCACACTAGGTTTTCCCGTAACTAGTATGTTTATTTTATTATCGTTTAGTTTTAGAAAATTTGCTGCCATCCATGTGTAGATTTAGTCAATACATGCAGCCTGTGATTTGAGAGAATTCAAGGTGCTCAAAGGCTAGGAGGATCAAATCAAAGGTACAATGGAGTGTCATCCGCATAGAAGCGAAAGCCTAGATTGTGCTTGGCGATCACATCAGCAAGAATGAGGCTATAAACCTTGAAAAGAACCAAACCAGCACGGAGCACAAAGGTACCCGATATTTTAGAGGCACCTTGGATGATCTTTGTCCTTTGATCTTTGATCTATTCACATAGATACTCTGGAGTTTCCCACTGAAATAGGACCCAAACCATTGCAGAGCAGTGCCAGTGATGCCCAGGCGAGATGAGAGTCACTCATGAAGAACTTTGTGATCGATAGTATCAAAAGCTGCCGAAAGTTCGAGCAAAACCAGCAGAGACACTCTACACATATCTGCATTCCTAAGGAGGTCGTTGTATACCCTAAGAAATGCTGACTCTGTGGAGTGATTAGTTCTGAAGCCAGACTGGGACTTACTAGCAAGGTTTGAAGTTTCAATATGTGAGTTCAGCTGGTCCACGACGACCCGTTCCATAGTTTTTGATAGGAATAGTAGACGTTCCAGTGTCTTTGATAGGAACGGTAGAAGAGAGACTGGGCAGTAGTTGCTCAATTTCTCTTGGTCTAGGGGTCGCTTCTTGAGAAGTGGCCTGATTACAGCTACTTTGAAAGGTGCTGGGACATGACATGAGGCTAATGACATAGTAATGATGTTAGTAATGCATGACAGCAGCAGATCAATGCAACGTAGGAGCAGGGCAGTGGGAATTGGGTCCAGATGACTCGTTGTCTTCTTTGATTGGGATACGAACTTCAGGACTAGGTTACTAGTAATCCGCTTAAATGTAGATATTGACGAGCAGCCAGGAATCGGGAAGCAGCATTTTAAGGAAGGTGCTGTTATCACAGGGATGGACTCCCTGATCTTGTCTATCTTCTGCATAAAGACTCGAGAGATCCGATTGTATAAATCATCACAAGGATTATCAGGTACGGAGCTAATCTGGGAGCGGTTGAGCAGATGGTTGATCGTCGACATCATTATTTTGGGGTTGTGCATCTGTGATATAAGAGCGTTTTTATTAAAGCTAGACTTGGCCTTTGCAAGGATCGATTGGTACGACCTGCAGTAGTTTTCATATGCCGGTCAATGGACAATCAGTCCTGATCTGTTGTATGCTTATTCAAGCTTGACCTTAGAAGACCTGGCTTGTTTAATGTCTGTGGTAAACCATAGGCTGTCTGGGCAAGGGCGCACAGTGGGCATAGTCAGAGTTGCCAACTCGTCGAGCGTTTCAGCTAATGTCGTGTTGTAGCTATCTACCAATGATTATCGATCGGTGGGAGGACTTAGCAGTTCTCGCACGGAAATTATCGACGTCAAGGGTCTTGAGGTTTCGCAATTCACCGGTTATTTTAGAGGAGGATTTAGGCACACATCGTAGATTGAATGAGATCTGCATGTGGTCTCTCAAAATAGACTCTGTTGGCTCGACTTCAGCTCCTCTATTCTTGGATGCTTTATATCACTTGCATGGAGGTCACGTTATCTCAGGGAAAATACCCATGAATTATATAATTTTTACTTTTGCTTATGCATGGTAGCATATGTGAGTAGAGCATCACTAACCCGATGAAGTAGTTCTGCTAGGCTTTTGCACAGTGTCTGCACTAAGCTTTGGTTCTTTTGGGTACTTTATAAATAGGCTCTTCTTGCCGTTTTTATTAATTTTTTCTGTAACAATGTAAATTAGTTGAGCGGATGCCTGAACCATAACATGTATATTCAATGAGGTCTCAATTAGTTAACTTAAAGTGAATCATAAACTTTTCCAAAAAGCCATCATCTCAAACACAATATCAGCAGGAAAACGACCTAATTAACATACTTTGTAATTAAAAATAAAACCGCAAAAAAGATGAGTTAGCCTACGTATAAGGCCTCTCAAAATATTTGATTTCGTGATCGCCATATTTGGAATTTGTCAAACGAGAGCCTTGCTGAAATGAAAAATCCACGTGATTTGGAGAGGTAGATTACTACAGCCAGCTCTTTACCTCCTAAAGCCTTGACGAATATCAATAAAGGCTGGATTTCAATAACTGCATTTTGTATGGCTTCAATTTCAACCGTCTACTCAAATTTTTGTGTCCTGGTTTTAGGGCGGCATAATGCAGAGGGATATCTGAGAGCCAGAGAGCCATCTACCAATTAACATTCAACGTCAAGCTGGCCTAGGGCTTGCCAAAGTATGGCTTTATCCGGCACTCAGCATCGATTAAGTTGTTTAAATTGGTTTCCCGTGGAAGTTAGCTTGACTACTAGCAATTAAAACATCTGAGAAAATTTACAATAAGTTTGGATTTCTGTAGAACGTTATTAGCAGCGTACTGCAGGATGCAGTGTTAACAGCATTGTCGCATGTGGCTGGCATTGGAAATGGGCATCTCGGCTAACATAGCTATCGAAATGGTTGATATTCATCTGTTTTTAAGCATTATCAAACCAATTGAACCGAACAATTGGACCTCTTCACAGCCTATTTCTTTCGATTGTATTATATAAGTGGTATTGATCCGAGCCGTTGGGGTTTATAGGTGCCCTGATCGATATCGTCTTCCATCGGAGGTGGTTCCTGGTTGGCATGCCGGTGCTATTTAAACACCTTTTCTGCGAGATTCATTTGAAATTAGAATATTGAGCATCCAATGACTTGGTTAATTTGGGCGATTGCGGTGGATGGTGGTATTGGCTTAGTTCTTAGCAGCCCAATCGTATAGCCTCGGTTAGAAATAGAGGGTAGAGTAACTTATCTTCAAAATTAGAGAAGCTGAAGTATTAGGTCTCGTAATTTTTCCAATGTTTGTAAAGCGTTGCATTACAAGCCTGTGGATTAAAATTGATTATATGAAAGTAACGGGAGATCACGGAGACTCACTTTGGGCTCCTATGTAGTTAAGTGTACTATTTCATGCGTATCAGTTTAGCTCATCATAAAAGATTTAAGGCGGATTTGCAGTGGATTGCATCATCGTTCTGTACTTGTTGGTGTGCAGACTGATGCAGAACAAATGAAAACTACATCAAAACTTAAACACTGTTTGAGCGACGCACTATTGATTTGAATTACATAGCCTAGCCTTTACTAGTGATTGCAGCTGGGCGCAAGAGTAGAAGCTAGAGACCAATGCAAAGATTTTGAGATGACAATCATACAAGATGAATATATAGTCTCGCTTAGCCCAATACTTCAGATTTTGGGTGGATGGTAGTAGTGGCCTGTCTTTAAAGCCTATTTTCAAGAGCACACTCCAGCCTAAAGACACGACATTTAACTAGCACATTAAGATGAGCTCCTACAAGAAACCGACACTAGACCAAGAGAACTTGAGCAACTAATGCCCAGTCTCCCTTCTACCATTCCTATAAAAGACACTGGAAAGGGTCGTGGTCTGAACTCATATATTGAAACTTAAAACCTTGCTAGTAAGTTCGTTTCTGGCTTTAGAGCTAAGCACTTCACATAATCAGCATTGCTTAGGGTGTACAACGACCTTCTTATGAATGCAGACATAGTTAGCCTGTCTCTGCTTGTTTTGTTTGATCTTTCGGAAGCTTTTGTTACTATTGATCCCAGAGTTCTTCTAGAGTGCCTCTTATTTCGCCTGGGCATCACTGGCACTGCTCCTCAGTGGTTCAGGTCCGATCTCAGTGGGAGAATCCAGAGTATAGAGGTGAATGGACAAAGATCATCTGAGGTACCTCTGAAATATTGGGTACATCAGGGCTCCCTGCTAGGTCCGCTTTTTCTTAAGGTTTACACTTTTCCTCTTGCTGGTTTGATTGCCAAGCACAATCCAGGCTTTCCCTTCCATGCGGATGACACTAAGTTGTACCTTTGCTTTGATCTCTCCTAGCCTTCGAGCACCTCGAATTCTCTCAACTTACTTGCTGCATATATTGATGACATCCGCATATGGAGGGCAGCAAATTTTCTAAAACTAAGCGATGATAAACTAACTTACTAGTTACGGGTGAATCCAGTGTGATACACAAATTAGAAAGGCTGACACTCAAAATTGTCTCTGCCAGTACATCTCCAGTTGAATCAGCTCCAAATCTAGGAATCATTTTCCAAAGGTGACATCTCGTTAGATGACCACATCAGTGCCACAATCAAGTCTGCCTACTTTCAGTTACATAATGTTGCTGAAATTCGGACTTGTTTAGATAAAGATACCACGTCAAATTTGGTCCGTGCATTCGTTACAACCCGTCTGGACTTCTGTAACTCACTGCTTGTTGGCCTACCTGCATGTGCAATTCGGCGATTACAACCGGTGCACAATTCTGCAGGTAAGCTTGTCTGTCGTGAGCGTCTCAGTTGCCACGGTAATAGCTCACTAGGTAAGGCGGTTGCTTTTCACGACCTCGGCCCCGAGGTCGTGGGCTCGAATCCTGCAGTGGGCGATCCTTTATCGCCACTGCAAGCGGTGGTGATAGCCGGAAAGGCTCTTCTGTCGCTATACAAAAGAGGCTGTTAAATCAGCTAGCATTTATTTATTTATTCATCACACCACTTCTCGCCGACCTGCACGGGCTACCATTCAAGCAACGGAACGACTTCAAGGTTTTGTTGCTCACTTTTAGGTCACTTCATTATTTGGCTACAGCATATCTGTCAGATCTACTCCCCCACCAGGTCATGCATCGTACCACCCGCTTTTCGGAATCCCACAGTTTACAACTACCTTGTACTAACCTCAAATCCTTTGGAGACCGTGCATTTAGTTCCTACGCTCCCAAAGCCTGGAGCTCCCTCTCGACTTGCGTCAGAACATTCCCTGACTTGACCACATTTGAAAAGAACTTAAAAAACCCACCTATTTAGGACAGCATTTAGTGGGTCCCTGTGATTCGTCCCTAATGTGCTTATGCATCCGGACACTGAATGCTGCCACTAAAAACCTGTGCTTGTCAACCCCAACCACTTTGTTCATGTTGTTTATCAAGCATGATATTACTCACCATTTAATCAGGTTTCCCTTTGCAGCAAATGTGAAGCGCCAAGAAAGCGATCGAAAACTCTGAGGGCACTATGTCAAGTGCATTATTATTACGAAAATATTCATTCAAAATTATTGAGCTTACCACTAATGATGTTAAGTTGGTGTATACTGTATTACAGTGGTCTCACGTAGATTGAGATTGACTGTTGTAATTCGATCCGCAGAGGGATGCAAAATATCTAGCAGACAGATATACACTGCCGGCGACAGAGTACGGCAGCTATGAAGAACGCAAATAGAAAAATGTATATATTCCATCTTCTTTGTGTGGAACTTTATATTTCCTAAGCAGAGAGAAAGAGAGAAAGAGGGGAGGAAGAGAGAGAGAGAGAGAGAGAGAGGGAGAGGGAGAGAGGGAGAGAGAGAGAGAGAGAGAGAGAGAGAGAGAGAGAGAGAGAGAGAGAGAGAGAGAGAGAGAGAGAGAGAGAGAGAGAGAGAGAGAGAGGGAGAGGGAGAGAGGGAGAGAGAGAGAGAGAGAGAGAGAGAGAGAGAGAGAGAGAGAGAGAGGGGAGAGAGAGAGAGAGAGAGAGAGAGAGAGAGAGAGAGAGAGAGAGAGCTTTACAGCTCCACAACTTTATCCACAGCTTACAGTCGCCTTATTCTCGAATAAGGTCATGGCCACATATAATAATCATTAGGGGTCCATTTGCTAAAACTTCAAGAACTAAATACAATCCAAATCACAATAACAAATAGTTATCTCTAGCCATTTCTAGCATCCTTATACTAGAACTGGTTTGATATGCAAAATTATACTGTCACCACTTGCTACCTAATGCCAGCTACTGTCAACACATGTAATCTAATGCCAGCTTGTTATGTACATATAAAGTTTCCTGGTTGGATACTCCTTCCTGGCTGTAACGTGAGATTTTCCCTATGAAAGTGTTCGCACCCACATTACATAAGCTGTGCTTTGTGCACTGTCCTTATCGTCGTTACAGAGAGCTGTCGCAGCAATAGCTGGGCTTCAAGCTTTAGCCTAAATCTGTCGCTTCGTGGATCTTCAAATGTAGGTTGTCAAGAAGATAGTCATTTGTTTACAAGAGTAACTTGAATCAAGCAAGGTAATACTAAAATTAGGGTAACGCCATGTTGCGAACGTAGGCTGCCAGCTCCGACTGAAGCACCTCCTCTGAATCGAGAATGCCCAAGAAAACTCGGATCAATGTATTGCCACCTCAAGCCACAATGTTTACGAAAGCTCTCTCTGCTCCTCGTCTTTCCATCCTCTTGTCATTCTCCTACAATTGTAGTTAATGCAGCAAGGGCAATTTTTAAACCACTGAGAAAGCTTAATGGTTTGTCCATCACAGGAGTCATTCAAAGGTATTCAGAGCGACTATTGCTCCATTAAGCAAAAGTTCGGGCAACGCAATTGATGCATATATCTAAAATAAAGCGAGCATCTTCCGTGCCAATGCAGCTGTACTCAATCAAAAGTGGCAACGCCTCGGTGTCAATCATAGGGAAGAGCTGCGAGAGCAGGCGAGAAGACTACGATTCTGAACAACGGCTGACAAGACGGCCGGGTCCAGCCGGCGTCATCCTTCCATACTCTGATTCAATTGTGGTATTCGTATCTCATCTCCTACGTGGTACCAAGACCCTCCCTTTCACATACTAGCAACCGCCCCTGACGGCTAGTGGGTGCAAGCTCGTTAGCTGTACGTCGCCGAATGTTCATGTGGGTAGTAAGTAGGAGCAGCAAAGGCTGGCTGCACGGGTCAGGCAGAGGCGGGATCAAGCTGAAAACGTGCTTGTTGTTCTGAGATTAATGCCAGAGCATGAATGGAAATAACTTTCTTGTGAAAGCCCGTGTCTCATTTCCTGAGTGAAGCCTTTCTCACATTCTTCTCGACATGAGCTAGATGGCTCTTGCTAGTGAGGCTATTCATCAGCTCAGCCAGGTGCAGGTTTCTGGTGTGCGATAGAAAAACCGTCGCTTGATTGAGGATATCGTTATCATGCAGAAGCCACACAGTATAAGCCCTGACTTCCATCATTTTTCCTTAAAATCGTTTCTTTCAATCATGAACCTGTAGAGCTGACGTGCACACTAGGACATTACGAAGCTATTTCATTTCGAATTAAGATGAAATCCAAGTAGATAACATAAGCAAAGGCAAAGGTTACCGGAATTATAAGACTTAGCATCAAAATTGTGTTCGGCTGGTGTAGCTGTAGTATCATCTGCACGTAATGAGGGTGTCACGTTCAAAAATGACTTTCAACTAGAAGACCACGTAAGATAATTCTGAACCTACTTGCATTTGCTGCCCATTAGGTAGTACATCAACTTCGAGGTTCTTTCAATCTCTTTTAGGTCCGTCGAGCTTTTTCTGGACACTATATCCCCCAAACCTACTCATTCAGCTTGGCATCAAAACAAAGCTCTTCCGACAATAATAATTTCAATAAAATGGCATTTAGATAGCACCAGGTGATAGTTTAAATATAAATATAATTCATTTATATAGCGCCCAAGATAACTTGATCTCTATTCAGGCGCTTCACATATGCCTCGGGGCTCGAGCCCACGACCTCAGTCAGACCTTGGTCGGGGCGAGCCCCGTAACCACTAGACCAAACCAGCTCGGCAATAGTTACATCTTTCGGTACTAACTTGAAATTTGCTCGATTAGTTTGCTGGGCCTCCAAGCGAGGTAAAATCCGTTGGCGAAACGGACTTCAGTTTGAATACTCTCGAAGGCCGAAACTCACCACCGACTGAAGCCGACTCCCCCGACTAGACATGATTTAAATTCAGGCAACGAATCTGTGTCTCAATGCATTCACTCCTAGGTGAGCTGATCTTTCACCTACAAACGTTGCAAAAGATAACAAGTTTCCTTTTAAGCTTCTGTAGAGCCAGCCTAAAGAAATTTAGTTTTTTAAGAGAGTACACAAATATCCTATTAAATACTATTTTATTGCTAGTCTTGTGAAAAGTCGTAATGTTCAGGCTTGCAGAAGCTGGCTGTGAATGACGGACCTGCCGCATTACTCGAATCTACCCCCTTGGTCAAACATTGTCAAGCAGGTCATTTAAGTTCTATGCTAAGAAGCTCAGGACGGCAGACCATTAAAAAATTTCTAGCTAGCAAATAATTTCTTCCTTCCTGGTCTAATTTGTTTGGTTATTTGTTTTAGATATTTGCTCTGAATTATTGACAAGTTCTTCCGAAAATCAACGAGGGCTTACCCCAATATTCTCTTTCTCAAAGCTGCTAATGCATTTGCCAGAATAGAGTACATCCGCTGCTTGTTGGATCTCGGTTTTATTCAGCTCGTCAATAAGCTTGGACGTTGCTTTCTTTAACTGATTTTGAAGAATAGATTGCTCGTTTGGGGGGCGTCGCTTGTGGCTACCAAATATCGATCCAAATTAAGTGCTGAATTATGAAATCTACAGTTCGGTCTTTGAGAATTTTATAACTATGCAGGTCAGCCAAACGTTGTGAATCGTATATGCAACCCATCAACTGATTGAGACTGGTACGAGCTTGTGAGAGCGACGAGATATTTAGGGGTCAAGGCGAGTAATTTAAACACCCAGGGAAAGAAAAAAGCAGACTTGATATGCCTCTAGGCTATTGGTGTAGTCCACCTGTCAACTAAGTTGTTCCAATAAACAGCTGATCACCCAACTTGGCATACACGGCTGAATCGTGGATTTGCTACCTGGCAAAGAACTAGCGTCCATCGAAGCTCCCTCAAATTATAGCATTACATTGATTGCCAACTGATTTCGTCAAAGTCAACTCAAAAATATAGAATATAGTTAGGCTTACCCTACTGGAAAAAAATAAATACTAGCTGATTTCACAGCCTCTTTTTGTATAGCGACAGAAGAGCGTTTACGGCTATCACCGCCGCTTACAGTGGCTATAAAGGATCGCCCACAGCACGATTCGAACCCATGACCTGCTGGCCGAGGTCGTGAAAAGTGCCTTACCTAGTGAGCCATTATGGCTCCCGCAGAGCTGCAACAAGCGTTCTGCATCGACTAGAGATTAGCAAGACAAGATATTGCAGACGATCGAATGACATTCACATGGCTTGCTTTATCAGCTGCTCTGCTAATGCGAGCTTATATTGCTCCTTGCATCACAGAAGTTCAGTCAAGATGGCTTTTAGAAACACCTGTTGTTAATTGTGATCATCACCATCAGTGATTACCCATCGCATGCGAATAGTTCTATATCCTTATGTATTTAAGACTCAAGGTCACACTCTATAATGCATTTTCCCGGGCTATTAGAATGGAGGCCTTGGTCTTACTGAAAATTAAGTGCAAAAATGCTGCACCTAACCTTAATCAGACTGTATCCAAATTATCTTATAACTCGTTCCGATTACATGACGTCACTTTTAGAGAAATCAAAGGCAAAATTTTAGCACTACACTGGCAGCATTGCTGGCCAGCAGAAATATATGTGGACATAAATACTCAATATAACGGAAGCTCCATATGCTAATCGGCCCTACATCAAGCGAAAAATTGGTACGACCTACAGTGGTCTTTGTGTGCCTGTATATTAAAAGTCAGACCTAGTCTTTTTTTTAAAGCTTATCCTCAGTAGAACTTGCTACTTTAATGTGCGTGGTAAACCATTGGTTGTTTGAACGAGGGTATGCGGTTTTCTTAGTTAGAGGAGCAAACTCGTCGAGCATATCAGCTAGTGTCGGGTTGCGGCAATCTACCAATGAGGAGGTTGGAAGGGGGATTGACAGCAGAGGTGACACATATATTCTCGTGCGGACAACATCAATTTCAACGGTCTTGAGATTTTGTGATTCACATATGAATTTAGATAAGGAGTAGGACGGCGTGCATGGTACACTGATATTTTTGTGTGGTCGGATACGCTGAGTTCGGTATAAATTGGTGATGATAAAGTGAAGTTGTAGGAGAAAATTTTTCGAGTTTATGACCTTTGACACGATTAGGGCCATGCGTATTGGCTATATGAGATGGCAAATCAGTCAATGGGCCAAAGCCGAGGCTGATGCCGTCATATAAGTTATTGAAACGAACTTTAAAATCATCCATAGCGAGGAAAGAACGGATTGTTTCACATAAAATCAAAGTGAGATTACATGATACCTATATAAGAAAGAACTTGGTTCCTTGAATTGATAGACTGCAATCACTATTCGTAACTTTTTTGCCTACCAAAATCAAAGCTATAGATATTAATGATTATAATTAGAGTTTAGACTCATTTGAGGAGGAATGCAAACGGCGCCAAATTAAAGGATTAGCCTGTCATAGCCGTGGCTCTACATTCAGTTTTGAGAGATTGATCTAGGATTGTGGCAGAAGGAGAAACCTGTTACGTTTTTCTTTGCTAATGGTCGGACAGTTAATATCTATTTCAGCCGTGTCTCCGTTAAGACGTGGAGTTTGAGGCCTTTTTCAGAGACAATTTCGCTCAATTATAGCTGGTGAAATGAACATTAAGCATGAACTCCCACGACAAGTAGAATAGGGTCAGCTGAGTTAAAGCGGACCTTACGACCACTAGAGAACGGTTAGGATGTCAGAATATAACTGTAGTTAGCCAGCTATTTGATCTGTAGCTACAGTCATACCAATAGATGTATCAGCATCCAAAGAATTGTTCATAGGTTGTATAAATCGTTCCTTGTGATGTCTGCAGAAACCTACCGAATACCTGCCACACATATAATGCCGAAGCAAAGCGTATCATTCAGTAGTCAGAATAAGCAAGAAGCAATAAGCAGCAATAACTTCCTACATATTGAAATCAACAAGTGCCCCACAGTGGTATACCAAAGTATGGCACTAAATACTGTGGCTAGCATTGACTGCTGCATAGCAATATCCAAGTAGTACGGAATAAAGCTACACCATGATTGCAGTGGTAATCATTTTTCACATTTCATAAGTTACTGCATCACTGTAGGCTCCAACGATATAATGCTTACCGTCAGTAGACCGCTCTCTTTTTTGCTTTGCAGCTGGTCTTCGATCTGTGGTAGAGCCAGGAGCCGCAACTTTGCGGCTTAGACCTAAATGTTTAGTGAAAAAACAAGTTAATCAGCCTCATTCCTTTAAGGAGCATAGCACTGCGAGGAGGATCACGTAGGCATTACATTCGGTATTTTTTAGACTTGACATGACTTTTCTAGACTTGCAGGACCCAGCAAGAGAGCTCAATCTGACCGAGGTTGGCGCACGAATATCGCTAAAACATGGGTAATTGCAAGACAAATGATATGATGGAAACTTCAGATACCCTAGCTTCTTTGGCGACTCTAGCACAAACTGGCTTGCAGTACATTTACGAAGCTACTAGGCGTGGCACACCTACACGACAAAAAGACGGCATCTGGCCAGATGGCGAGCTAAAAAACTGCCGGGAAAGTTTTGTGTGACTCCGCTACCAAGTGCCAGCTAAAGTGAGCAGACTTTAATGATGACTGGTAGGCAATCTAGTCAAGGAGTTAGTTAAGGTTGGCAAAATAATGAGGATGGGCATCACTGGCACTGCTCTGCAATGGTTCAGGTCCTATCTCAGTGGGAGACTCCAGAGTATTGACGTGAATGGACAAAGATCATTCGAGGTACCTCTTAAATTTGGGGTACCTCAGGGCTCCCTGCCATGTCCGCTTCTTTTCACGGTTTATACTCTCCCTCTTGCTGATGTGATTGCCAAGCACAATCTAGGCTTCCACTCCTCTGCGGATGACCCTCAGTTGTAACTTTGCTTGAATCCATCCAAGCCTTCGAGCACCTCAAATTCTCTTAACTCAATTGCTGCATGTATTGATGACATCCCCACAAGGACGGCAGTACATTTTCTAAAACTAAACGATGATAAAACTAACTTACTAGTTATGGGCAAACCTAGTGTGATTCAAAAATTGGAAAGGCTGACGCCCAAAATTGGCTCTGCCAGTATATCTCCTGTTGAATCAGCCCGAAATTAAGGTGTCATGTTTCACAGTGACCTCTCGTTAGACGACCACATCAGTTCCACAGTCAAATCTGCCTTTTTTCAGCTTCATAAAATTGCTAAAATTCGGGCTTGTTTAAATAAACACACCACGTTGAATTCATTCCATGCATTTGTTACGTCCCTTCTTGACTTCTGCAACTCACTGCTTGTTGGCCATCCAATATGTGCGATCAGGCGATTGCAGCTGGTTCAAAAGTCTGCAGCTAGGCTTGTCCGTCGTGAGATTAGCACTTGCCACATTACTCCACTTCTCGCCGACCTGCACTGGCTACCAGTCAAGCAACGGATTGACTTCAAGGTTTTGTCGCTCACTTTTAGGTTCCTTCATTCTATGGCTCCAGCCTATCTTTCAGATATACTACCCCATCAGGCCAAGAATCGTACCACCCGCTTTTCGGAATCAAACAGTCTACCAATAAATCGTATTAATCTCAATCCCTTTGGAGACCTTGCATTTTGTTCGCAGGCTCCCAATGCCTGGAACTCCCCCCAACTTGCGTCAAAACATAACTCAACTTGACCACATTTAAATAAAGCTTAAAAATACACCTATTTAGGTCAGCATTTAGTGGGTCCCTGTATATTGTCCTTCACATGCTTGTGCTCGCTGACACTGTTCATGCTGCCACTAACCACATTTGCATGCTGACCCTGTGCATGTCACCCCTAACCATGTTATTCATGTTGTTTATTAAGTATGATATTACTCATCATTCAATTTTGCATTTCCCTTTGCAGAAAACGTAAAGCACATAGAATGAGATTGAGTTCTCTGCTGGTGCTTTATCGGGTGCATTATTATGATTATTATTATTATTAATTGTTTTAAATACAGTTACGCTAATAGCCGAGTAATTTAAATGGCAGCCATGGACTACGGTGGTATTTTGAAAATTTTAAGGACAGCAGGAATTGAAAAAGAACCCGTAAGTGCTCGGCTGAGTTCGGGGTCAAGACGGCTTCCAACGAGGAGATTGTTGAGCCTCTAGCTGCTCTGAGTAGCATGCCGAACCTCTACTTTTATTGTTACAAGTGGCTACTATACAATGCTAGTTAACTTCTCATGCATTCTCAATCGCTGTTCCCAGGAACAACCACATATTAGACTCTCCCTCTTGCCGATGCGATCGTCAAGCATAATCGTAGCTTTCTCAGCTTATACAGATGACAGTCTGCAGTACCGTTGCTTCGATTCCTTACAGCCGTGGAGCAGGTCAAATTCTCAACACAGGCTTGGTGCATGTATGATGATATTCGCGCATGGAGGGCAGCAAACTCTCTTACATTGAACGACGACAAATCGACTGATATGTTATGGGCAAACCAAGTATGACTCGGAACCTCGAAAACCAAGAGCTCAATATCGAGCGTATCTTCTGTTGAATCAGCACCTAATCTAGAGGCATGTTCAAGAGTGACATTTCATTAGACGACCGCATCTGCCCCATAGTATATTTTGCATACTTTAAGCTAAATAATATCGTTAAAAATATTCTTGAATCCGTAAACTGCCTTCGCAACTGCATTTATCTCTATCTTCAGTAGCCTCGTGGCTTGTGCAGTATTACCACTGAAACGATTACGGCAATTAGTTCAGGACACTGGCGATTATTTTGAATGGGGAACACTTAAACGGAGTCTAGCCGGATTCTCTCTCAATGCTACAACCAGAGGTGCATGCTATTTCGACATGTTAGCACTTTCTTGATGGCTAAGACATACGCAAAGAGTAGCATTGAAAAACTGTACCCTCAGTCTCTTCTCTATGCCTATGCTACAGCTATCAAAAGCACTTCCCTTCTTTGGTTCGTTTCTAGCCGGCTGTTTCCACAGCAACTTTCTCATAATTCAAAACTGATAATCATATGTTCTTTTCTCCCAGTGATGAAGGTCACACAATTTGCAAAAAGACTAGCTCAAGCTTAGCCCGAGTTATTACAAACTTTCGATCATATGGAAATATCTATTCACCTTGACTTAAGATAAGGCAGACGAACGTTTGTTAATATACACGTGAATAGCCGTGAGGGACCATTCACAGATAATCACATGGCATCGCCCACTTTTGCCTATTCTATGTTTTATACTATTAACCGTAGTGAATAGTATGGTTAAGATGTCAGAATGGAACTTTAGCCAGCTAAGCATTGTTGAACTGCAACCATGTCGGTGTATTTAATTCAGCCTCATGAAATTTGTATGGGTTGTAATACTTTGTCTTCATTATATTTGCACAAACCTGTTAAATACCAGCTACACTTAATATTCAGATACAACCTCTGAAGAAATCCGTAAAGAGTAAAACGTATAAATACAATGCTACACTGTGGTGTGGCATACTAATGATTAAACCCGGAGTCCATTGAAACTGGCTAATTTCCATTATGGGTTCCGTGTAAGAGACAACAATGAGAGTCGTAGCTCACTGAAAGTTTCAGATTTTCTCCTTTAACTTGCCTGTTTGCGTAACATGCATTAGGCGTGCCCGATTCATTGCATGATCATGTCCAACGTCTTGGAGCCAACCAGTGCACCGATGCAAACTAGAAGCACTGGAGCTAGAAGTACAATGATAAGCATTGACTGTTGCAAAGTGACCTGCCAGTACACACAGAAAGCAAATGGTGATGATTTTTTACATCTCTTCAGTCCACTATCTATATCTTAAGACAACTAGACTACTAAAGCTGGCTATGAATATGGCTACAAGGCAGTTTTTCAAGGCCCAGAAGCTTGGCCAAGTGCCTCTTTTGCTAAAACAGCTTGGATGGCTGCCTGTTGATCAACAAAGAAAGAGCAAAGTTCTTACCCCGATCGATAAGGCCCGTAACGGCTTGGCTCCTCCATAAATAGTTGAACTGCTGCACCAGGTAATGCCTCTTCGCACCCTCACGTCCTGTATGGACAATACATTAGGTGCTCCATCCTTCCACTTAAAGACTTTTGGCGACAGAAGCTTTAGATCTGCAGGTCCTATACTGCGGAAGTCGCTTCCAAAATTCTTAGGCAACGACACCTACTCTCCTGCTGCCGACTATGGTTCATCCTTTCCAGCGGTCCTGAGCTGCTACATCTATGCTACTCACTACCCCAACTGCTCTCCTGACTCTCCTATGCTTCCATCTTTCTTTTTGTTGTGTGAGATGAAGTCTTGTGGCTACCGAATTCGTACCGAAAGCAGCTTAGGCTTTGAGTGAGCTATACAAAATTCTCCTGCCTAATACCCACTCAGTCTTTACGACTTTGTGGAGTTACAGATAGAGATTCGTTACATTCCTATGCTACCCTTCAGATCAATTTTTTAAATATTTCTCTCTAACGAATGCTACATAAATCAGCTGAACGGGTCTAACCAATTCGAGTCATTGTTTGAAGTACGACTCAGTTACCAAATCCTTGAGTGAAAATGCATGAGCAAACATTAGAGGATGACTAGTAGGGAACGGAGAGGCACACAGAGAGTTCAACTCTTGCAAGCTAAATTCACTTACTTAGTCAGCAGCTTAAAGCCGACTTGCTTAAACCGTTGTGGGCTGAAGCTGCATTGATCGGCGCGTTTCATAATACCAGTCTCGAAGGTTTTTTTTTGGAATCACATTTTTAAATAGCAGTTGCCACATTACTCCACTCCTCGCCGACATGCACTGGCTACCAGTCAAGCAACGGATCGACTTCGAGGTTTTGTCGCTCACTTTTAGGTCGCTTCATTCTTTGGCTCCAGCCTATCTGTCAGATATACTCACCCATCAGGCCAAGCATAGTACCACCCGCTTTACGGAATCAAACCGTCTACAAATACCTCGCACTTTCCTCAAATCATTAGAAGACCGTGCATTTAATTCGTATGCTCCCAAAGCCTGGAACTCCGTCTCGACCTGCGTCAGAACATCCCCTGACCTGACCGCATTTAAAAAGAATTTAAAAACACACCTATTTAGGACAGCATTTAGTGGGTCCCTGTGATTCGTCCTTGATGCGCTTATGGGTGCTGACACTGTGCATGCTACCACCAACCAAGATTGCATGCTGACCCTGCCTATGTCACACGTAACCATGTTATTCAGTTCGTTTGTGCATCAAACATGATTTTACTCACCATTTAATTGCATTTCCCTTTGCAGCAAATGTAAAGTGCCTAGAGAGAGATTAGGTTCTCTGAGGGTGCTTTATAAGGTGCATTATTATTATTACTGTTATTATTAGAGTCCGAGTATCTACCATGCTCAACATTATTAGTGATTTAAACATCTGTACATTTATCAGTAACTCTTAAAACCTATATACTTGGAGAGTCTAATATGTAGTCATATTAATCCCCACGGAGAGTTGTAACATGTTGCTGGCATTTCAAACTAAGGGCTCCACATGCCGACATCCATGCGGTCTATATTAAGGCCTAATTAGGGAGCTTAACATAGCAAGTGCCAGCTTCAGGACTGCACGGACACTCAAGAATTTCCATGGCTGTTGCAAATGACATCATAGATATAACTTCAAAGGAATACCAACCTCTTTGTACAGAACTGATTCAAAAAAATCAATACGAGCGAATACTGAAAGTTCTCAACACTATAAGGTTTTACGAAACAAGGAATTAAATCGGTAAGTAGGCATCTCAGCCGTGTTCAGTGCGTTTCATTAAAGGAAGGGAGTTTAATTAAGTGAAGTTTAATTCAGCCGGGAAGTTGGGTAAGCTCTCCCCACAGCGATTGCACAGATATGTGAGAGCACTTTTGGAACAAACAGCTAAAATGTTGCAAACTTGTTAGTCCATAGCAACACCATATTTAAATCCTCAAAATCCATAGCGACCCGTGCTATTTTGCAGTTTTAAATCCAAATAACGTTTCTGGCTTAATTTGCCAACCTAACGTTGATCGATCAAACGTGCTGCTCTGGTTTGGCCAAGCTGTAGGGAGCTCCTCTTTAACGACCAACATAGCATACTCTAGCATTACGGCATTCTCACTCCCGACACCAAGCGCTACTAGCTTTTCTCGACCTTTTCAGAGTTCTCATCGAAAATGGAAGGTCTTGCGAAAACCACTGGCCAAAACCGATACAGCTAAAAATTACCTAAAGCTTCTCTGCTTGCTGCTTTATAGTAGTCAAAGAGAAATTAGGTAGACATCTAAACCTTTACAGCTGGGTGTTTGATACTAGCTAAGGCATTAGCTATGCTAGTGCCTAGTATTCTGCTTATAAATTACGATCATGCACACCTATTGTCGCCTGCTTATGATTGTTCAAATGCATTCCCAGATGTTGTTGCTGCTGTGAAGATCCGTAAATTATGAAATCACAAAAGAAAAGCGTCCCAAACTGATTCTAAGAGCTGAGAACCAGCTCAACTGGTGTTTTTAGCAATGTCTCCAACCATTCAGAGCATTCTCCTTTAAGCCTTGCAGTGAATCTCTCAACCATAAGGATAACCGGGATGCTATCAGTCCTCCGACCAAATGTATCGCTTTTCTATGGAATTGTCACCTAATTTTCTATAAAGCTTTATTAATAAGCGACATTGTGCCTGAAAATGACCTCGGCCGACTCTCAATGTCTAAGTTCAGGCTAAAATTGGTTGACCACCCTATCAGAGCAACGATACTAGAATGACATTCTTCTTATTCTTTCAGACACTGATAGCGATCATAACTAGATACAGGTTCGTATTACCTAACTTTCATTCCTCATTTTAACCCTTTATCAGTTACATCGAAGGAGTTTTTGAATCAATTCTTGCGAGTCGGCCTGAAAAGTGTCAATCGCTTCCAGCGTTTCAAGTTGTTCCTTATATCAGATTTCTCTGATCTCACTTTAATTACGTTTGCAAGAATTCAATCTTTCCTCGTTATGAGCAATTTCAACATTCATTAGAGAGCTTATATGACACCTTCTGCACTTAATTTCGTGCACTGACTCACTCATTTTAACCTGAGGCTAATGTGCATAGAGTGTTGGTCAGACAGTTGGTCAGATACGACCAAACTTTCTCTTGGATCTGCAAGCTAACCTCATCAACTTTAAAGCATTGTGCGTACCAGCCTATAGTTAACGGCAGACGTTAAACTAGCTAGCTCTACTAACCCTATGATTGAAAAAGCAAGAACAATACAGTTCATTGACAAACACGTGAGGAGGACTGTAGAATGAACTAGTAAATGTGAGCATAAACAAAATGTACCTTCTATTAAAACTTGGTTACATCCCAGATGCAAAATCCAAAAACTCCTACGTCTGAGATCGACCATCTACTTAGCCATTGTCAGGCTAGTTCCTTCCCTAGTCTAAGTTACAATGATCAAGCTAATCGTTTCTTTGGCTTCTTTGTCAACAACACTTTATCAACTCAGCACGTGGATAGCAGCAACTTTTCTTAAATTGAATAAGAAAATAATTAATTAAATATAGGCACAGCTATGTGATTCAGAAATTAAAAGGTTAACCCTCAAAATCGGCTCAGCAACGATATGTCCTTTTGAATCTGCACTAATCAAAGTGTCGTATTCCAAAGGGACCTTTTAGTAGACGACCTAATCAGGTTGATTGACAATCAAATCTGCTAACTTTCAGCCATATAACATTGCTAACGATTCGGGTCATTTTAGACAGGGATACCGAATCTAAATTGACCCCTGCATTCATGACACTTCGTCTTGACTTCTGTAACTCACTGCTGGCTGGCCTACCGATATGTGCAACCAGGCTCTTACAACTCTTGTAAAAGTCAACAGCTACCAGCTCCACAGTCAAATCTGCCTTTTTTCAGCTTCATACCATTGCTAAAATTCGGGCTTGTTTAGATAGGGATACCATATCTAAGTTGGTCGATGCATTCGTGATATCCCGTCTCGACTTCTGCAACTCACTGCTCCCTGGCCTAACGGAATCTGTGATCAGGCGATTGAAGATGGTGCAAAACTCTGCAGCTAGGCTTGCACGTCATGAGCGTCACAGTTGCCACATTACTCCACTTCTCGCCGACCTGCACTGGCTACCAGTCAAGCAACGGATTGACTTCAAGGTTTTATCGCTCACTTTTGCGTCACTTCATTCTTTGTCTCCAGCCTATCTATCAGATATACTCCCCTATCTGGCCAAGCATCGTACCATCAGCTTTTCGGAATCCAGCAGTCTACAAATACCCCTTACAAACCTCAAATCCTTTAGAGACCGTGCATTTAGTTCGTATGCTCCCAAAGCCTGGAGCTCCCTCCCGACCTGCGTCCGAACATTCCATGACCTGACCACATTTAAAAAGAATTTAAAAACATACCTATTTAGGTCAGCATTTAGTGGGTCCTATGATTCGTCCTTAAGGTGCTTATGCCTACTGACACTGTGCATGCCGCCACTAACCTCATTTGTATGCTGACGTTGTGCATGTCACCCCTAACCATGCTATTCATTTGGTTTGTTTATCAAGCACGATATTACTTACCATTCAATTGCATTTCCCTTTGCAGCAAATATAAAGCGCCTAGAGAGAGAATAAGTTACCTGAGGGCGCTTTATCGAGTGCATTGTTATAATTTTTATTATTAGCTAGGATTGTACGTCGGAAGCTTCAAAATTACCACATCACACCAATTCTGGCCATGATGCAAAGGCTACCAGTCAAGCAAAGCATCGCCTCTAAGGTTTTGTCAACCACTTTTATATTGTATCATTATTTGACTGCAGCTTACCTTTTAGTTTTACTCCCCACGGCATCAAGTATGGTACTGAAAGTTTTTTTTCGAAATCTAAATATCCATTATTACCTCAGACCAATCTCAAAATCTTTGGAAAACGCATCGTTAGTTGGTATGATCCCGGAAAACCTGGATCAAACTCCCTACTTGAGTCACGGCAGCTCCTGACTTGCCCAAGCCAAAAAAAGGAACTAAATGCACGTACATCTATCAGAGCATTTTTTAGTTCCACGTGATTCATCATTCTGATGGTTATGCCAGTTGAAGCTGTGCAAGCTGCCACTAACCACACATGGATGCTGATGCTGTGAATGCCACCAAAAACTAACGTGTTATTAGTTTCGTTTATTTAGCATACCTAGCAGGTGCCCCACCACACCACTATTCGCCGACCTGCAATGGCTACCAGTCAAGCGACGTACATACTTCAAGGTCTTGTCGTTTACTTTTAGGTCTCGTCTTGATTTAGCTCCAGCCTATCTATCAGATCTGCTCCCCCAACAGGCCAGGCATAGCACCACCCGCTTTTCGGAATCCAACAGTCTACAAATACCCAGCACAAACCCCAAATACTTTGGGGACCGTGCCTTTAGTTCGTATGCTTCCAAAGCCTGGAACTCATTTCCGACTTGTGTCATGACATCCCCTGACTTGACCACACTTAAAAAGAAATTAAAAACGCACCTATTAATGACAGCAATAATGAGTCCCTGTGATTCGTCCTGTATGTTCTTATGCATGCTGACGCTGTGCATGCTGCCACTAATCACACTTGTATGCTGACCTTGTACATGTCATCCCTAACCTTGTTATTCATGTCGTTTATCCAACATGATACCACTCACCACTCGATCTTATTTCCGTTGCAGTTAATAGAAAGCACATAGAAAGAGACTGATTTTTTCTGAGGGCACCTTATCAAGTGTATTATTATTATTATTAACAATATTATTATTATTAGTTATGCTTGCCGATCTCTAGTCAAATGCAATTAAGCTCTGGCTGTTTTCACAAAATTTTACAGCTATGGTAGTATGTCGCAAAAATTGCATTATCTTTTACCACTTTTTCTACCTGCAGTTGCTCGTTACCAAGCAGACCATAAGCTAAAATGTTCTGTCAAGCACTTATCGGTTCCTTAATTATCCAACCAAAGTTTCCCATCAAAAATTAATTCAAATTACGCTAAGCATTGTTCCCAACTGTTTTTCGTCTTAAATCGTTGACGTATGGCTCTTCCGAACCTAAAATCCTGTAGAGACCGTGCCTTTTGTTGGTATGCAGAGAAATTCCGGAACCAGCCCGAACAAACGTCAAGTTATCCCTAGAGTTGACGACACTTAAAAATAACCTTACAGGTAGAAGTTAAGCATTTTTTGGTAATGTTGATTTTTCTTAGTGTGCGAATGCATGCTGACACTAGGCACACTACCGCTTACAATGAAGTACATGTTGAATCAGTGAATGTCACAGCCAACTATGTTATCCTAAAAAATGGAGAGATCATTGTCGTGCATGTTGCCACTAAAAATATGAGCCGGTTTCTTTGCATCACATGCAAAGTGCTTAGAAAAAGATTGAGGTATCTGAGGTATCCAGTTTGCAACTGCAATACAATAATATTATCACTCACTTCATCGATTACCTTCTTGACTCAGCTATGCTTCACATTTTCTTTTAGTTTCCTTAGATAAAGTCTGTTGGCTATGGGATGTCTGGCTGCAGTAGGTTTAGCTAGTAGCTAGGCACAGAAGACTCTGGGTGACATTCGCTAACTCCTAGTGCTCCAGCCTAGTCATATGCAAAGATACGATGAATTTAATAGTAATCAATTACTGATAATTAATTAAAACCCGATTCACCTGGCCGATTCATTGAGGACTCACCAGGTCTCATTCTTCGAAGTCTTACATAGTCTCTCTTATCGGATACTCACCAGGGCTCACAAACCGGATACTCACTAGTACTTTATTGAATTTTCACTTGGATACAACACACATCATTTATTCGCCTGGTCTCAATTATCGGCGACTCACCTGGATTTGTTTGGCGAAATCCTTTCCGTTCAATAAGATCGGCAAGTGTGGCAGCTCCGACCTCATCAAGACGAAGAGCAGCAACAAAGGCGCTGGCTCCTTCCTCCCCCTTCTTTAGCACGAGATAAACAAGGTGACCGGCTGCGCCCGTAGCCGTGGCCTTTGCCTACAAAAAAAGGCATTGGAGAGAAAAAAGTCAAGACGAGATTATTTGACCAGAGCTGAATCGCATCGACAAACACTCCTTGGTGAACATTACTTTATATTTTATGGGTGCACTGTAAGATTCGATTTTCCTATGGAGGCATTATAAACTATTCACAGCCTAAATCGTACTCTTCGTAGGTGTAGTTGTACATCTCTACAGCTCTTTTTACAGGGACCTGATCGATTATTTTTCGTACTAACTGATTTCTCCCTGTGATTCGTCCTTGATGTGCTTATACATGCTGACACTGTGCATGCTGCCACTAACCATAAATGCATGTTATAATAATAATAATAATAATTCACTTGATAAAGCGCCCTCAGAGAACTTAATCTCTCTCTAGGCGCTTTACATTTGCTGTAAAGTGAAATGCAATGGAATGGTAAATAAAATCATGCTTGAAAAAAATAAACGAAATGAATAATATGGTTAGAGGTGACATGCACAGGGTCAGCATGCAAATGTGGTTAGTGGTGCATGCCACCCCTAACCAGGTTATTCATTTTGTTTGTTTGTCTAGCATGATTTCACTCACCATTCAATTGCATTTCCATTTACAGCTAATGTAAAGCGCCTAGAGAGAGATTGAGTTCTCTGAGGGCACTTTATCAAGTGCATTATTATTTTTATTGTTACTATTCTCTCTGAAGAAATCGCCTAGATGTCACGAAATCGGTAGCAGACTTTAGTGCAGGAATGAAACTTGTCAGTATGAATAACTAAACTCAGTTCACCCCTAGCATGCACCAGTGCTTCTTGTAATTTACAGAACCTCCTTGTACCTGCACTCAGCTGAGCACTGCTAAGCTTCCTGAACTCTCTAAACTTCCACAACTTACTGGACTCAGCCGAGCTCCCTGAATGCAAAGGCAACCTTTAAAGGATCACGGACAAACATAGGGGACCGTATATGAGGTGAGTTGATGTCATATAAGTTGAGCAAGAGACAGCTTTCCTTGTAAGGATATCTATATAAGTGAATATAAAATCCTTTACTAAGGTGCTGCTCAGGGACAAAGCATGAAACTTATAACCAGAAATGCCTACCGACTTAAAACAGGTACTTGCCAACACCGGAACGTCCAAGGCTGATTGGTCCGTTGTAATGCACAACCACATGCTTTGCGGATACCACTGAATGTATGAGAAATCGTATCAATATAGAAACGGACTCTTGGAAGTCATGCAATTTGGAAAATACATAATAATGGCAAATATTAACTATTGTTTCAGCAGTTTAAGAATTTGATTGTGCTACTTCTAACTCCTAATAGAGATTCCATTGGAAGATAGTCGGGACTGAACAGACGTCACAACGGCTTGCAGACTTGAAAGTGTGTATTGGTCGACTACACGACTAAAAATAATACGGATCAAGCAATGAACCTGGCATGACGACGAGCCAGAGCACTAGCCAAGTAAGCCTACTGCTAGATGCTACCAAACTGATTCTCCTTTATATCGAAGCAAGGCCTGCTGCAGTACGACAGACTTACATGGGCTAAACTGGGGCACATTTATATTACGAAAGCTATACAAATTGGAGCTGCACTGCAAGTGTAAAAGCCTACTTGCATTCCCCCAAGCATATGCGAAGTGCCAATACCCAGAGCTAATGCTCTAGCAGTGCTACTCTACTACCTAAAACTATTCTTGCTGCTGTTATCAGAGTAGTGTATTTTAGTCAACCGGCTGTGGATCCTGCTGAAAGGAAAATAAGCTAAATTGTATAATAGGCTTATGGTAATATTGTTGTGTATAATTTAAAAATCCGTTAACGTTTTGAAGGATGTGTGATAAAGGTTATTTTGGCAAATTGGGTCGCACTCTTTTTCAGTCACAGGCCTGGGACTGACCTAAGCCGAGGGGTTCTCAGATCACGAGCCAGAGATTGATTTCAAGACCTGCATCAGGCAACAGAGCATATTCCAATGTAAGAGATAATTGCAGCAGCTAATTCTCTTTAACATCAAAATAAATGAGGGTGAGATCATATTTGTTAAGGCAAGCTTTTACATACAGCTTTGAATGACAAGGTCAACTAATCAATAGCTAGATCTGTCAAGTAGCTTTTGGTTTTGAGGGATGCTCGAACGAACAATTTTTAATTGGTTACCTCTATTTCCTCTAACTCTGCGGTAATCAGCCCGTTTCCGGTTATCAGCTGGTTTCCGATCAGAGCACGTGCAATCTGCATTACTTGTGGCTTGCTCAGTTGATCAGCAATAGCTTTCATATTTGTCCTGATGGCATCATACAGACTTTGGTTTGGGGCTGCAAAAGATGTTGAAGGTTGTGTTTCAACAAGTCAGGGCACTTTATCAAGTGCATTATATGGAAGAAAGCAAAAGTAAAAAGCAAATGGCTTTTAAATACATTGAGTACTGGGCACCAAATCGGAAACATTTGACCAAAATTAATGTCGTTAGTAGCAAACAACTATTTTGGAAATGGTAATCTCCTGCTCATAATTACATGCTAGTCAGAAAAGGTGGTTATTGTTAAAAAACGTTAGCTCGATTGTATTTTGAACGTAATCCTCAGCAAGGGCCAATCAACTTGAAAACGGATGCCATGCCATAAGCTCGGTTAGTTTGAGCAGTTTAGGCATTAAATTCCTGCAGTAATTGCCGGCCAGCTCATGCCGACCCAAGATTTGCAGATGTAGCAATACATTTTTATATCCACGAAGATAGAGCAGCCAAAGAATAGTTAATGACTCGGAAAAGCAACCATGAATCTCGCAATGTCCGTGTGTAGTGGCATAACAGGCTGCAATTGATGGATTGCTCGAGCTGAGGTTTATCCATGCTGAGCGGAAGTTGTCATTGTGGGCTTATTCCTAGGATCTGTTATAATTTTCTTTCCGGCTCGGAATTAAGCATATGACAAATTTGCCTCATGCAAGATTTGCATACACATATATATTGCACCAACACTAACGCACACACACACACACACTCACGAGGACACACACATACACACACACACACATACACACACACACTCGCACACACAGACACAAATGCACACACACATACACACAAACACGCACAAACACATATTACATTTTAATTTACATGTAGTTGTTATATTATACAGCCAAATTTTGAAATGCTGAAGAGTAATACTGTTGCAGCTCTAAATATTTTTACTAACGCCTAAATTTAAGGTAAATATTGCAGGATTTCTCAGAAGTAACAATCAATAGGTAGGCTTTAAAGGTTGAAATTGTGATTTTGGTTTCAGCAAGTAGGTCTTTGAACGTTGCATGCTATGGCTAGTTTGGTACAGCCATCTCACAGTGGCGTAATAAGAAATTGTCTTACATTAACTACATGGGCTATTTATCCCTAATATTAAGCTCGTTATGTAGCCATTCTTAAAATCCATTAATTTTTTTCAGAACAGGAGGCAGCTTCTGTGACTGTTTCTCTGCTTTGCCAAATTTTCGGCATTAGTGAACTTTATCAAAAGTATTCTAAGATTAACTGCAGTGCATAAGCTGTGTCAGAGGTATCTGTACCTTAGCTCTAAGCGACCTGAGCACATGCCTAATTAAAGCACTGCTACGAAAAATCTAGCTTTGTGAGTTAAGCACCGGCTAAAAATTTCCTCCTTTAATAACAAAAATAAGAAAAGTACATTTAAGACAGTACCTAAGAAAAATCAATCTCTTTCCGGGCACTTTAAATTTGCTGGAAAGGAAGCACGATCTAATAGTTAATGGTAGAATGCTCAATTAGAAAGAGCATAACTTGGCTAGGGGAGAGATGCACATGGCCAGCATCGAAATATGGTAAGTTACTACAAAGTGCAGATACAGCACACACAAACATAGGAAAACCGTTCAGGCACATCCACAAAAGGCTATGATTAATAGATGAGAGTTTAGCTTCCTATTAAAATGTAGTCTAGTCAGTCGCTGTCATGACAGAATTCAGATGTGTGTTCCAGGCTTAGGAGCAGACAAACTAAAGGCTCGGTCTCCAAAGGATCTTAGGCTTTACGAGATACAAGTAAACGATTAGAATCTGAAAATTGAATGGTATTATGCTTAGCCTGGTGGAGGAGTAGATCTGATAGGCAGGCTGAAGGCAGAAAATAAAGCGACCTAAAATTAGATAACAGAACCTTGAAGTCGATGCTTCACTTGACTGTAAACTGTGAACCCGTGTAGGTCGGCCAGAAGCTGTGTAATGAATCAACTGCTAGGCTCGTTACAATCCAAGCAGCAGTTTTGCATGAGCTGTAAGCGAGTGATAACACGGGTTGATTGACCAGCAAGAGGTGAATAATAGAAGTCGATTTGGAATGTCACAAATGGATGAACCAGCTTAAATGTAGTATCAATGTAGCCAGCATATCTCCAGTTGAATCAGCTCGAAATCTAGGTGTCACATTCCAAAACGACCTCTCGTTAGACGACCATATCAGCTCCACAGTCAAATCTGCATATTTCAGCATCATAACATTGCTAAAATTTGGGCTGGTTCAGATAAGGATACCACATCTAAGTTGGTCCATGCATTCGAGATATCCCGTCTCGACTTCTGCAACTCACTGCTCACTGGCGTACCGGCATGTGCAATCAGACCATTGCAGACGGTGCAAAACTGTTCAGCTAAGCTCACCTGTCGTGAGCATCGCCATTGCCACATTACTCCACTTCTCGCCGACTTGCACTGGCTACCAGTGAAGCAACGGATTGACTTCATTGTTCGGTAGCTCACTCTCAGGTCACTTCATTCTTTGGCTCCAGCCTATCTCTCAGATATACTCCCCTATCAGGCCAAGCATTGTACCACCCACCTTTTGGAATCCAGCAGTCTACAAATACCCCGTATAAACCTTAAATCCGCTGGAGACCAGGCGTTTAGTTCGTATGCTCCCATCGTCTGGAACTCGCTCCCAACCTGCGTCAGAGCATCCCCTGACCTGACCACATTTAAAGAATTTAAAAACACCTATTTCAGACAGCATTAAGTGGGTCCCTGTGATTCGTCCTTGATGTGCTTATGCGTGCTGACACTGTGCATGCTGTCACTAACCAAATTTGCATGCTGACCCAGCGCATGTCACCCCTAACCATATTATTCATTTTGCTTGTTTTTCAAGCATGATTTTAGTCACCATTTAATTGCATTTCACTTTGCAGCAAATGTAAAGCGCCTAGAGAGAGATTAGGTTCTCGGATGGTGCTTTAATAAGTGCATTATTATTATTATTATTATTATTAGCGATCGATAGTGGCAAGCATGAATTTTAGCATTGATATTGAGCTAAAAATAGGCTGACTTGACTGCAGAGCTGATTTGATCGACTAATGAAAGGTCACTTGGAATAGGACACCTAGATTTCGTGAAGATCCGATGTTAGGTGTGCTGGCAGGGCGAATTCGTATACTCAACCTTTGAAATTTATCAATCACACATGGTTTGTTCATGCTTGACAGTTGGTTTTATCATCGTACACTTTTAAATATTGCTGCTATCCGTATGCAGATTCTATCAATATGTGCAGCATTGGAGTTGATAAATCGACATAATGATGGGCAGAGAGCGATCAAAGTGAAGGTACTACAGAGTCATCTGCATTAAAGTTAAAGTTTGGATAGTGCGTGGCTACCACACCGGAAAAAGGGGTAGTATAAACCGTAAAAAGAACTATACTAAGCAAACACAACTAAGGTACCCCATACTTCAGTACTTCCTCGTGTGATTACTTTCCTTTTATATCAATCCACTGGAGTCTTCCACTGAGATAATAGTTATTTTTAAATGTGGTCAAGTCAGGGGGTGATGTTCCGATGCAAGTCGAGATGAAGTTCCAGGCTTTGGGAGCATACGAACTACAGGCAAGGTCTCCAAAGGATTTGAGGTTTTTACGACAAAACTGTTGGAGTCCAAAAAGCGAGTGGCATGATGCATGGCCTGGTGGGGAAGTAGATTTCAGACATAGGCTGGAACCAAATAAAGGAGTGACCTAGAAGTGAGCGACAAAACCTTAAAGTCGATCCGTTGCTTGACTGGTAGCCATTGCAGATCGGCAATAAGTGGTGCGACGTGGCAATCGCGACACTCACTACAGACAAGCCTAGCTGCAGAGTTTTGCACCAGCTTTAATAGCCTGATTGTAAATGCAAGTAGATCAGCATGCAGTGAGTTACAAGGATAAAGATGGATGTCACAAATGCATGGACAAACTTAGACGTGGTATCCTTATCTAATCACCCCAATTCTAGCAATGCTATGTAGTTGAAAGTAGGCAGACTTGATTGTGGAGCTGATATGGTCGTCTAACGAGAGGTCAATTTGGAACATGACACCTAGATTTTGAGTTGATATCGGGCTCTTCTAGAGATCAAAACTCTCAATGCAAACTGAGGCTAGAAGTATGTACTTAGTCCATTATTATACACTGTATGCTATGCAACGGCTCGTTGAAAACCCCTCTCGGTGAAAGCTGAGGGCACTTACGGGCATCCTTACTTTAAGTTTTCAACTTTGTCTCGAACTACTCTGACCCTCAAGTTAAAAGTTAGAGATTCCCTGATTATACAGTTCAATTTGTATAAAGGTAAAAGAGCTAAAACGGCTATCACCAAAGTTTGAAGCCATAGTCGGCAGCAGGTAATTATTTGTCGTTGTACAAGAATAGTGGAAGCGAGTCCCACAGTCTAGGTCCTATTGGTTTGTCTGATTCAACATGCTGACACTGTGCATGCTTCCTTTAGCCATATTTGACGTACTGGTACTCTCCATGTCACCTCTAACCACATCCATCGTACTTTATGACATTGTGCATGTTACCACTAATCATTCGATCGTGAATTTTTTATAGTAAATGCCAAGTACCTAAAAAGAGATTGGGTTCTCTGAGGGTGCTCTAGAAATGCACCTTCATTAGCGTAAAGGCATTACCAGGCTCCAGAGGTCGAAGGTCAAAGCTAGACATAGCGAATCGCCCAACACAGGCTCCAACTCGGGACCTTAGTGAATGAAGAGTCAGAGCCAGAGCTCAGACGGAGAGTGCTCTATCTTAAAGCTCTTCTATGACTCATTGTAATTGGTGATTGCCAGGCCAGTTATAACTCTCACTGCCGATTTGTAAGAACTGCCTTTGTAACCCTCCACAACAGAAAAAAATTCACTTTTTATTTAAGATACTCATTTAAATAGTGGCAGATGAGCCTTAACAGCTATTAGCACCGCATGCAGTTTGTAATAAAGAGATCGCCCACTGTACGAAGAGCAAGCAACGCTTGCAATTAACCACTAAGATAGTGATATTATTCTCGATGACAATCTTGACCTGCTTGCTTTAACAGAGAATGAGCTGAAATCGGTTAGCTGCATACTAACGGCTGATACTAACAGAAGCCACTGGCCGGCTGCTGTTTAGTTAAACTTACAGATAGATAAACGGTCAAGCTGCCGATAGTCATTAGCAAGACACAAAGCCGGGTAACAGAATAATTTCTGGCTATACAAGAACAGATGCGATGTAAGTTAGTTAAAAAAAAATTAGCTGATAAAACAACATACTCTATATAGCGACCTGCGAGTCTTATTTGCAATCACAATCGCTTGCTGTGGAGAATAAATAAATGCTCACGACAGTATTTTAACCAAGTTACTGGGTCGTGAAGTGGGAGCATCTTAAGACTCACCATACTTTAAATGGCAAGCCAAATGACAAAGCAAATGAGGAAATGATAAGGAGAGAGTCTTGCACTAACAATATACAATAGCTGATTCAGAAGTATCATTTTTTAGCAGCAGAAGAGCTCTAACAAGTATGATCACTGCTTTGCAGTTGACAATATCGGAGCACCCCCTGCAGTATTCAAACCCACGACCTCGGTTTTGAAGACTTCACGCCTTACCTGGGCTATCATGCCACGTACAAATATAGAGGCTGACTAAATTATTCTTTTTCTTTTCTGCATCGGAAATTTGAAGCCCGGGTGTAGGAACCATGTTTTTGGACTGAGCAGTGACAGGTGCCTATTTTGCACGTTGTTGTATTACTTAACAAGTAATCATTACCACCTACAGCCTCGATCAGTTGCCTTGCCACACGAATTAAGCACTAAAGCACATGAACAGTTTGCAGGCAATGAGGGAGGGCACGGGATTTCGTTTATGCACTAATGTTAATCATTCGAGCGAATTGACTCACTACAGATGCAATGTGTAATGCACTACAGAATAGCTGAAAAACCTAGTAGATAAACAAGATATATACTTGCCATGATGTGACACAAGTTATGCGAAGGCTTACAGACAGCATATATTTTTTCTCTAGCATATTACTAGAGCTATTTGTAAGCCAAACTCGGAGTTAACATTCAGCCATCGGCTTCATATCCAGCACAGATCCGGCAGATTTCATCAATGGGCTAGGGAGGCATTTAGCCCGAACTTTTGCCTGGTGAATGTGCCAATAGATGCAGCAAGATGCTTCTGTGCATATAGGGCTACCGAATGGACCGTCGATGAGCTGAACCGATCGGGCACAGCCTCCTAGGTAAACCACTACTTCAAATACCAGAATGTAAGTTCCAGCCTCTCGATATTTTCGACGTGCACTAAAGATGGTAGTACACACAAGGAAACTACCACTGGAATCGGAAGAAGCACGAGGAAATGAGGGTGTCAGCTGACAGTCCTTGGAACGACGTCTGCTGAGAATAAAGTATCAAACGCCGACCTTAAAGGTGAAGACACAGATGATAGGCGAAGACACTTCCAGGCAGGGCTCCAACAGAAGATACAATTCTCAACAGCATATCATGCGACTGAACCTTTTGCAAGTGGTATGTACTGATGACGATTAACACACTATGAAGTTCGAATGCCGAGCAGTGGATAAGAAAACTATTTTACTGCTTACAAGGTACAAGACAAGCATTGCTTCTAAGTACTGGCTGGTAGAAACCCAAGGATTGATGCGTCTGTAACTCCACAAAGCCATTAATATTATGTGGGTCTAATGCAGGAGAGTTTTGTATAGCACACTCACAGCCTAAAGCTGCTTTCGGTACGCATTCGGCAGCCAACAGACTTCGTCTCATGCAACGAAGAGAAAGGGGGAAAAGTAGAAGAGTCAGGAGAGCAGTTGAAGTTGTGAGAAGCATGGAAGTAGACGCTCATTACCGCTGACAAGGATGAGCCATAGTCGGCAGCAGGAAAGTAGTTGTCGTTGTGAATGAATTGTGGAAGTGACCCACAAAGCTAAAGCTTCAGTTGCCAGCGGTCTTTAAGCAGAGGAATGGAACAGCTTATTTGTTGTCCACACAGGATCTGAGAGCATGAAGAGGAGGAAATGGAGGAATGGAAGAATCTGTCTGTCACAGCATTTAGTGGGTCTCTGTCATTCGTACTTGATTTGCTCATGAGTGCTGACTCTGTGCATGCTGCCACTAACCATACTTGGATGCTGACCATGTGCATGCCAACCCTAAACATGTCATTCTAGTTGTTTATTGAGCAGGCTATAACTAACCATTTGAGAGCGCTTCATTTGTTGTATATTTAAAGTGCCTAGAAAGAGATGAAGTTTTCTGAGGGTGCTATGTAAAACGTATAATTAGTAATATTATTATCTTAACAATAGCAATGTACAAAGTAACTATCACAGCATAAACTTGTGGAGTCTTTGGTCGCTCTAACGTGGCAAACTGGTCCAGTACAGTTTGAAATAAATAGTTTCCGGTGTTTCTTTTCTTAAGCTTAACAGCGCAACCTAAGGGAATTTTTTGTACTTAAACGAGGCAAACTGGTTCAATATAGTTTGAATCAATATTTTCCAGTGTTTCTTTTTCGGTGCTTAACATGTCTTATTCCATTGATGCTTTCAGATAATACAGAATTATCTTATGCTTGCAAAAGGATAGTTTCACAGTTGGTAATTGATACAGCTACGGCGAGAAGAATTTGCAGAGTAACTCTCAAATTAGGAAACATGTCTTCTTCATAACTGAAGAAAGACACGAGTGTCAGCGGTGTGGTGACTTTAGTGCAGAGTACAAACGTGTATCAAGAAGCATTTAACAGTTACACATTTCGTTATACAGCTTAGTTCCATCTACGTCTGAACAATAGAAACTTCCAAGATCTACACCTTGCTAGTGGACTTTGGCTTTGCCAACTGATTTCAAAAGCTTCTCAACTTCCAATAGGAAAATTAATTTGACAGCAAGACCATTGAGCCAAAACAATCTATTTTATTTTCTTGTCTGTGTCAGTCTGTGCTGCTCTTCATTATTTTTGGAATCCTGTCCTCCGCCATGAGGTCTTTTTCCGATAATCTTGTGAGAGTTCTCCAGACGGCTGACAGATTTGCATGCTGACCCCGTGCATATCACCCCTGGCCATGTTAATCATGTCGTTTATCGAGCACGATATTACTCACCATTCAATTGCGTTTTCCTTCGCAGCAAACCTTAAGAGCCTAAAAAGAGACTGAGTTCTTCGAAGGCGCTTTATCAAGTGCATTATTATTGTTGTTAAGTCAATGTCGTAATATGGAGTCTTTGTTAAACTGCAACTTTCCAATAATTCACATCCCCTTTTGGCATCTAGTAGTGATTCCTGGAAAAGGTCTTCTCAAAGTCTTGACAACTCAAGCGAGTAAAGGCAATAAGAGGCGTCTTTGAACGTTATCTTTTTCCTGCAGTTTATTCTGAATGCGGTCAATCTTCCTTAAGAACTGCACCAAAGGGCAACAAAGTAAACAATTTAAAGTTCAAAATATAACGTTGGAGACTGTAAGCTTTACTTCTGCTTTCAAGCATTCCACTTTTGTCCTCCAACAGTTGCTCAAAACAACCTACGATGCTGCTCAGTCTATCACCGACAGCTTTCTCAGCCTCCATTATTTGGGAAGTGGCCTTCGTTTCTAGAGTGGGCACTGGTAGCAGGAGCCATTGTTGACTAGTGATGTTACTCACCATTCAATCGTGTTTCCCTTTGCAGCAAATGTAAAGCACCTAGAAAGAGTTTGAGTTCTCTGAGGGCTCTTTATCAAGTGCATTATTATTCAAATCACGAGTCCGAGATTATGAAGATGGAGATATTGTGGGCGTGGCCGTGCCCACAATGCTCAGCCCCAGCCAGACTCACACCTCTCTGCTGGGCCTACGGGCAGGCTGAGTACCACCTCAGTAGGCTCTAAAAAAAACTCGCAAAAAGCAACTGCATTCCCCAGTGTGCCATCGCGGCTCACCAAGGTTACCTTCCCATGACCTCTTCTTAGGTGCTGCCAATGAAGCTGGTAGGTCACTGCTGGCACAGGGCAGTAGGGCTGCAGCTTTGCCATCATTACCTGAAAGAAAGAAGGAAGCATAGCGAATTAAACAATCGCATCACTTCAAAGAGGAAGGGCAAGGTGACTTAGCAGCAGCAAAAGAAGAAACCTTGGACTGAGCCATGTGAGCTGACTCATGCACAGCTGCACATACAAAGAACAAGAAAAAAAAGAGATGTTCTCTGAGGCACAGGCAAAGCTGACCCCACCAGGTGCATTTGTAGCTGAGACCTAAACTCTGGCATTAATTAAGGCACAGTAAAGAAAAAATTAATTAGGTCTATGAGTTAAGTACCGGCAACAACAATCCTTAAATAGTAATATAAACAATACATCTAATATAGTTCCCTTCGAGACTTTAATCTGTTTCTGGTCAATATATATTTTCTGGAAAGATAGCACGATCTAGTGATTAATGGTAGCTAGCTCAATGACAACTAGCATAAGGCGGTTATGAGTGACATGCAAATGGCCAGCTTCAAAATATGCTTAGGGCAAAGAGCAAAGATTCAGCTCACATAAGCAAACTCAAACTCACACAGATCCACAAATTCTATGATAGACAGAGGACATTTTCCTTTCTATTTACCTACAGTCTATAGTCAGGCCCTTTCTTGATGGATGTCAGACATGGGTTCCAGGCTTGAGAGCATACCAACTGTATGCACGGTTTCCACAGTATTTGGGGCTTTATAAGGTAATGATAAACGAGTGAAATCAGAAAATTGGATCGTACAATGCCTAAACTGATGGAAGATTATATTCTATAGGTAGACTGGAATCATAAAATAAAAGGACCTAAAAGTAAGTAAGGAAACCTTGAAGTCGCCGTGTCGCTTGACTATGAGATAGTGCAGGTCGGAGAGAAGCAGTATCACGTATCAAATGCGAGGCTCATGACAAACAATCCTAGCTGCAGACGCTTGCACGAGCTATAAGTGAAAGATTGCACCGGCCGGTAGACCAGCCGGCAGTGATCTAACAGAAATCGAGTCGGGATGTCTCAAGTACGTAGACCAATCATGACGTGGTATTGACGTTTTGGCAAGCACAAATTTTAGCAATGGCTTGGTAGCTTCAAGGAGGCACACTTGAGTGTAGAGCTCATGTGATCGCCTGATGAAAGGTCACTTTGAAAAGAGGACACATACATTTCTTGCAGATTAAACAGGACGATTGCAGGTGGAGCTAATTTCGAGGTTTAGCCTAGCCAATTTAGTAATGGCACTTGGTTTGCCCATAATGATTAGGTAAATCTTACCAAAATTCAAATCAGAAATTCTGCTTACATCCCTGTGCACCTGTCATCAAAACACACTGCAGCATTTGAGTTGAGAGAAATCGACATATTGAAGGGCAGGTATCAATCAAGGCAAAGGTACAACTGTCTTATATGCATAGAAGTGAACGTTTGGATTGTTCCTGGCTTTTTTATTGTTCTCCTACCTTTATACTGTATTTAGGTTTCTTTAGTTTCGCTGTTTTTTGTCATTGCATTAGTAGGTTCTTTGCCAATTTTTTCTGTGGTACTATTATTTAGATATTCAAAAATCTTTGGCAAATTATCAACCCACTCTTTCTTTCTAACATAGTCTCCTATATTCACTTTCTATTTCCTTTTCACACTGTGCAATAAAGGCTCTTCTAGCTACTGTTCGATTCATTCTTTCAACAAATGCAACTCTTTTCAGTAGTACCTTTTATCACGCGTGTTACATGCCTTTTCATTTCTTTCGTGAACTCTCCTTTAAACTCTGTTCCTGGATCTACCGTTATCTTCTTTGGCCATTGTAACGGGCCTTCTATAAATATCTACAATTGCTTGCGTTACTTCTTAAGGAGACTTTGTTTTAAGTGGTCTTGAATCTTTATATCTACTAGCAATACCAACCACATTCAAACCATATTTGTATCCAGAACTATTTGGTACATATAAAATGTCTGTTTGGTGATTTTCATTAGGTGCAACTCCTTTAGCGAAACCATTTAGAATTTCCTTAGGCCTTGATTTGAATACTTGACTTCAGCTCGTAATCTCGGTGTCATCTTCCAAAGTGAACCCTCGTTAGACGACCATATTAGCTCCATAGTCAAATCTGCATATTTTCAGCTTCATAACATTGCTAAAATTCGGGCTTCTTTAGATAAGGATACCACGTCCAAGTTGGTCCATGCATTCGTGACATCGTCTCGACTTCTGCAACTCACTGCATACTGGCCTACCAGCGTGTGCGATCAGGCGATTGCATCTGGTGCAAAACTTTGCAGCTGGGCTTGTCTGTCGTCAGCGTTGCAGTTGCCACATTACATGACTTCTCACCGACCTGCATCAGCTCCCAGTCAAGCAACAAATCGACTTCAAGGTTTTGTCGCTCACTTTTAGGTCGTTTCATTCTTTGGCTCCAACCTATCTCTCAGATATACTCCCCCATCAGGCCAAGCATCGTACCACCCACTTTTCGGAATCCAACAGTTTACAAATACATAGCGCAAACCTGAAATCCTTTGGAGACCGTGCATTTAGTTCGTATGCTCCCAAAGCCAGGAACTTCCTCCTGACCAGCGTCAGAACATCCCCTGACCTGACCACATTTAAAAGAAACTTAAAATCACACCTATTTAGGACAGCATTTAGTGGGTCCCTATGATGCGTCCTTGTTGAGCTTATGCATGCTGACACTGTGCATGCTGCCACTAACCACATTTGCATGCTGACCATGTGCATGTCACCTCTAACCAAGTTATTAATTTCTTTTGTTTATCAATCATGATATTACTTACTATTAAATTGCATTTCCCTTTGCAGCAAATGTAAAGCGCCTAGAGAGAGATTGGGTTGTCTGAGGAAGCTTAATCAAGTGCATTATTGTTATCATTATTATTGCCTCGATAACAGTGAAAGGTAAGTAGTTCTTCACAGCTCGCATTGTACTGTTGCCAAGCCCAGCTGCCGACATCTTACACAAGCCATGCATTTCATTTTACTTACGAAATCTTTCGAGGTACTCGTCTATTTTCTCTTGCTCCTCTATTGAACAGGAACCTTAAAAAACCAAGCAGGCAATGCTAGTCACCCGACTTACTGCCCAGTTCACCAACCGAGTCTGTTAAGATAAGAAATACAGGAAATAATAGTGCAAGGAAGAAAAACAGGCTTTTTTTAGTGGTCGTTTGGTTTTACACCTGTTTAACACTGTCAGCACAAAAAATCGGCTTTTAAACTTCACATTTTATTGGGTAATATGTCAAGCACTAGGTTCTGGGCCAATGGCAGAACAGTTACTAGAATCCCACCAACAATTTGAGTAGGTCAAGTGAGCCAAAAATATGCTCCGATCACGAAGTCACGAAAGCTCAAAAACGATTTTCAATTAAAACATTCTTTGGAAACTAGAATTCGCACAATCAGCAGCCAAATAGTAGCAGCTGTGGCCACTTAATTTATTTATTTTTATTTAGCTATAAGCTTTGGTAAAGGCAAGCGATGTTCCCTTAATTAATTTCCGGAAGTTAAAAGAAATATGCCAAGGTCACATTTACCAGAGATTTCTGGCTGTGTGGAGAGACGATACCGGATAAATTAATTATCTTGTATTGCATTTAGAACGGTACTAAAAAGAAAACAAATTGTTTATAAATTTCACGTATGTGTCAAACGTATCCTGTCAATCGGCATTCGAAAGCATGCATGCTGTCACTATACGCAAGCACTGAAAAGGCGTTTCACGAAATGCTGCGAGCAACAAGCTGGTTTTGAGCTTCTTCAGAAACGGGAGGTCAGGTAAAGTCGAAAAGTCAGCCGGGAGAGAATACAGCTTATGGATGATACGAACTAAAGGCATTGTCAACTTATATTTTCAAGTTAGCCAGAGGCAGAACCAGACCGCCCAAGTCAGGTGAGAACATTGCTAGTTGCTAAGCCTGACTAGGCAACAGTTCTAATAGGTACCCCGGAGCCAAGAATGAAGGGACACAAGATATAAGCCAAACAGATGAAAGGCTGATTGCAATGGCTTGTCGAGTGAGTATTGGTCGGTTATAGAACTAGATCGCAAATACATGGACCATGGGGTTATGAAAGCGTGCAAAGCCTTCATTTTGCTATGAAACGTATTGCAATGCAGAAGCATTTACTGTGAAGTTTATATAGGCATCAACCAAAATGAGACTAAGCAACAGAACTGGAATCCTTGCCAATACTACAGCATTACACAGAACGAGTTCATGTTTTGGTTAAGCATTCCAATTCCTGAATGATTCAATACGTACTAACGGAAAAGCCAATGTCGATGATCAACCTTCTCCTAAATCGTCGGCAGATTAGCTCCTAGCATAATCGGGTTTGAAGATTTACATGATCACTTCTTCAGCTTCACTTTAAGCACAATTGACAAGATTAGAATCTAGACACCTAAGGCAGCAGCACCCCTTCAACACTTCTGTCAATCATTAACAACCCCACAAGTCTCCCCACCCTAAGCGTCGTGCAGCATCTCAATGTCTACACTCACGGAGGCCACTAGTGACCTCATCCTCAATTCATCTTCCAATCCAAGAAGTATATCAATCTTCTAGACCGTACAACCCATGTTTTAACTAAATGAAGCATAGATCTGCTGCCATGCATCACCTAGCATTAAGACACTGCCTTTAGCATTAGTACATTTCCCGGCCACTTCCAAAAAGGCTGCAGTTAGGCCACTAATAAAGAAAAAGAAAAACTAGATATAAAACCACTCGATCAGCATCCGTGCAGTCTCTATTCTAATGTTCGTCTCAACGACGCAAGAACCAGTTGTGGCGGACCCGCTAAACTCGTCTACAGAGAAGCTTCAAACCTAGCAAGCACATTAAATTCTGGTTCTAGAACCTATCACTCCACAGTGTAACCCTGCTTAGGGTTTACAAGGACATTCTCAGCAATGTAGACTTAGGTGAGCCCTCTCTACTTGTTTTGCTGGTTCTACGAGACCGGTTTATACTATTGATCATAAATTACTTCTCGAGCAAACCTCACCTCGCCCAGGCATCACCGGCACTGCACTAAAATGGTTTAGTTCTAACGTCTCTAGAAAAATACGGAGCATTGATGTGAACGGAAGAAGATCAGCCGAGAACTCACTGAAGTATGGAGTACTCCGGGGCTCTGCGTGCGATCGGCTTTTCTTCACCGTTTATACTATCCCTGACGCCCACGATATTACCAAGCACAATCTAGACTTTCACTACGTGATGTCGACGGCTCTCAGTGTACCATTAATATGTACTGTGGTTAATAAAACTTTCTCGTTTCGATAGGGCTGCTATATAAGTGTTTAGAATTTCTTCTGTGGTGGAGATATTTTGCAGCATTTCATGACAAGGGAGGGCCACATTTTTAAGTTTTGTCCCAGGTGGCGTAAGGTCTCACTATATCTCTGTTAATGTAGGAAAGCAGCATGAACAGCTTACTTACATCGGCTGACTTGACTGAATTTAAAAAGAAACTACTTATGCAACTCACTGCTTACTGGCCTACCAGCATGTGCGATCAGGCGATTGCAGCTGGTGCAAAACTCTGCAGCTAGGCTTGTCTGTCGTGAGCGTCGCAGTTGCCACATTACTCCACTTCTCGCCGACCTGCACTGGCTACCAGTCAAGCAACGGATTGACTTCAAGGTTTTGTCGCTCACTCTTAGGTCTCTTCATTCTATGGCTCCAGCCTATCTCTACGACATACTCCCCCGTCAGGCCAAGCACCGTACCACCCGCTTTTCAGAATCCAACAGTCTAGAAATACCTCGTACAAACCTTAAATCCTTCGGAGACCGTGCATTTAGTTCGTGTGCTCCCAAAGCCTGGAACTCCCTCCCGACCTGCGTCGGAACATCCCCCTGACCTGACCACATTTAAAACAAACTTAAAAACACACCTATTTAGGACAGCATTTAGTGGGTCCCTATGATTCGTCCTTGATGTGCTTATGCGTGCTGACATTGTGCATTCTGCCACTAACGACACGTGCATACTGACCCTGTGCATGCCACCCCTAACCATATTATTCATTTCGTTTATTCTTTTCAAGCATGATTTTACTTACCATTCAATTGCATTTCCATTCGCAGCAAATGTAAAGCGCCCATAAAGAGATTAAGTTCTCTGAGGGTGCTTTATCAAGTGCATTATTATTATTATTATTATTATTACAAACGTATTTATTTATCACAGCTTTTACTGGGTCTGTGTTATTCATCCATTACGAGCTTTCGCCCTCTGAGGCTGTGCAAGCTACCACTGACAATATTTGCATGCTGACTCTGAGCATGTCATTTCTAACCATGTTATACTTGTTGCAATTGGGGATGCTACCACTAACCACTCGAACGGGCTACCTTTGCAGCAAATGTAAAGAGCCTAAACAGAGATTCGGTTCTCTGAGGGCTCTATATCTAATGAATTATTATTACTATTATTACTGTTACCTGCTGCAAAAAAGAAGCCGGCTGCATAGGTTTTCAAATGAAAGAGACAGCTTAGGCAGACAAGAATCCTGATAGGCAGACCAGTAATACTTCTGCAGCTATTAGGCTGACTGGGTAGGGTGACTCATCCGAGTCCAAGAGTGAGTTAGTTTACGGTCTGCTCAACGGCCGAAAACTGCACAGAACATTGTGGAGAGGTACACAGAAAAGATTTGTCTGAGTTTATACGTTAAATAAACAGTATCGTATGGGCACCAGCTCCAAAGAAAGTTGCAAAACATACCTAGAACCAGAGACTAAATCAGATAATACAATGGACAGATTAAAGTGCGACGCCCAAGGCAATGCACGATATCAGCCCATTAGTCAAACTGGAGTAGAGTGAAAGCAATAATAAAATCAGGACGTACGTAAATCAGTCTCCAAGGTCAACAAAGAAATGGGTAAACTTGTGCCCATTTGAAGGCTCACGAGGATTATCTCACGAGGAGAGCACTAACGATGTACGGTCATACCTGGCTGTTGTAGATACATCCACATCGCAGGTATTTTGCAGTGGCACTTGTCGCAATGCCAGGTTCTTGAATGTCGTGGCTCAGCTCTACTTTTCCCGTTATTCGCCAGTTTATTCCAAGCCACTGGGCGTCCGTGAGGCTGTTGGTCCGTTGGTCTCTCCACGTATCTCGATTCAGGGCATACAAGCTTACATATCGGTGGGACGCCTTTCCACGACATTGCCAAATTATCATAGATGCAGTCAAGCAAGGAATGTAAAGCTGTCCAGACTTCCTGCTTGCCAGATTTTGAAAATGCCACCAATTCCAAAGCACTCTTGTTACGTCTCATTATTATACGTACATAATCCAGTTTGACGAGTACACCGTCCTTCCAATACGTTGGCTCAGCATTTTTCGAGCGCAGCCAGGACAACACTGAAGCCAGGTTTGTTGGAAAGAAAGCGAGTGGCATGTAATTTCCCAGGAAGCTGAGCTGCAAGCAAACAGGAGGATCTTTAGCGGCCTTGTTTAGCCACTCCTGCAGTGTAGAAGGGGGCTGCTCAAGGAGATTACCAGTCAAGATGTACTCATCCTTAGAAGTCGTGATCATGTGAAAATGTTGCATAAAATTGCTGACAACATCGACATAGCTACTTCCCAGCAATTGTGCAAAGAAATTTCTATCAAGAAGCCCTTCACGATATGAGTCCATTAAATCTTTGTAATAGTCGTCAAGTTGAAGACTTTCAGAAGATTCGTGATGCAATACCTTCTTTAAATCGAGAACAATTTGCCGAGGTTGATTGAAAACGAAGTCTTTAAGGGATGAAGAGTCCTCTAACCATATAATCTGGGATGTAGATACGAGAATTCTAAGTATAGTTTTCAGTTTGGAGTCGTCCGGCTGTGGCTCCAACTGTTCATACACTGACTTTCTGACCTGCTCCCATTCCAAATACGGTCGATAGTTGTCATCTTCTGACTTAAGGCCCTTTATTCCTTTCATAATACGAAACCATAATGCAGGATATTGCTCCGGGGCCTTTAGTTTTTCCTTGACTAATGATTCAAACTCAGATAAGCTTTTACCATTGTCTTTGCAGCTCACCGTTGTGAATGAAATGTCAGCAGCTTTTATATTTTTAAGATGCCGTTTGAGGAAGTCGACGTTAGTTTTGGAGGAATCCGAACGTGATTCAAGTACTGTTATGTGATCTGCAAGCTCTTTTTCAGCATCCAAATGAATTTGGTTTACGTACTTATTCATCTCTTCTTCCACATTCTTGAGTTGGCCTGGTTCAAGACAATCGGAATGCGTGCCAACTACGATAACTCGTATCTCTGTTGATTTAGCAAATATCGTCATAAGCCATTTGTTTACTTGCTCCTTCAGATCCTTAACGTTTTGACTAACGTCGAACGCAATTATGCAAAGTCCATTGGAAGGCAAAAATATTGGAACCACTGTTTGATAAATTTCATGTCCACCAAAGTCATTCACATTTATCATCTGATCCTCAAACTTTACAAGTCTCTGATCTATCACACGAGTTCTATCGTCAGCTGCAGCAGTGGATGGCCGGCCGATGAGTAGCGACTGAACGATGCTAGTCTTTCCTGCTCCCGTGTCTCCAAGCATGTTGATAGTATCACAGAGTAGCCATACCTTCCCCTGAGTGATATCTCGGAAGTACTCTCGAATAGATTTAATTCCCTGGTCACACACTGCTGCAGGTGGAAAAACCATTGGATTTCCGTCCAATTTGAGCCTGGTCAGTGAGGTATGAATAACTTCCTCTGGCAGCTCAGTTATATTGTTTCCACGTCCAGGATACGCCTAAAGCAAAACAAGAGAGAGCTCAACCGAAATTGTCAACAGAAAATTGTCAAAAAACGACTTGGCACTAGCAGAGCCAAATACTGTAATATTCTTTCATGCATATTATGCTAGTAGACGTAGCCGTAAAAATAAGCTGCTGGGCAATTATTTATCGTTACTATTACACATAGAATTCAGCAATGAGCAGTGAAATCCATACCTGACTGGAGATGGTTAATCACTAATTACATTGTTGTTTAAACTAATTAAATTACATAAAACCAAGGTTTTATGAGTAGACGGCATACATTCTCTCAAGAAAAAAACAGCATTCAAGAGGGAATATAAAATCCATGTTAGCAGAGACCAATAAACTGTTATTAGTTTAGGCAATAAAGTCTGTTCTTCCTTACACCATGATGCTATTGCCGCTCCTTCAAGCGACTCAAAAGGCTCTAGTTTTCATTTAAATACTAAAAAATAAGTGGCATGCCAGGCATACAATAAAAAGTAACTCACTTGCACAGTTCCATAAAAAGCCTAGTCATTGTACACACATTTTTTTATCCCTTTGGCTATGGTTTCCAGTACAATCTTAAATGTCAACAGCCAAAATGTATTTATATTAGCTTTTAAAGAGTGTTCCAGTGTGTTTTAAAGAGTGGCTCCAGCTGACCTCGCAAACCTACTTATCCAGCAGGCTAAGGATCATGCCATTTGCTTTTAGGAACTAAACAGTCCACCTGCACCCACCTCGTGCAAATCTTAAATCCTTTGGAGACCACGCCTTTGGTTCCTATGGATATGTGTCACGAAATCTATTAACTTGTGAAAACTTAAAAAGAGAACTAAAACTCGTATGTTTTAGATAGTATTTAGTGGTTCTGTAATTTGTCCATATCTGCTTAAGCCTGCTGACACTGCGCTAGCAGCCACTAACTACATGTGCATCCTGACAATGTGCTCGTCTCCTCCAACCATGTTTTACTTGTTTTTTATTGAGCGTGCCTCCACTAATCATTCGGTCGTGCTTTCTTTGCATCAAACGTTAAGTGCCAAAAAATATATTGAGTTCTCAGAGGGTATGCATTATTGTTGTTATTATTATCATGAAGAAAATGACCTTTAAGTGACCTACATATTTACTATGGAGCAAAGGTGCATTTTTGACTGTTCCTTCTGCCGATGCCGAATACCTGCCCGAGGCTTTGGGCATGTAGACGAGTCGGTAGAGCAGCTACTTGAATAAGCTTATTGAAGCAGCTAGTTGAATAAGTAAAATATTGAGTCAGGATAGCAGTTGAGGTAGTGAGTAGCATGGAAGTTGCAGCTCAGAACTGCTGAAAAGGGAGAGCCATAGTCAGTAGCAGCAGAGTAGTTGTTGTTGTGCAAGAGTTGTGGAAGCGATTTCCACAGTCTAGGACCTGCACAGCTACAGCTTCTGTTGCAAACTGTCTTGAAGCAGTGGCACGGAGCAGCTAATTCATTGTCCATACAAGGAGGGGGGCACGAGAAGACTGAAACTTGTCCAGCATTTCAGCCAGGTATGGAGGAGCTAAGCGGTGGCAGGCCTTGTGGGTCAGCGTAAGAACTTCGTCCTGTATCCGTTGATCCACCGGCAGCCACCGTAGCTCTTATAGCTAATGAGACACTTGGTCAAACCTCTGGGTCTTGTAAAATAGCCTTGCAGCCATATTCATAGTCGGCGGCAGTGGCCTAGTTTCTTCCTGCTTGCGACCTAAACTTTTAGCTGTATCGACTTTCATAAGGGTTTCACACTTGGAGAAACGCTAGATGATGTGACAGCTTACCACCAAGCATTAAAGTGCCTTGAAGCTTATGTCGCCTGTTGTGCATTGAGCGATTATCAGATGCAGAGTGATCCCAATCTTTGCTTTTGAGTTCAGTGTTGAATAGCCCTTGGAGCCAACCAGAGGTCTTTCAGCAAGGCCTTCGGGATAAACGAAGGGTTTTAGCAACTAAGCAGCCTTCGGCAAAACCATTCGTTCATTTTCCCCAGAGTGCAAAAATTGTGAAAAATTAACGAAAAGCGTAAACAGATATTACGTGACGGCTTATATTTTTAACGTATTATCAGACAGAAATAAGACCACACGTTCTTCTGAGATATCATGTCGGTCTTTAGCATTTTGCAGCAGGCAAGGATTTCATATCTTATGAGATAGAGGAATGGAAACTGTTACTTATTTGTCACACCCATGTGAGAGTCCATAGCTGTGTCACTCTTGTCGAACTTTGGACTAAGCAACGTCAGCTATAATTAATGATTCTGTTAGGAAGTTGTGTCACGAGAGTCGTGCTGTGCAAAGTCTGAGGCATTATTTAAAGCTTAGCATTGTCGTCTGCACGGAGAAATAGCTGTTGCTAAGGTGAAAACCTGCTGCTGCTGCTGCTGGCTTTGCTTCCTCAGATCTGGCCCCCCTTACAACATTGACACGAGGTGCAGCTAAAGACTTGCTTTAAGCAGATTTCCTTGAACCTGCCTGCCCAGTGAGTGTGTCTAAATGTGCCTGAAGCCGCAGGAGTTTTGCGTGCTCGCCTTTCACGATCCTAGCGAGGACGAGCGAGCAAAGATTGTCTGTTCCCAAGAGGCCTGAAGAATGGAAACGGAACAGCTAATTCACTGCCGATAGCCAACTTTAAGACTCGTGGAGGCTGAAACTGGCGCAGCACTTCAGCTAGGTATGAAGGACGCAAGACTACTCCAGCCTGGCAATCACTCCTGACTGACCTCACGAATTTGCCTGATTTGACGTTGACAAAGAAGCAACACAGAATCTCTTAGGTACAAACACTTTGGTGGATTCATAAAACTATTCCATTGTCTGCTTGTTCTTGCAGACAGTGCTAAAGCAATTTCTAATTTGAGATGCTTCCATAACAGCCTACATGAAGCACTGATTAAGCAATTCAGTTATGTTACGGTACGATACATATGTCTTAATAGTTTGTATCATTCCTTCAAACAAGTAGCAGGCAAGCTAAGTGCCTGCAATTGTCCAACCAGCAAGCAAAGTTGTTAAGTAGCTATATTTATAGCACACGCTCGTCATCACAGTCGACCATGGATCATTTGGGTATGAGCCAAACTATGAAAACAGACCATAAGGAAATATAATTCTGGTAACTGCTGCAAAAGCATGAATGGGATAATTTTATCTGCATTGTCTAACCTGCCCTCAGTTGTATAAACAGCCATTAATTAATCGTATTACTGCAGAGTTAAAGTTGACTGGAGCTGTTCGTGGTTCGTTCTCAAGCCACTATGGAACAGTCAACAAACTTCAATAGTATTAAAGGCGTGTTATGCCAAATATTTACAATGCAAGAGTTTTAGCATACTCTGTCATAGGAATAACGTATAGAGAGGCTACTAATGATAACTTCAGTGACAAGCACTGGAATAAATGACTGGTTGGAGATGGTTAACTACTAACCAAATTATAGCTGACCTAGGTCTTCTGTGTATACAACGCAAATTTTCTCAAGAATAAACCAGAATTTACTGGAGGAGCCTAGTTTAATACAGCAGAGACAAATAAATTTGATTTAAATACTGAAAATTTCATATCAGGCATACACTAATGTTATTTATTTGCAAGGTTCCATAAGAGAGCCTTATTATTCTACACAAGTTTATCGTTTCTCTTGTTATAGTTTCAAGTATAATGTTTAATGTCAACTGTTCAAATGTAATCGTGTTAATCTCTAAAAGGTGTGCTAAACAAGGGGGCAGGTTTAGGTACTTAAGTTCTCGTTCTACAGAGTTCTCTCTCTCTCTCTCTCTCACTATGCTATGTTGAACTATAATTTCCAAGGAGCTGACACAGGCAGCTGTACTAGTGACTTGCCAACATTCCGCTTTCCCTGACCTAAAAGTTTACAACTACCTCACTTGTCAACATCTTTAAAGTGCCTAGCAATATAATTAGACATCTTAAAGAGCTTAATTACCAGCTAATTGTTGTTAAAAAATGCATATAGTAGCTGTGAATGACTGCACAATTTCTCAATATTATCGATAATGAGCCCGAACCATTGACTAGAGAGAGGTCCAACCAGCATCGGTGCTGGCAGCATACCCACTAAGCTTCGGCACGGATTTTGGACGTCCGAATTTCAAAATGGCTTTTTGAGCTGTCCTCACTCATCGAACTGCCTGGCTAATAGCCTAAGGCTGCTCGGCACGTTACTCTGCACCTGTTACCTGCAGAGTAACACAGCGAGATCCGTTATTTCACTAGGTGCAGTTATCCCCACATTCTATAACACAGTGAACTATATGCTAACTGTCGAGCAGGAAACAGAACAGTCACACAGAGATCCTGACCAATACAATCAAGTCAGTGGAGGGCTGAATTAAAGCTAATAAAAGAGAGCCAAATAACAGACTCATTCAATTATTGGCATATGATTAACAGCTATCACTACTAAAGCATATTAATATTAATAGTAATTCATTTGATAAAGCGCCCTCAAAGAACTCAATCTCTTTCTAGGCGCTTTAGATTTGCTGCAAGGTGAAACTCGATTGAATCGCAAGTAATATCATGCTTGATAAACGACATGAACAAAGTGGTTAGGGGTGACATGCACAAGGTATGCATGCAAATGTGGTTAGTGGCAGCATGTAGTGTCAGCACGCATAAGCATATGAAGGAGGAATCACAGGGACCCACTAAATTCTCTCCTAAATAGGTGTTTTTAAATTATTTTTAAATATGGTCAGGTCAGGGGATGTTCTGACGCAGGTCGGGAGGGAGTTCCAGGCTTTGGGAGCATACGAACTAAATGCACGGTCTCCAAAGGTTTTAAGGTTTGTACGAGGTATTTCTAGACTGTTGGATTCCGAATAGCAGGTTGTGCGAGGTTTGGCCTGGTGGGGCAGTAGATCTGAGGGATAGGCTCTAGCCAAAGAATGGAGTGACCTAAAAGTGAGCGACCAACTTTGAAGTCGATCCGTTGCTTGACTGGTAGCCAGTGCAGATCGGCGAGAAGTGGTGCGATGTGGCAACAGTGACGCTCACGACAGACGAGCCTAGCTTCCGAGTTTTGCACCACCTGTAATCGCCTGATTGCCCATGTCGGTAGGCCAGCCAGCAGCGAGTTACAGAAGTCAGGTCGGGATTTCACAAATGCATGGAGCAACTTAGACGTGGTATACTTATCCAAACAAGCCCGAATTTTAGCATTGTTGTGAAACTGAAAGTAGGCAGATTTGACTGTGGAGCTGATGAGGTCGTCTAACGAGAGGTCACTTTGCAACATGACACCTATTTTTCGACCTGATTCAATGTAGATGTGCTGGCAGAGCCAATTTTGAGCGTCAGCCTTTCCAATTTCTGAATCACACTGGGTTTTCCCATGACTAGTAATTTAGCATCAGTTTATCACAAGATAAAGTGATAAACTGATAAACTTGTAAACCACAGTCTACGAACTGCAGAGCTAAAGCTTCTGTCGCCAGCAGTCTTTAAGCAGAGGAATGGAACGGCTAATTCAATATCCACACAGGACCTGAGGGCTCAAACAGATTGAAGCTGATGCAACAGTTCAGCTAGATGCGAAGAAGCCAAGCTGTGGCGGGCCATCCAGCCTCGACATATGCAACTCTCAGGTTGCTGGTCACTGGGCCTCTAATCAGGCACTTAAAATTGTTGCAAACTCTGTAGCTAATCTTGTCTGTCTTGAGCCTCACAGTTGCCACATCAGACCACTTCTCGCCAACCTGAGCTAGCACTCAGTAAATCAGCACATAAACTTCAAGGTTCTGTTACTCACTTTTAAGTCCCTTCATTCTTCGGCTCTAGCCTACCTGTCAGATCTCCTCTCCAACCCAGGCTAAGCATAGTAATACCAGCTTTTCTGTATCCAATCGTTTACATACAGCTGGTACAAACCTCACACATTTGGTCACTATGCCTTTAATTTGTAAGCTCTCATAGCCTGGAACTCACTTCTGACGTCGGTAATGACATTTCCTGATGGACGACATTTTAGACGAAGCTAAAACTGCATTTATTTATCACAGATTTTACAGTGTCGACGTGATTCTTTCTTTGTGTGCTTAGGTTAGCTAACGCTGTGCATGCTGCCACTAACTTTGTTTGCATTGCTGAACCTGAGCGTGTCAACTCTAACAAGGGAATGCTTGATATCATTGATATCACTAACCATGTGATCATGCTTCCATCGCAGCAAATATAAAGTGCCTCGAAGAAGAGTAAGTTCTATGAAGGTGCTATACCAATATATTACTAGTGATCTTGTTATTACTGTTTGTTTTTAATTCAGACGGAGATGTAAGCTCCACAAACTGTCACAAGACTCTGAAGATGGTTAGTTCAAAACTAAAAAATCCGACTGCAACAGAACGAGATCATTCAGCTTGATCTGCAAATTAAGAATTAAAAACACTCTATGTGTGTAAGCAGCCGAGGTTAAATTAAGGACACCTACTCTAGCTGAATGTCCCAGCATAAAAGCATTCATTTGTACTTAAGGACTTACCCTGCCATGCCAGTCATTTGATAGGTCGAGATATTGAAGACTCTTCAAACCGAGGGTACCAGTAGGGTAAGTCTTCAGGCAGTTGTCATTAAGACTCAGCACCTGCAACTAAAGAGAGGAAAGAAGTGTGAAGGTCAGAAGAAAGGATTATATGCATGATGATTTGTCGGAAGCCTCAGCAATACTGACGATCCTTGACAACCATCCGAATAATAAGCTGGAATTATTATTACAGTACCGGCAACGGAAACCCGAAATGGTTTATGGATTGGCAATGCATTTGACAAAGCAAACCTGCATGTACTTGGAGATAGAAGTGGATGGCAAAACTCAGGAGATGCTGGAGTAGCATTTCCGGAAGTTTATATCATGGCCGTATGCAAAGATTATTTGAAAGTCTCCACTCCTTATAGGAGACACTGCATAATATGCTCACGGAAGTACCACTAACAATGGTTTTGGGGCAGTATATTTAATGCTCGGAAATAGCAATAATAAATGTCTAAAAGCACCAAATTGATTCTCTGCTGGCCAAATAAAGAGTGAGTGCAAAGCCATAACGATCATGCGAACACATACTCGTTAGTATGAAGGCTTCATTGAGTTAAAAAGAATACTTCGTATAGTAGATTTGACCCTGCAAAGCCTGTTGATCATTTATTGACCGCTGAAAGTTGTGACTGAAAATAGGTCAGTGCATTTAGAACTGGAGATCATATATGTATTGGTCCCTGGTCCAAACTGAATTTGGCTCCTCTTCGTTCTTAATTCCAATTATTCCTTTGCTCGGACTCCTTCCATACGCAGTGCCCTAGCTTATGACCAGTGGTTGCATACAGGAATGCATGAACAATTGTTTATGATTCATACACTTCTTAACTGCTGTGCTGCTGCGTGCACTGCTCTTTTTATGACTAATAGACACACTTTTCGAACAATAGCAACATAAATTCGAATACCGTATTAAAACCAGTAAAACCTAACGCTGACTGCATGCTTTCTCAGCCATCTGTCAGCTTGGTTAGGCCGCATAGAGAAGCATGAAGCCGATTCAGTGCATGATGCAGCTGGCACGTGGACGGAGGAAGAGTGGCGAGATCCGCAGTTTTTTTTTTAAAGATCGAGATACCTCAGCTTGAAAAAGCAACGAAAACTAGCCTTTTCAATTTCTCGCAGGCATTTGTTCTGGTTGCTTTAGACCTTCCCCTACTAGATAAAGTGAAGAACAATGAACCAATGTTCTGGAAACTTTCTCCTTCGCGTGCTTGATTTGGAAAGTCAGCAAAGTTCATATTGTGAGTAAGTAGAAATTAAAGCACCGGATAATAATAATATTAAAATCGCCGATAGCAGCATCACTATCTAAAGCTCGTTTACATAAATCTGTAAACCTAACATCTAACTTTGTTTGCGTTGACCTTTATAAGACGAGAAGGCATGTGGCAAAATGTGGGGTAAAAATAATTTCAGTAAGAAGCAGCATATCGGTGTCGCCAGTGAGAAGTAGAGTGATCAACACAAATGGAGAGTTGAGCTACGTGTGGCAAGCTCAAACTTATGTAAGTGCAGAAATAATCCAGAGGCAGCTGCATGGCGAACCCCCTTCGTATATGCCTACTACAAATAGCGCCCCTTCGTGGCAAGGCGATTGCAGACAAAACGCTTACAGTTTTAGGTACATAGCAGCTTTAGTCAAGGATGGAAAAGGATTTTTTGGTGTGGCTACAAATGAATGACCAGTCCTATGAAAAACTAAGCATGCAGAAAAGTCTCATGACTAATGATTCTGGAGAGGAGACATAACATTGCAATATTATGCGGGGGATAAACACGTAGCAAGGTACTGACTCTGACCAGGAACGCCTTGCTATGACATCAACATCACATGGGCAGGCACTTGTATAAGGAATGATGATAATTACGAGTGGCTCTCGGATATCAGGCAATAGCTGAGCCTCGTTTCTTCCATGCACCAATCCAACGATTACAATGGTGATATTTGGCTCCAGCTCTATGAAGGAGCCGGATTGGCCAAGTGGTTAAGCTGCTCGCCCCTACCCAGGTCCGGCTGAGATCGTGGGCTCGACCCCAGTGGCATATGTGCAGAGCCGGAATAGAGATTAAGTTCTCTTAGGGGGGCAATATAATTGTAGTATATATATATATATATATATATATATATATATTATATATATATATTATATATTATATATATTATATATATATATTATATATATATATATATATATATTCCTCTGGCCATAAAGTTATTAAGAAATGGTTGGTGACTAATGCTGCATCAAGAATACCACCGAAAAAGTACATCTGATTTGGTCAATATTATAAATCATGTAGAAGTCGTTCCGTGCCATTGTTTATTAATAAATAATGCTGATAACATGCAATAAATCATATTCGTGTTTTTCAGTAGAATAAATTTGAGACATTTATTTAGATTGTGTAAACTATTATTGAGTTTGTTTACTAAAGTGTAATGCAAGGAACATGTGAAACTAAAGGAAAGTACTACAGAGTGAGTTCAAGGACAAAACGAACAAACCTTTAGTGATAGTGTGAAAAAAACAGCAGTGTTCGTGCAACTACTCTGTCGTAGTGCAACCTCCTAAAAAATACCTGAAGTAGAACTAACAGTGCCCTCAAAACTCATGGTAAAAATTGAGAGACACGATTTCGCTCTGCACAAGTGGTGCTACTGGCTGGCTCGCCAATAGGCAGTGCTGAAATCAAGCCACCAGTCACTTTACGACACTAAATTCTAATCACAGAGCCACTAAGTAAGAGTTACTTCAAGCCGTCCTGAAGAGATGGACTCTCCAGCAGGGCTGCAATCAAAACGCCTCGTCAGTTGGATCCTCGTGGCAAGCTATAGGTTCGGTCGTTGGGCAGGTACAACTAGAAGGTCCCATTTTCTTTGGGACTGAGGGTATCAGAGATCAAAGTCAAAGGCACGGGGATCTTACAAACTTACTCAATTCACGCTAATTGCTAATACATGAACCGATTTAACGGTTTAATCTTTAGTTCATAGATGACCCACCTAAACATGGCTCACAAATAATTACTAAAAAGTAACTTGCCGTGGACTGTCTGCTGAATGACAATTCCTATATAAAGCTTGAGCCTGACAGAAAGCATAGAGCTTAGTTATGAGCTATCCATGACTATTCACTCCAAGCTTTAAATTAATAATTTAATTCAGACCTAACAGTAAAGACGTTCATACAGGTCTTTCCCGATAATTCGGCCATGATGTCAGCACTAATGGCAACTCACAACCTGCCTCAGGTATATTGTAATATTAGTTATGTCAAGAATAAGACGGCTGCAATATATTGGAGAGGTCTCCAGAGTGCATAAGTTCACCCTGCAACATGTTCACTAAAACTGAAGGAGGTCAGCATAATAGGTAGTGCAAGTACCAGGTACAGTGTGAATCAGTCATCCAAAATTCTGATGCAAGATAAATACCACCAAGCGTTTCCTTAAATGCTACGTCAGATTATGACACGAGATCGTCTTTGCGGACCCTAATACGAGGAAATAATAATAATAATAATTCACTTGATAAAGCGCCCTCAGAGAACTTAATCTCTCTCTCTAGGCGCTTTACATTTGCTGTAAAGTGAAATGCAATTGAATGGTAAGTAAAATCATCCTTGAAAAACAAACAAGATGAATAATATGGTTAAGGGTGACATGCACAGGGTCAGCATGCAAATGTGGTTAGTGGCAGCATGCACAGTGTCAGCACGCATGAGCACATCAAGGACGAATCACAGGGACCCACTAAATGCTGTCCTAGATAGGTGTGTTTTTAGGTTCCTTTTAAATGTGGTCAGTTCAGGGGATGTTCTGACGCAGGTCGGGAGGCAGTTCCAGGCTTTGGGAGCATATGAACTAAATTCACGGTCTCCAAAGGATTTAAGGTTTGTATGAGGTATTTCTAGACTGTTGGATTCCGAAAAGCGGGTGGTACGATGCTTAGCCTGATGGGGTAGTATATCTGACAGATAGGCTGGAGCCATAGAATGAAGGGACCTAAAAGTGAGCGACAAAACCTTAATAATAATAATAATATTAATTAACTTGATAAAGCGCCCTCGGAGAGCTTAATATCTCTCTAGGCGCTTTACATTTGCTGTAAAGTGAAATGCAATTGAATGGTAAGTAAAATCATGCTTGAAAAACAAACAAAATGAATAGCATGGCTAGGAAAGGGGCAAATAGCCAAAATAGGGACCAAAGACTCGTTTGCAAGACGACCCAACTTATTACTGTCAGCAAAACAAAAGAAGAGCAACTAACAGCAACTAAGAATAAGGAAACGAAAAAATAGTGCACGTTCAAGTGAGTGCTGCAATAATAATACGAAAGATACATGTACATTTGCCTCGCAGCTGATTCCTAAACATTGTAGAGCCACCACCTGCGGCTTATCTTCATAAAGCTTACAGTTGTACCTGCCTATCAGCTGTAGAAGGCAGCCATTGGGATTTCCGGTTTCGATATAAAAGTAAATAACAGCTCGCCGAAGAAGGCAGTAAGTGAAACAAGTATTACGACCGATTATTCTAGGGAGATGATCCAACTTGGCGAAAATGAGCCACGTTAGGAGCCAAACGATGTGCTGCAGCTAAGGAGAGACTGGATGGAAATTATCTGAACATCCAAAGTGATAACTAGAAATGTCAGACTGCTGCTGCAAATAGCCCTTCACTTCCAACTCGAGTTGTCTCTAAAACCTCAGCATTAGGCACAGTGATTGGCTGCATTTGTTTCCAAGCGATGTAAGTGAGGCTAAGTCACCTGGTCTATACTGAACCACAAATAGCTTATTGTAACGCAACATGGTCGGATAGTAATAATAATAACCATAATAAAACATTTGATACAGTGCCCTCAGAGAACTCAATCTCTTTCTAAGATAAACCGCTCATAATCCAAGAAGAAATTGTGTATGAACCATAAGAAATTACATTGAGCTACAACCACTGTTAAATTCTGCCATATTCTTAACGTCGGAGAGATTAGCCCTAATAGTGAGCTTCCGCGAAGTTTTAAAAGTGCTATGTGGGAACATTGACTGCAATATCAGATGCATCAAAAACTACAGCCTTCTGTCAGGCTGACACATTTTTATGTGTCCTACGTACGGCATACCTCGCAGTCCTACAATTATATCTAACTAGAAACATTCCTCACTAGCCGCACATCAACCGTTTTTTTCATTCGAGGCCCTAAACTTCCCATATCGCACGCAGCAGATTAATACTGAACTCTTTGAAACCATGCGTGTGTCTTCATTAATGTCATCTAAGTCTATCATCAAGATTAGGTTTACCAATCATAAAAAAGGATCGCATATGCTAGAGCTATTGGAAACATTTCAACAGGTCTTTTAGCTGTAAATCCAAAACGGATATTCATCATAGTATAGTGTAGGCATCATAGGCCAGTGTAGGCATTCAATGTTAGGGTAGCCTATCCTCACTATCCATTCAAGAGAAGGGTCAAATGAGGATCTTCTGAAATCCATCATAGGCTCGGACTGCCATTTTATAATCACGACTCAGGAACAGTTACTGCTTATTGCATCACTTCTAAGCAGCTGAATCTAGCATGAAAAACTTGTTGGGACGAGCTATGACCACGACGAACGTTTTTCAAAGCAACGAAAACGTCGTTTGAAGTCTACCAACATACCAACGGAGTGAAGAATTGGAAACCGAGCAGAAACTAATAAAAATAGGTCACTGCTATTATGTAGTAATAATAAAAATAATGCGTGCTACCTGAAAACGATCGCCGTATTACTAAACTTGAAAAGAGCATGCGTGGGTTAAATTGAAACCAAATAGGACGAAGTAACTACTGCTTGCTTTGGCGGTACCTCAATTAGCCGAGAAGAAATATTCATTTTGGCAAATCAAACGTCTTACTTGAATTAGTGAGCCCGAAACAATCGTTACTATTGCTGCTGACTATGACACAATGACAGCCTATATTTAAAATATAAAAGCTCAACTGTACGGTACATGCTGTTAACCTTAACGTCATATTATCCTTCAAGTTTTTGCAAACCTAACGATACAATCTGTAAATGGTGTGTGTCAGCAGAAAGTATGCTTAAAATAAAACGTTCCCTTTACGATGATGCAAAGGTCATTAGAGCGATGCAAAAAGAGTTATTTCATTTTGACGTTTCTTACGGCCGTAGGTCGCAAGGCAAAATTAAATTAAGCTGTTGTCACTACAACCATTTTTTTTAGTGAGAAATACTTCGTTGGAATGTCAGCACAGCCAGGCAGGCTAAACGTCTCTGAAATTATCAGCATTCCATTTATTCAATTAGCTTTGGGGGATAGAGAGGTTTAAGCGATAGATTGAAAGAACGCTTTCGTTGTTATGGTCATTTATGGTTTCTCGATGCAACCCGCGAGTTTTCCTTGCCAGTGGCTGCGAAGTTGCGCCTGTTGCTTGTATTAGGCCGGTAAACACAATTCCACTAAGCTAAATGTTCTGCAAGTGTGTATGTCAGGTAAATACGCCCTAACGGAATTTCAACCATTGGCTGCTAACCTAACAAAATACAGGGTTTGAGGTCTGTCTATTATTTACCAGGTGATTCAAAACAAGCATTCGTTTTCGAATGCCAAATAACCACAGGCTGTTAGCCCTGAATAAAACCTAAATGTAGTGCAGCATATTTACACCAGTTCATCCAATTCGCAACCAGCCTAGAACACCTACTAGGAGTAGCTCGATTTTTCTCACTTCCGATTATCATAGACGCATTTAACAAACGATAAGATCACCAGACTAAAAAACTTTTGGCGTATTATTTCAAGTACAAACTGTTTGATCGATGCACGAACTAATTTCAGATACCGTCGCGCCTTCTAGCACCTCTAATTCAGCCAAACTGAATACTGGCACAGCCGTAACGGCTGTCAAAGCTGCCTGTAAGCAGGCTATTTATACCGGCACGTTAAGTAATTTGATTCAGGGGTTCTTTCAAAACAGCACTCTTTAATACTTCAACAAGTACAATGGGATCGAAGGAGGATATCACGTGCCATATGAATCTATGGTTTATCCTGCTCACGTCCTAATTACGCTGCTTTTCTTTTTACATATAGGCCCGACATCATATTCAAGCATTTAATTCAGACAACGACGAACGCAAATGTTGCTAACAGTAAAAGCTCCTAAACGTACCGTATAGATCGAAAGCGTGACTAACCGTTATAAATTCTCAACCTAAAAGCTAGTTGCATGCTTTAATTGTAAATTACACAAAACCTTACCGTGTGGGCAAGCCAAGTCGCAAGTGGGAATGCTATAAGAAAGAACCTTGCTAACGACCAAGGTTTAAGAACGCAGTGCGACAACGTCATTTTCTCNAGGAAAAGAGAGGACATGAGCCGTCACGAAAACAATTCTTTTTTATTAAAGACAGTCGTTTATACTACGCCGCTTTGGCCTTCGAGACCAAACGAGTTACGAAGAAATGAAATTGAAATATAGTTTGGATCTTTTAAAAATCCAAGCGTTTAAACTTTCCTTCTGAGCTTACCGACTTCATGCCTTCCAATCCATCAGGCAGGTTATTAAGACGATTCCTACCAGCTTCCAGAATCTTCAGTGCATGCAGCTGGCACATGGATGTAGGAAGAGTTGTGAGATTATTCTCACTGATAGCGAGCATCTCCAGCTACAGAATAAAAGGAAAAGTAATGCAATGTTAGAACCGCTCACGCTTGTTATCCACCAATCTTTAAAGAAAGCACGGCCAATTTCTCAATACAGGTAAGTACCAGGCACAAGACATACTGGTCACCTTAGCATAATGTTCATCTAAATCGCTAGTGAATGATCGATCGATCCAATCAAATGATGTTAATAAACCAGTTCTTACTTAGGCGGCGGTAATGCAAGACAAATAGCAAGTGGCATAGCTAAAGTTCCACTCACAGGCTTAAGAAACACTTTGACTTTCTAAGCTTGCCGAGAATCGTAAGCCGAGCAAAAAACATTATTAAAAATAGCGAAACGTGACGTCAGTGCACACTTTAATTAGATGAGTAAGAATCAATACGAGGCTGTAGGATACTTGAGCATTTTCGCTGCACCTTGAGGATCACAAAGCCATCTAAAGTGGCAGTATCAGTCGACAGATTTACGAGGTTTAGTTGCCCATTAGCTGTAGATTGAGACGAACTACAACGCGTGCTGTCGCATCAATTTAAATTGCAGTCCATCAAAAATGGCAGCCAGCGTAGAAAACCTAAAAAAGATTGTTGCATCGAGGGAACCTAATTCGGTAAAATTAAGAAACCTGTGTACTACAAACTTCCTGCGAAGACTAAAGAAACATTCCATGGCACTGTTTTGGAATGCTTACAAGTGAATTACAATGGGCCTTAAGCAGTACTCCTGCGTACGGCTTTCTTCATTCAATGCAATTCTTCGCTAAAGCTTCTGAACGACCTCTGGAATTGATTGCGTTCAAATCCTAAAAGTACTTGTGGGAATGAGTCACTTGTCCTATACAGAACACCAATAGGTTGCACTAGTCTAATAGCTCAAGTCATTCACCTCAGCTTCAAAAAAGCCATGCTGCATTCATGCTGAATACCTAAGATGACATGATGTGGACAGTGAATTACCTAACACTGTTACCAGTAGTGCAGTTGCCTTTTCTAGCGATTTCAGTCACTATTTAGAGAAGTAAGTGCTACCTGAAAACGATCGCCATATAACTAAACTCAACAAGAGCCTGTGTGGTTTAAAGTGAAACCAACCAAGGACGAAGTAGTTATTGCATGCTTTGGCAGTCCCTCAATTTGCCCGAAAAGAAACATTCTTTTTGGCTTATCAAACCCCGTAGTTGAAAGTGCAAGGCCGAAAGTTGTAATATTACATGCTGGCCAAATAACACTATACTTAGTAAAGCCGTCTGTGTATTCATATTTAAGCTTTGCATTAGCAAGCATTAAATTGTATACAATCAATAAGTGTGATTAACCATTTCTACCTAAATCTTGTTTCTTGTATCACTACGAAAGTCAAAGAGTGACGCACGTTGAGTTTCTGAAAGGTGATGTACCACCAGTGACTTACCATTGTCTTTTAACCACCTCAAACGAGTATTGAAGTGTCCTAACTGCGAGATTAAGCTCACGATTTTATTACTATTGTCTATTTAAGTGGTACCAAGAGAAAACTTGTCTGCATACATTGCTGATAATTGAGAAATCCGCTCAGCCGAACGCCCTACGACAGTAGCTGACGCGGCTTACGGACGGCCATGAGAGGTTTCGTCGACCTGCTATTTAGATACTAGAAAACAGCAGATGGGTCCGGCTAAACGTGTGTGTGTTAATTCAAGAAAAGACAAGACTAGGCACATCCGCACAAAGGAAGGCTCTTGTCACTAGGATCGAAAGATAATACGAAGCTGCATATTTACATTAAGTTAAGACGTAATTTAATGTGCGTAAAAAATATGCTCAAACGCTATTAGACAGTTTGACGTCCGAACCATTTATGCTTTTACGGCATGTTAAAGCTTAAATCATGATGAAAGCGTAGCCCATCCTTAGCTAACAAGTAGAACAGAATCAGCAAATAATTTCGCGTCTCACTTCAATACTTTCCTCCTATCCTTTATCAACTCAAACTGAGCTTATTTTACGAGCCAAATAAATCAAACCTCTAGGTCAATGTAATCGGTGAGTAAATAAGCGTGACTATTGTTGTCGACATCGACGTATTAACAGCCTATATTTAATGTACAAAAGATCAAATGTACGTTACGTGCTGTTAACCTAAAAAGCAATATTTACTTTAATTTTTTGCACACCTAATGGTACGATCGGTATGCCGTACGTCTCAGATGAAAGTCTTTTTTCCGATACCGTCGCATGTTCTAGCACCTCTAATTCAGCCAAACTGAACACCGGCACAGCCGTAACGGCTGTCAAAGCTGCCTGTAAGCAGGCTATTTATACTGGCACGTGGAGTATTGTCATTCATAGGTTCTTTCAAAACAGCACTCTTTAATAATTCGACTGGTACAACGGTATCGAAGGAGGATATCACGTGCCATACGAATCTATGGTTCATCCAGCTCACGTCATAATTATGCTCCTTTTTCTTTTACATATAGGCCCGACATCATATTCAGGCATTTTAATCAGAAAAAGATGAATTCAAATGTTGTTGAAAGTAAAGGCTCCTAAACGTAACGTATCGAGCGAAAGCATGACTAACTGTTATACGTTCTCAATCTAAGAGCTAGTTGCATGCTTAATTTGAAAATTACTCAAAACCCTAAAGTGTGACCTTTGCAAGTTAATAATAGGAATGCTCTAAGAGAGTACCTTGCTAAAACGACGGTTAAAGAACCCAGCGCCACAACATCATTTTCTCGTTTCAGTAGTTTCAACGAATGTATGTAACCGAGTAAATGAAAGGACATGTGCCGCACTAAAACAATTCTTTTGAATTAAAGACCATCGTTTATACTACGCCGCCATGGCCTCTGAGAGCACACGACTTACAAGGGGAAAGGAATTCAAAATATTTAAAACGTTTCAAAAATCCTTGCGTTTCAACTTTTCGTCTGAGCTTACCGCCTTCATGCCTTCCCATCCATCGGGCAGTTCATTTAGATGACAATGAGACAAATTAAGCTTCTTCAGTGCATGCAGCCGGCATATGGATGTAGGAAGCGATTTCAGACCATAGTTGCAACTGATATCGAGCTCCTCCAGCTACAGAATAAAAGGAAAAGCACTGCACTGTTAGAACCGCTCACGCTTGTTATCCACCAATCTTCAAAGAAAGCACGGCCAATTTCTCAATACAGGTAAGTACCAGGCACAAGACATACTGGTCACCTTAGCATAATGTTCATCTAAATCGCTAGTGAATGATCGATCGATCCAATCAAATGATGTTAATAAACCAGTTCTTACTTAGACGGCGGTAATGCAAGAGAAATAGCAAGTGGCAGAGCTAAAGTTCCACTCACAGGCTTATGAAACACTTTGACTTTCTAAGCTTGCCAAGAATCGTAAGCCGAGCAAAAAACATTATTAAAAATAGCGAAACGTGACGTCAGTGCACACTTTAATTAGATGAGTAAGAATCAATACGAGGTTGTAGGATACTTGAGCATTTTCGCTGCACCTTGAGGATCACAAAGCCATCTAAAGTGGCAGTATCAGTCGACAGATTTACGAGGTTTAGTTGCCCATTAGCTGTAGATTGAGACGAACTACAACGCGTGCTGTCGCATCAATTTAAATTGCAGTTCACCATAAACGGCAGGCAGCAGAGAAATCTTAAGGAAAACTAGTTTATCGAGGTGGCTTAACTCAGTAAAATTGAGGGACATGTGTACTACTAACTTCCTGCGTAGACTAAAGAAACATTCCATGGCACTGTTTTGGAATGATTACAAGTGAATTACAATGCGCCTTAAGCAGTACTCCTGCGTACGGCTTTCTTCATTCAATGCAATTCATCGCTAAAGCTTTTGAACGACCTCTGGAATTGATTGCGTTCAAATCCTAAAAGTACTTGTGGGAATGAGTCACTTGTCCTATACAGAACACCAATAGGTTGCACTAGTCTAATAGCTCAAGTCATTCACCTCAGCTTCAAAAAAGCCATGCTGCATTCATGCTGAATACCTAAGATGACATGATGTGGACAGTGAATTACCTAACACTGTTACCAGTAGTGCAGTTGCCTTTTCTAGCGATTTCGGTCACTATTTAGAGAAGCAAATGCTACCTGAAAACGATCGCCGTATAACTAAACTCAACAAGAGCCTGTGTGGGTTTAAGTGAAACCAACAAGGACGAAGAAGTTATTGCATGCTTTGGCAGTCCCTCAATTTGCCCGAAAAGAAACATTCTTTTTGGCTTATCAAACCCCGTAGTTGAAAGTGCAAGGCCGAAAGTTGTAATATTACATGCTGGCCAAATAACACTATACTTAGTAAAGCCGTCTGTGTATTCATATTTAAGCTTTGCATTAGCAAGCATTAAATTGTATGCAATCAATAAGTTTGATTAACCATTTCTACCTAAATCTTGTTTATTGTATCACTACGAAAGTCAAAGAGTGACGCACGTCGAGTTTCTGAAAGGTGATGTACCACCAGTGACTTACCATTGTCTTTTTACCACCTCAAACGAGTATTGAAGTGTCCTAACTGCGAGATTAAGCTCACGATTTTATTACTATTGTCTATTTAAGTGGTACCAAGAGAAAACTTGTCTGCATACATTGCTGATAATTGAAAAATCCGCCCAGCCGAACGCCTTACGACAGTAGCTGACGCGGCTTACGGACGCCCATGAGAGGTTTCGTCGACCTGCTATTTAGATACTAGCAAACAGCAGATGGGTCCGGCTAAACGTGTGTGTGTGTGTGTTCATTCAAGAAAAGAAAAGACTAGACACATCCGCACGAAGGAAGGCTCTCGTCACTAGGATCGAAAGATAACACGAAGCGGCATATTTACTTAAAGTTAAGACGTAATTTAACGTGCGTAACAAACATGCTTAAACGCTATTAGACAGTTTGACGTCCGAACCATTTATGCTTTTACGGCATGTTACAACTTATATCATGATAAAAGCGTAGCCTATCCTTTGCTGACAAGTAGAATAGAATTAGCCAAAAATTTAGCGTCTCACTTCAATACTTTCCTCCTATCCTTCATCAACTTAAACTGAGCTTATTTTACGAGCCAAATAAAACAAACCTCTAGGTCAATGTAATCGATGAGTAAATAAGCGTGACTATTGTTGTCGACATCGACGTAATAACAGCCTATATTTAATGTATAAAAGATCAACTGTACGTTACGTGCTGTTAACCTAAAAATCAATATTTACTTCAATTTTTCGCACACCTAATAGTACGATCGGTATGCCGTACGTCTCAGATGAAAGTCTTTCTTCCGATACCGTCGCATGTCCTAGCACCTCTAATTCAGCCAAACTGAACACCAGCACAGTCGTCACGGCTATCAAATCAGCCTGTAAGCAGGCTCTTTATACTGGCACGTGAAGTATTGTCATTCATAGGTTCTTTCAAAACGGCACTCTTTAATAATTCGACTAGTACAACGGTATCAAAGGAGGATATCACGTGCCATAAGAATCTACGGTTTATCCAGCTCACCTCCTGATTATGCTTATTTTTCTTTTACATATAGGCCCGACATCATATTCGGGCAGTTTAATCAGAAAAAGATGAATTCAAATGTTGTTGAAAGTAAAGGCTCCTAAACGTAACTCATCGAGCAAAAGCATGACTAACTGTTATACGTTCTCAACCTAAGAGCTAGTTGCATGCTTAATTTGAAAATTACTCAAAACCCTAAAGTGTGACCTTTGCAAGTTACAAATAGGAATGCTCTAAGAGAGTACCTTGCTAACGACGACGGTTAAAGAACCCAGCGCCACAACATCATTTTCTCGTTTCAGTAGTTTCAACGAATGTATGTAACCGAGTAAATGAAAGGACATGTGCCGCACTAAAACAATTCTTTTGAATTAAAGACCATCGTTTATACTACGCCGCCATGGCCTCTGAGAGCACACGACTTACAAGGGGAAAGGAATTCAAAATATTTAAAACGTTTCAAAAATCCTTGCGTTTCAACTTTTCGTCTGAGCTTACCGCCTTCATGCCTTCCCATCCATCGGGCAGTTCATTTAGACGACAATGAGACAAATTAAGCTTCTTCAGTGCATGCAGCCGGCATATGGATGAAGGAAGAACATGCATGCTTATTATTCAACAGTCTTCTAAGAGAGCACGGCCTATTTCTCATTACAGGTAAGTACCTGGCACAAGACATACTGGTCACCTTAGCATAATGTTCACCTAAATCGCTAGTGAACGATCGATCGATCAAATCAAATGATATCAATAAACCAGTTCTTACTTAGGCGGCGGAAATGCAAGAGAACTAGCAAGTGGCATACCTGAAGTTCCACTCACAGGCTTAAGAAGCACTTTGACTTTCTAAGCTTGCTAAGAATCGTAAGCCGAGGAAAAAAACATTATTAAAAATAGCGAAACGTGACGCCAGTGCACGCTTTAATTAGATGAGTAAGAATCAATACGAGGTTGTAGGATACTTGAGCATTTTCGGGGCACCTTGAACATCACAAAGCCATCTAAAGTGGCAGTATCAGTCGACAGATTTACGAGATTTAGTTGCCCATTAGCTGTAGATTGAGACGAACTACAACGCGTGCTGTCGCATCAATTTAAATTGCAGTTCACCATAAACGGCAGGCAGCAGAGAAATCTTAAGGAAAACTAGTTTATCGAGGTGACTTAACTCAGTAAAATTGAGGGATATGTGTACTACTAACTTCCTGCGTAGACTAAAGAAACATTCCATGGCACTGTTTTGGAATGCTTACAAGTGAATTAAAATGCCCCTTAAGCAGTACTCCTGCGTACGGCTTTCTTCATTCAATGCAATTCATCGCTAAAGCTTTTGAACGACCTCTGGAATTGATTGCGTTCAAATCCTAAAAGTACTTGTGGGAATGAGTCACTTCTCCTATACAGAACACCAATAGGTTGCCCTAGTCTAATAGCTCAAGTCATTCACCTCTGCTTCAAAAAAGCCATGCTGCATTCATGCTGAATACCTAAGATGACATGATGGGGACAGTGAATTACCTAACACTGTTACTCTTAGTGCAGTTGCCTTTTCTAGCGATTTCGGTCACTATTTAAAGAAGTAAGTGCTACCTGAAAACGATCGCCATATAAATAAACTCAACAAGAGCCTGTGTGGGTTTAAGTGAAACCAACAAGGACGAAGAAGTTATTGCATGCTTTGGCAGTCCCTCAATTTGCCCGAAAAGAAACATTCTTTTCGGCTTATCAAACCCCGTAGTTGAAAGTGCAAGGCCGAAAGTTGTAATATTACATGCTGGCCAAATAACACTATACTTAGTAAAGCCGTCTGTGTATTCATATTTAAGCTTTGCATTAGCGAGCATTAAATTGTATACAATCAATAAGTGTGATTAACCATTTCTACCTAAATCTTGTTTATTGTATCACTACGAAAGTCAAAGAGTGACGCACGTTGAGTTTCTGAAAGGTGATGTACCACCAGTGACTTACCATTGTCTTTTTTTTACCACCTCAAACGAGTATTGAAGTGTCCTAACTGCGAGATTAAGCTCACGATTTTATTACTATTGTCTATTTAAGTGGTACCAAGAGAAAACTTGTCTGCATACATTGCTGATAATTGAAAAATCCGCCCAGCCGAACGCCTTACGACAGTAGCTGACGCGGCTTACGGACGCCCATGAGAGGTTTCGTCGACCTGCTATTTAGATACTAGCAAACAGCAGATGGGTCCGGCTAAACGTGTGTGTGTGTGTTAATTCAAGAAAAGACAAGACTAGACACATCCGCACGAAGGAAGGCTCTCGTCACTAGGATCGAAAGATAACACGAAGCGGCATATTTACTTAAAGTTAAGACGTAATTTAACGTGCGTAACAAACATGCTTAAACGCTATTAGACAGTTTGACGTCCGAACCATTTATGCTTTTACGGCATGTTACAACTTATATCATGATAAAAGCGTAGCCTATCCTTTGCTGACAAGTAGAATAGAATTAGCCAAAAATTTAGCGTCTCACTTCAATACTTTCCTCCTATCCTTCATCAACTTAAACTGAGCTTATTTTACGAGCCAAATAAAACAAACCTCTAGGTCAATGTAATCGATGAGTAAATAAGCGTGACTATTGTTGTCGACATCGACGTAATAACAGCCTATATTTAATGTATAAAAGATCAACTGTACGTTACGTGCTGTTAACCTAAAAATCAATATTTACTTCAATTTTTCGCACACCTAATAGTACGATCGGTATGCCGTACGTCTCAGATGAAAGTCTTTTTTCTGAAACCGTCGCATATCCTAGCACCTCTAATTCAGCCAAACTGAACACCAGCACAGTCGTCACGGCTATCAAATCAGCCTGTAAGCAGGCTCTTTATACTGGCACGTGAAGTATTGTCATTCATAGGTTCTTTCAAAACGGCACTCTTTAATAATTCGACTATTACAACGGTATCAAAGGAGGATATCACGTGCCATAAGAATCTACGGTTTATCCAGCTCACCTCCTGATTATGCTTAATTTTTCTTTTACATATAGGCCCGACATCATATTCGGGCATTTTAATCGGAAAAAGATGAATTCAAATGTTTTTGAAAGTAAAGGCTCCTAAACGTAACTCATCGAGCAAAAGCATGACTAACTGTTATACGTTCTCAACCTAAGAGCTAGTTGCATGCTTAATTTGAAAATTACTCAAAACCCTAAAGTGTGACCTTTGCAAGTTACAAATAGGAATGCTCTAAGAGAGTACCTTGCTAAAACGACGGTTAAAGAACCCAGCGCCACAACATCATTTTCTCGTTTCAGTAGTTTCAACGAATGTATGTAACCGAGTAAATGAAAGGACATGTGCCGCACTAAAACAATTCTTTTGAATTAAAGACCATCGTTTATACTACGCCGCCATGGCCTCTGAGAGCACACGACTTACAAGGGGAAAGGAATTCAAAATATTTAAAACGTTTCAAAAATCCTTGCGTTTCAACTTTTCGTCTGAGCTTACCGCCTTCATGCCTTCCCATCCATCGGGCAGTTCATTTAGATGACAATGAGACAAATTAAGCTTCTTCAGTGCATGCAGCCGGCATATGGATGTAGGAAGCGATTCCAGACTCCAGTTGTTACGGATATCGAGCTCCTCCAGCTGAAGAATGACACGAAATGCAATGCAATGCTAGAACCGGTCAAGCTTATTATCCAACTCTTTAAAGAGAGCACGGCCTATTTCTCATTACAGGTAAGTACCAGGCACAAGACATACTGGTCACCTTAGCATAATGTTCATCTAAATCGCTAGTGAATGATCGATCGATCCAATCAAATGATATTAATAAACCAGTTCTTACTTAGACGGCGGTAATGCAAGAGAAATAGCAAGTGGCATAGCTAAAGTTCCACTCACAGGCTTAAGAAACACTTTGACTTTCTAAGCTTGCCAAGAATCGTAAGCCGAGCAAAAAACATTATTAAAAATAGCGAAACGTGACGTCAGTGCACACTTTAATTAGATGAGTAAGAATCAATACGAGGTTGTAGGATACTTGAGCATTTTCGCTGCACCTTGAGGATCACAAAGCCATCTAAAGTGGCAGTATCAGTCGACAGATTTACGAGGTTTAGTTGCCCATTAGCTGTAGATTGAGACGAACTACAACGCGTGCTGTCGCATCAATTTAAATTGCAGTTCACCATAAACGGCAGGCAGCAGAGAAATCTTAAGGAAAACTAGTTTATCGAGGTGACTTAACTCAGTAAAATTGAGGGACATGTGTACTACTAACTTCCTGCGTAGACTAAAGAAACATTCCATGGCACTGTTTTGGAATGCTTACAAGTGAATTACAATGCGCCTTAAGCAGTGCTCCTGCATACGGCTTTCTTCATTCAATGCAATTCATCGCTAAAGCTTTTGAACGACCTCTGGAATTGATTGCGTTCAAATCCTAAAAGTACTTGTGGGAATGAGTCACTTGTCCTATACAGAACACCAATAGGTTGCACTAGTCTAATAGCTCAAGTCATTCACCTCTGCTTCAAAAAAGCCATGCTGCATTCATGCTGAATACCTAAGATGACATGATGGGGACAGTGAATTACCTAACACTGTTACTCTTAGTGCAGTTGCCTTTTCTAGCGATTTCGGTCACTATTTAGAGAAGTAAGTGCTACCTGAAAACGATCGCCGTATAACTAAACTCAACAAGAGCCTGTGTGGGTTTAAGTGAAACCAACAAGGACGAAGAAGTTATTGCATGCTTTCGCAGTCCCCCAATTTTCCCAAAAAGAAACATTCTTTTCGGCTTATCAAGCCCCGTAGTTGAAAGTGCAAGGGCGAAAGTTGTAATATTACATGCTGGCCAAATAACACTATACTTAGTAAAGCCGTCTGTGTATTCATATTTAAGCTTTGCATTAGCAAGCATTAAATTGTATACAATCAATCAATAAGTGTGATTAACCATTTCTACCTAAATCTTGTTTATTGTATCACTACGAAAGTCAAAGAGTGACGCACGTTGAGTTTCTGAAAGGTGATGTACCACCAGTGACTTACCATTGTCTTTTTACCACCTCAAACGAGTATTGAAGTGTCCTAACTGCGAGATTAAGCTCACGATTTTATTACTATTGTCTATTTAAGTGGTACCAAGAGAAAACTTGTCTGCATACATTGCTGATAATTGAAAAATCCGCCCAGCCGAACGCCTTACGACAGTAGCTGACGCGGCTTACGGACGCCCATGAGAGGTTTCGTCGACCTGCTATTTAGATACTAGCAAACAGCAGATGGGTCCGGCTAAACGTGTGTGTGTGTGTTAATTCAAGAAAAGATAAGACTAGACACATCCGCACGAAGGAAGGCTCTCGTCACTAGGATCGAAAGATAATACGAAGCGGCATATTTACTTAAAGTTAAGACGTAATTTAACGTGCGTAACAAATATGCTTAAACGCTATTAGACAGTTTGACGTCCGAACCATTTATGCTTTTACGGCATGTTACAACTTATATCATGATGAAAGCGTAGCCTATCCTTTGCTGACAAGTAGAACAGAATTAGCCAAACATTTAGCGTCTCACTTCAATACTTTCCTCCTATCCTTCATCAACTTAAACTGAGCTTATTTAACGAGCCAAATAAAACGAACCTCTAGGTCAATGTAATCGGTGAGTAAATAAGCGTGACTATTGTTGTCGACATCGAAGTAATAACAGCCTATATTTAATGTATAAAAGATCAACTATACGTTACGTGCTGTTAACCTAAAAATTAATATTTCCTCCAATTTTTCGCACACCTAATAGTACGATCGGTATACCGTACGTCTCAGATGAAAGTCTTTTTTCCGATACCGTCGCATGTCCTAGCACCTCTAATTCAGCCAAACTGAACACCAGCACAGTCGTCACGGCTATCAAAGCTGTCTGTAAGCAGGCTCTTTATACTGGCACGTGAAGTATTGTCATTCATACGTTCTTTCAAAACGGCACTCTTTAATAATTCGTCTAGTACAACGGTATCAAAGGAGGATATCACGTGCCATAAGAATCTACGGTTTATCCAGCACACGTCCTAATTATGCTTATTTTTCTTTTACATATAGGCCCCACATCATATTCGGGAATTTTAATCAGAAAAAGATGAATTCAAATGTTGTTGAAAGTAAAGGCTCTTAAACGTAACTCATCGAGCAAAAGCATGACTAACTGTTATACTTTCTCAACCTAAGAGCTAGTTGCATGCTTAATTTGAAAATTACTCAAAAACCTAAAGTGTGACCTTTGCAATTTATAAATAGGAATGCTCTAAGAGAGTACCTTGCTAACGACGACGGTTAAAGAACCCAGCGCCACAACATCATTTTCTCGTTTCAGTAGTTTCAACGAATGTATGTAACCGAGTAAAGGAAAGGACATGTGATGCACTAAAACAATTCTTTTGAATTAAAGACCATCGTTTATACTACGCCGCCATGGCCTCTGAGAGCACGCGACTTACAAGGGGAAAGGAATTCAAAATATTTAAAACGTTTCAAAAATCCTTGCGTTTCAACTTTCCGTCTGAGCTTACCGCCTTCATGCCTTCCCATCCATCGGGCAGTTCATTTAGACGACACTGAGACAAATTAAGCTTCTTCAATGCATGCAGCTGGAACACGAATGGAGGAAGAGTTGTGAGCTTCTCGTCGTAACTGATATCGAGCTCCTCCAACTGCAGAATGACACCAAAAGTGATGCGATGTAAGAACCGTGCACGCTTATTGTCCAACTTTCTTCTAAGGGAGCACGGCCTATTTCTCATTACAGGTAAGTACCATGCACAAGACAAACTGGTCATCTTGGCATAATTCTTACTAAATCGCTAGTGAATGCGTTCATCGTTACAATATACCAATATTAATAAACCAGTTCTTACTTAGACGACGGTAATGCAAAAAAATAGCAAGCGCTAAACTTGAAGTTCCAAGCACTGGCTAAAAAAACACCAAGACTTTCTATGCTTGCGAGGAATCGTAACAGAGGAAAAGAAAATTATTAAAAATAGCGAAACAAGACGCCAGTGCACACTTTAATTAGATGAGTAAGAATCAATAGCAGGCTGTCGGATACATGAGCATTTTCGCGGCACCTTGAAAATCACAAAGCCATCTAAAGTGGCAGCATCAGTCGACAGATTTACGAGATTTAGTTGCCCATTAGCTGTAGATTGAGACGAACTACAACGCGTGCTGTCGCATCAATTTAAATTGCAGTTCACCATAAACGGCAGGCAGCAGAGAAATCTTAAGGAAAACTAGTTTATTGAGGTGACTTAACTCAGTAAAATTGAGGGATATGTGTACTACTAACTTCCTGCGTAGACTAAAGAAACATTCCATGGCACTGTTTTGGAATGCTTACAAGTGAATTACAATGCGCCTTAAGCAGTGCTCCTGCATACGGCTTTCTATATTCAATGCAATTCATCGCTAAAGCTTCTGAACGACCTCTGGAATTGATTGCGTTCAAATCCTAAAAGTACTTGTGGGAATGAGTCACTTGTCCTATACAGAACACCAATGGGTTGCACTAGTCTAATAGCTCAAGTCATTCACCGCAGCATCAAAAAAGCCCTGCTGCATTCATGCTGAATACCTAAGATGACCTGATGGGGACAGTGAATTACCTAACACTGTTACCAGCAGTGCAGTTGCTTTTCTAGCGATTTCGGTCACTATTTAGAGAAGTAAGTGCTACGTGAAAACGATCGCCGTATAAGTAAACTCAACAAGAGCCTGTGTGGGTTTAAGTGAAACCAGCAAGGACGAAGAAGTTATTGCATGCTTTGGCAGTCCCTCAATTTGCCCGAAAAGAAATATTCTTTTCGGCTTATCAAACCCCGTAGTTGAAAGTGCAAGGCCGAAAGTTGTAATATTACATGCTGGCCAAATAACACTAAACTTAGTAAAGCCGTCTGTGTATTCATATTTAAGCTTTGCATTAGCAAGCATTAAATTGTATACAATCAATAAGTGTGATTAACCGTTTCTACCTAAATCTTGTTTATTGTATCACTACGAAAGTCAAAGAGTGACGCACGTTGAGTTTCTGAAAGGTGATGTACCACCAGTGACTTACCATTGTCTTTTTACCACCTCAAACGAGTATTGAAGTGTCCTAACTGCGAGATTAAGCTCACGATTTTATTACTATTGTCTATTTAAGTGGTACCAAGAGAAAACTTGTCTGCATACATTGCTGATAATTGAAAAATCCGCCCAGCCGAACGCCTTACGACAGTAGCTGACGCGGCTTACGGACGCCCATGAGAGGTTTCGTCGACCTGCTATTTAGATACTAGCAAACAGCAGATGGGTCCGGCTAAACGTGTGTGTGTGTTAATTCAAGAAAAGACAAGACTAGACACATCCGCACAAAGGAAGGCTCTCGTCACTAGGATCGAAAGATAATACGAACCGGCATATTAACTTAAAGTTAAGACGTAATTTAACGTGCGTAACAAATATGCTTAAACGCTATTAGACAGTTTGACGTCCGAACCATTTATGCTTTTACGGCATGTTACAACTTATATCATGATGAAAGCGTAGCCTATCCTTTGCTGACAAGTAGAACAGAATTAGCCAAACATTTAGCGTCTCACTTCAATACTTTCCTCCTATCCTTCATCAACTTAAATTGAGCTTATTTTACGAGCCAAATAAAACAAACCTCTAGGTCAATGTAATCGGTGACTAAATAAGCGTGACTATTGTTGTCGACATCGACGTATTGCCAGCCTATATTTAATGTATAAAAGATCATCTGTACGTTACGTGCAGTTAACCTAAAAAGCAATATTTGCTTCAATTTTTTGTACACCTAATAGTACGATCGGTATGCCGTACGTCTCAGATGAAAGTCTTTTTTCCGATACCGTCGCATGTTCTAGCACCTCTAATTCAGCCAAACTGAACACGGGCACAGTCGTCACAGCAATCAAAGCTGCCTGTAAAGGGCTCCTTATACTGGCACGTGAAGTATTGTCATTCATATGTTCTTTCAAAACAGCACTCTTTAATAATTCGACTAGTACAACTGTATCAAAGAAGGATATCACGTGCCAGAAGAATCTACGGTTTATCCAGCTCACGTCCTAAGTATGCTCCTTTTTCTTTTACATATAGGCCCGACATCATATTCGGGCATTTTAATCAGAAAAAGATGAATTCAAATGTTGTTGAAAGTAAAGGCTCCTAAACGTAACGCATCGAGCAAAAGCATGACTAACTGTTATACGTTCTCAACCTAAGAGCTAGTTGCATGCTTAATTTGAAAATTACTCAAAACCCTAAAGTGTGACCTTTGCAAGTTACAAATAGGAATGCTCTAAGAGAGTACCTTGCTAACGACGACGGTTAAAGAACCCAGCGCCACAACATCATTTTCTCGTTTCAGTAGTTTCAACGAATGTATGTAACCGATTAAAGGAAAGGACATGTGCCGCACTAAAACAATTCTTTTGAATTAAAGACCATCGTTTATACTACGCCGCCATGGCCTCTAAGAGCACACGACTTACAAGGGGAAATGGAATTCAAAATATTTAAAACGTTTCACAAATCCTTGCGTTTCAACTTTCCGTCTGAGCTTACCGCCTTCATGCCTTCCCATCCATCGGGCAGTTCATTTAGACGACGCCCGGAAACCTTAAGCTTCTTCAGTGCATGCAGCTGGAACATGGATGGAGGAAGAGTTGTGAGCTTCTCGTTGTGATTGATATCGAGGTCCTCCAACTGCAGAATGACACCAAAAGTGTTGCGATGTTAGAACCGTGCAAGCTTATTATCCAACTTTCCTCTAAGGGAGCACGGCCTATTTCTCATTACAGGTAAGTACCATGCACAAGACAAACTGGTCATCTTGGCATAATTCTTACTAAATCGCTAGTGAACGCGTTCATCGTTACAATATAACAATAATAATGAACCAGTTCTTACTTAGACGACGGTAATGCAAAAGAAATAGCAAGGGCAAAACTTGAAGTTCCAAGCACTGGCTTAAAAAACACCAAGACTTTCTATGCTTGCGAGGAATCGAAACCGAGGAAAAACTAATACTGGAAACAAATTAAATATGATGCCAGTATACGCTTTTATTCGATCTGTAAAAATCAATAAAGATCTGTAAGCTCCTTGCGCATTTTCACTGCACCTTGAAGATCACAAATCTATTTAAAGTGGCACTATCATTAGACAGATTTACGAGGTTTAGTTGCGGATTAGTTGTAGGTATGGACGAACTACGACATTTGTGTCGCCTCCATTTAAATTATAGTGAACCAAAAACGACAGGCTGCAGAGAAATCTTTAGCAAGATTTTTTTTCGAGGTGACTCAACTCGGTAAAAATGGAGCGACCTGTGTTCTACAAACTTCCTGCGAAGGCTAACGATACATTCCATGGCACTTTTATGGAATGCTTACAGGAGAACTACAAGGCTCCAAAAGCAGTGCTCCTGCACACGGTTTCTTCATATAACGCAATTATTTGCTAAAGCTTCTGAACGACCTCTGGAATTGATTGCGTTCACATCCAAAAAGTACATGTGGGATGAACTGTCCTAAACAGACCACCAATAGCTTGCACTAGTCGTATAGCTCCAATCCTTAACCTCAGCTTCAAAAGAGCAATGCTGCATTGTACGCTGAATACTTAAGACAAGATGGGGGCCGTGAATTATGTAACACTACCACCAGTAGTACGGCTGCCTATAAAAACGATTTCAGTCGCTATTTAGAAATCTAAGTGCAACCTGAAAACGATCGCCGTATAACTTAACTCGACAAGAGCCTGTGGTCATTTAAGTACAACCAACTAGCACGAACTAGTTAGTGATTGCTTTGGCGGTCCTTCAATTGCCAGAGAAGAAATTTTCTACAAGGCAGATCTAATGCTGCAGTTGTAGGTGCAAGCCCCAATGTTTTAATAGTACAAGCAGGCCGAATAACAGCAAACTTAGTAAAGCCGTCTATGTAGATATATTTAAGCTTTGCATTAGCAAGTATTAGATTATGTAGAATAAATAAGTTTCATTACCTATTTTCACCCAATATCTAGTTTCTTGCACTTTTACGAGCGTAAAAGCGTGGCCCACGTTTATTTTTTGAAGGGTGATGTACCACTTGTCACTTGCCATTGCCTTTTAACCACCTCTAAATAGAATTGAAGCGTCCTAACTGCAAGATTAAGCTCACAGTTTTATAACTATTGTCTATTTAGTCGGCGCCAAGAAAAAACATTGTGTGCCTCCTTAGCAGATAGTTGAAAAACCGCTCAGCCGAACGCCCCACGACAGTCGCTGACGCATCTTACGGACGGCCGTGAGAGGTTTCATTCACCTGCTATTGAGCTACTAGCAAACTGCAGATGATACCGGCAAAACTTTTATCAGGTAATCCAAGAAAAGATAGATTTGAAAAATCCGTACAAAGGTAGGCTCTCGTCCCTATGATCGGCAATACCACGCGGCATATTTACTTAGCACTATGACGTATTTTAACCAGCCAACAATATCTGCTCAGATGCTATTGGACAATTAGGCGTTCATACCCTTTATGCTTTTACGGCATATTAAAACTGAAATCATGATGAAAACGCAGCCTTTCATTAGTTAACAAGTAGAACAGAATCAGCAAAGAATTTCACGTATCATTAAAATACTTCCCATCTATCCTTCGTCAACCCTGTCTTAGGCTTTTTTCACAAGTCAAACAAAACAAACGTTTAGCTCAATGTGACCGGTGTGACAATAAAGCTTAGCTGATGTTGCTGAAAATCACATAACGACAGCCTATATTTAAGAGAGATGAGAATAACTGTACGTTACATGCTGTTTGTTAACCTTGAAGCATAATGATCCTTCAATTTTTTGCAAAGCCTAATAGTTCGATCTGTACACGGTGTGTTAGCAGGAAGTATTCTTAAAATAGAACGTCCCCTTTACGACGACGACGAAACCTATGCAAAAAAGATTTATTTATTTCAATGTTTCTTACAGCTGTAGGTCGCAAGACAAAACAATATTAAGCTGCTGTCACTACAACCATTATTTTCACTTGAAATACTTCGTTTGAATGACATCACCACCGCCTGACAGGCTAAATGACTCTGGAATTTTCAGTATTCCATTTATTAATTTCGCTTCGGGGGATGGAAAGGTTTATTCGATAGATTAAGGGAACGATTTCGTCGTTATTGATGGTTATTTCGTCGTTATTGATGGAAAACATGTCGGTCGCATGTGGGAACATGCGACCGACGTGTTTTCATTGCCAGAAGCTGCAAGGTTGCAGCTGTCGCTGTTTGATCAATGCTAGAACTAATTTCCGATACCGTCGCGTCTTCTAGCACCTCTAATCCAGCCAAACTGAACACCGGCACAGTCGTCACGGCTGTCAAAGTTGCCTGTAAGCAGGCTATTTATACCGGCACGTTTAAGTAATTTGATTCAGGGGTTCTTTCAAAACAGCACTCTTTAATAATTCAACAAGTACAACGGTATCAAAGGAGGATATCACGTGCCATATGAATCTATGGTTCATCCTGCTCACGTCCTAATTATGCTAATTTTCTTTTTACATATAGGCTCGACATCAACTTTGGGCTTGTCATTCCGACAAAGATGAATTCAAATGTTGTTATCAGTAAAAGCTCTCAGACGTGCCGTATCGAGCGAACGCGTGACTAACTGTTATACGTCCTCAACCTAAGAGCTAGCTGCATGCTTTAATCGAAAATTAAACAAAACCCTACCGTGTGTGCATTCCAAGTCACAATTGGGAATGCTGTAAGGGAGTATTTTGCTAAAGACGGCGGTTACACAACCCAGTGCCACAACGTCGTTTTCTCGTTTTAGTCGTTTCAACAAATGTATGTGACCGAGTAAAAGAAAGGACATGAGCAGTCAATAAAACAATTCTTTTTAATTAAAGACCGTCGTTTATACTACGCCGCCATGGCCTCTGAGAGCAGATGACTTACAAGGGGAAAAGGAATTCAAAATATTTAAGACTTTTCAAAAATCCGTGCGTTTCAACTTTCCGTCCGAGCTTACAGCCTTCATGCCTTCCCATCCATCGGGCAGTTCATTTAGACCACTCCCAGAAACTTTCAGCTTCTTAAGTGCATACAGCTGGCATATGGATGAAAGAAGAATTGTGAGCTCCTTGTTGAAGCTGATATTGAGCTCCTCCAGCTACAGAATGACACGAAAATCGATGCACTGTAGTACCGTGATGTAGTACTGATGTATCGTGCAGGCTTGCTCTCCAACTGTTTTCTAAGAGAGCACAGCCTTTTTCTCATTACAGGTAAGTTCCAGGCACAAGACATACTGGCCATCTTGGCATCATTTGACCTAAATCGCTAGTGAACTCGCTCATCGATTCAATGTAATGATAATAATAAACCAGTTCTCACTTAGACGGCGGCAAGGCAAGAGAAACAGCAAGTGGCACATCTCAAGTTCCACTAACTGGATTAGAAAACACTAAGAGTTTCTAGGCTTGCGAGGAATCGTCAACCGAGTAAAAACTATTGATACAAATAGTGAAACGTGACGCCAGTGTACGCTTTAATTCGATGTGTGAGAATCGATAACAAGCTGCAGGGTTACTTGAACCTCTTCGCTGCATCTTAAATATCACAGAGAAATCCCAAGTGGCAATATCAGTAGACAGATTTACAGGGTTTAGTTGCCCATTGGCTGTGGATAGGGACGAGCAACGACGTGCGCCGTCGCATCAATTTAAATTACAGTTCAACGAAAACGGCAGGCAGCAGAGAAATCTTTAGCAAGATTTTTTTTTCAACGTGACCTAACTCGGGAAAGTGAGCGACATGTGTACTACAAACTTCCGGCGAAGGCTTACGAAACATTCCCTGGCACTTTAATGGAACGCTTACACGAGAATTACAACGCAGCAAAAACAGTCTCGTGCATATGGATTTCTTCATAAAACGCGATTCTTCACGAAAGCTTGTGAATGACCTCTGGAATTGATTGCGTTCGAATCTAAAAATTACACGTGGGAATGAGTTATCCGTCCTAAAAAAAAATACCAATAGGTTGCTCCGATCCAATAGCTTCTGTCCTTGACCTCCGCGTCAAAGGAGCAATGTCTAATTTAAGCTGAATACCTATGATGACATGATGGGGACAGTTACATAAGTAACACTGTTACCAGCAGTACGGTAATCTTGATTTGCGATTTCAGCAGATATTTAGAACACTAAGTGCTACCTAAAAACGATCGCCGTCTGACTAAACTTAACAAGAGCCTGTGTGTGTTAAAGTGAAACCGACTAGCACGAAATAGTTACTGCATGCTTTGGAGTTCCCGCAATTAACGGAGAAGCAACATTCTTCGTGGCCGATCAAACGCCATAGTTAAAATTGCAAGCCAGAAAGTTCTAATACTACACGCGGGCCGGATAACACTAAACTTAGTAAAGCCGTCTGTGTAATCGTATTTGAAATTTGAATTAGAAAGTATTAAATTACGTAGAATTAATAAGTGTGATTAACCAT